>JAJEJO010050023.1:1922230-1965647 GCA_020662805.1 Glaucomys volans | reverse complement strand
AAAAAAAAAAAAAAAAAAATGTGATATACACACGATGGAATATGATTCAGCCTTTAAAAAGAAGAAAATGCAGCCATTTGCTACAACATAGTAGAAACCTAGATAACATTATGTTAAGTGAAATTGGCCAAGCACAGAAAGGTAAATCAAAAATAATCAAATTTATAGAAGTGGAGAGTAGAATGATGGTTGCCTGGGAATGGGGGAGAGGGGCGGGGAAATGGGGACAGGTTAATCAGAGAATACAAGTTTTCAGTTTTAAGAAAACTAAGATTTGGAAACCTTACGTACAGCATAGTTATCATACTAAATAACTTTGTATTATATACTTGAAGTTTCGTATTTCAGGTATTCACAAAATGGTTACTATATAGTAACCATTGATGAAAACCAGTGATGAAAATACTCATTAGTTTGATAGTGGTGTTTATTTTGCAATGAATGTGTTTGCCAAAACGTCACATTGTACACCTTAAATACATGTACTTTCGATTTGTCAGTCAATAAGTCTTCATTTGTCTCAGTGAAATTGCAGGAAAAATGAATGTTGGCGACACCCCAGTGGAGGTGGGGCTGTGCTCAGAGAAGAGACACCCTCTGGGTAAGCAGAGGTTGTAAAGAGTTGTACTACAGCTGCCATTTTAAAAAATAAGGAAATAGATGTGGACAAAGTAAATAATTCAGATAAAGCTACTAACAAGAAGAGAAGTCTGCAGGATTTCATCTTGGGCCTATGTAAATCCAAAGCCCAAATTGTTCATCTTTGCTCCTTGGCTCACTGTGGAGTATTAGCACTGTCTTTGTCTTCACTATCTGGAGATAGATTTGTATAAATCCCAAATAAATAGGAAATGTATTATCATCATAATTGTCAACAAGTTGAGATTTTAATAAATTTTCAATTAACTGTTCTCCTTTAGGATTTCTCCAGCACTAATACACAGTGAGGAAATAAGTAAGATTTAAAAGCCTTTCTGTTCATTTATTTTCCCACTAAATCCCATGGATGTCCCAGAAATTCGATGTGCAGGTAAAAAAAATGTTTAAGTTGTTGGTAAACAGACACATGAAGCCCAATGAGAGTTCATATGACTCCTAGGTTCTCAGAGCTGGCTATTGGTTATGGTGGGAGCTTTATGATTCTCTCATATAACCAAAATGAAGGAAGCCTCTTGGACCCAGCTGTTTTCCTTATGACGCATCTGGTCTGCAAGGAGAAGTGAAGGTGAATTGATGGTGAATGTTTGCTGTCATCAGGGAACAAAGATTTCATGATTCTGAGAGGACAGAAATAATAAGAGCAATACCAGGTGGAAGAATCTATTCAGAAATGAGTCCTCTTTTCATCTTACAAGGAGAAAAGTGATCCTACTCTGTGGTACTTGAACCTGTCTAAATGGAAACAGGCTGTCACATAAAATCAGCACGAATTCATACACACAATGGCTTTCTGGTCTGGATTTACTGTCCTGTAGGGCCCTCTAGGGACTGAACTGCAATCTCCAATACTCAATTCAATCAGACCCAGAACCAGAGATGAAAGCATAATGCTCAGACCACGCAGGCTTCAGCTTAATCTTCCCGTCAAGAGATTTTCCCCAGCATATTATTTGGCTTCATTCACTAGGTGCAAAACTAATATTTGAGGGATGAAGAAAGGCAGCACCATCATATTTTCTTAAAGGATTATTACTTTTTTTTAGCTGATAGTAGCTATCACAAGTCGAAGTTCCATGATCCCCACTATCTCCTAATAACTTGCACTGTAGCAAAAGCAGATTTACTCTTTATGGAAATATGGAGTTGCAGGTGCTGGGATGGCAATTTGATGCAGCTTCTATTTCTGTAATTTAAAAGAGGTGGAAGTCGTTGGCACTGTGTGGCCCAGGGACATCCAGGAGAATGCCTGGGACAGCCAGGTGGAAAGGTATTCATTTTAATGCACCATTCTTCCTTATTTTACACCAGAATCTTCAAGCCAGTTGAAACTCTCAAGAGTCCAAAATTATAGATTGCAGTCACAGGACTCAGTAGGATTAAACCAACCTCTCTGGATTACTAAATGTTGACTTGGGGTGAGAGTTGTCTTCTGCTTGTGATTTTCAAAGGTTCTACTTGTGACTTTCTGAAGATGCTATGGGTCACTCAAAGGTCAAAGTTCCTCCTCTTCTTGTTTCAAAGGAAAACAAAATTCTAACCTCCTGGGTGTGGAGACAATTTTTCACCCTCAGACTTTAAAAAAGAAGTGCAATAGAGGAGTTTCTCAAATTCACTTGCAATATTCAGCTTGCAAAGCCTTGGGTATTCATTAATTTCAGCCCACATGATCTTTATTATAGACAGTTTTTAAAATTTTTCCCAGATCTCCTTTATCAAGTGAATTTTCAGTGTTCTAAATGATTTAGTGAGAACTCAAATATATTTATTGATTCATATGTTCATAAATGTGTTGCAAGAGACAGGGGAAAAGAATAGTGTTTTTTTAAACAAAATACTGCTCAGTAAAAAGTTTGTGCTCCTTCTCTCCTTTCTCAGGCTAGCCATTAGTCCTATAATGTTCCCAGCATTCTGAAATACATAGTTCCAGGGAAATATCTCTTTCTTTTTTTAAAACTTTTACAGACTTCATTTTGATTCATTGTAAACAAATGGGGTACAACTTTTCATTTCTATGGTTGTGCATGATGTAGATTCATACCATTCACGTAATCATACATGTACATAGGATAATGATGTCTGCCTCATTCCACCATTTTTCATACCCCCGCCCCCTCCCCCTCACATTTCCCTCTAGTAATCTAAAGTCCCTCCATTCTTCTCTCACCCCCAATGCCCCAAACCCGATTATATATAATCATCCACTTATCTGGGAAAATATTTGTCCTTTCATTTTTTGGGATTGGCTTATTTCACTTAGCATGATATTCTCCAATTCCATCCATTTATCTGCAAATGCCATAATATTATTCTTCTTTATGGCTGAATAATATTCCATTGTATATATATATACCACAGTTTCTTTATCACTTCATCTGTTGAAGGGCATCTATGTTGATTCCACAATCTAGATATTGTGAATTGAGCTGCTATAAACATTGATGTGGTCACATTACTACAGTATGCTAATTTTAAGTCCTTTGGGTATAAACCCAGGAGTGGGTAACTGGGTCAAAAAGTGGGTCCATTCCAAGTTTTCTGAGGAAACTCCACACTGATTTCCAGAGTGGCTGTAAATATCTCTTTCTTTCTAAGCATATATGTATGTTTGAATGCATGTAATCCACCTTCTGTGATTTTAACTGATTTGATTACTAGAAAAGCAACAATAATAGTTCCAAAAGTAATCATTTGATTAGCATGAGTAATATTGACACCAATTGTGAAAAAAAATTGACTCCTGACCCTTTAATTTTGTCCAGGAGGCTCTCAGGGTGGCAGCTCTTAATTAGTAGTTTGCAAGAACAACTTTCATATTTTGTTTTTAAAAGAAAACCCATACAATACTGACACAATATTACAAAAAGAGATGATTGAGAAGGGAGACCACCTGCACCAGCCTGGTGTGAGTAGCAACAGTCTGGTTTTGTGCATTTGTATTACATAGCTATTATGTAAGTAAAAGGGAAAATTGAATTTGATTTCTTCAAACTAGAACCACTTACACATATAACTTGAACCCTGACCTGGCATAGGGTGCAGTTTTGCTAAATGTATAAAATTAAGGATTTGTATGCATAGTGTCAGGCAGAGGGTTGTGCTGAGTGGACTGGGAAATGGGAGAGAGAGCGTGTACCCTTCAAGAAATGCTTGCTAGACCAGCCTCACGCCACTGTCAAGGAGGCCAAATTATTCAGGAAGCAAGTGAACACTTTAACTCCTGAGTAAATAAGAGAGGGCTGTGGAACAGTCAACTGTTGCTCTCTGAAAGATACTAAAGGCAACTGTACTAGGCTGAGAAAACCATTGATTTCACAGGAGGAGGCATTCCAGGAAAGATTATTACCATAGAAATTGATTTCTGATTATTTGTTTTTTTGTTACAAGTCTCTAGGTTTTCTCTATGTCCCAGCCTGGCACATTTCCAAGAATAAATCAGACATGGCTCTTGCACTCAAGAACCTGACAAGCTAGTTAGCAAAGAAAGATATGTAATAAGTAATTCTAATACAGAAAGATATGTAATAGCTAGTTGTAATAAAGCCTGAAAGGGAGACATGGTGTGTCAGAGAAGAGACGTGACAGCCCTAGTGTGCTGTAGACCTTCCAATGATTTTCCTCCCCAAGGGGGCCCACATGAAGAATGCAGTTAGCCAGGGGGCTCAAGACCCACTGTAGAGGTCTCACCTGGGCCGTGCCCTCCCTGGGCTGCTCCCAGTCAATGAGGCATATCAGAGCACAGCCTTCCTGCCCAGAGCTACATTCTGCCGGGCAATCTTGCTCCAGGGCTCTCCATGGGCCTGGTGAGGCTACCATGGCTGCACTGGAGCCTGAGGTTGTTCTTCTAACCCCCTCCTTCTTCCTGCCTCCTCTCACAAATATCAGACTTGGATCATGGTCTGTAGGCTCCTGACTCCCTTCACCTTTCATGGGTGGTAGATCTCTTACAAATATAATTCTTTCTTGACATCTCTTTCCTGGACTGATATTTAAAACCAAAGTCATTTGAAGGTTGAGAAGAGTAATGGGTTCCTTCATTTGAAGGGATTAGGAAAGATGACAGAGATCAGGGAACATTTGAGTTGGTCCTCTCTTTGTACAATAAAGTATTGAGCACATTTAAAACTAAATATGAAATTGTTTATGGTAAAGAATCCTAATACCATTCTTCAAGACAGCTGTGATGATATTTCATTTATTTCAACACCAATTATAGCAAATTCATCATCGGGATTTGGTGAGATCTCCTTTCCACCAGCTTCTCCAGCAGATAGTTTACGTAACCTTTTCTCTCCTTTATTCTGCAGATGAGGAAACTAGAAAGTTAGGAAGTTGCATAAATCAGTAGGGGCAAACCAGTGACAGAGTGAAGGAAAATGTTCCCCTAATGATCTCAGCCTTGAAATACTCAACTCCCAGGCTGGGCTTTTTGGGAAGACAAACCATTAGTGACTGGCACCTCATTTCCACATTAATTTTCCTAAAGCCTTTACTCACTCAAAAAACTTCAGTGGCTTTCCCCTCACTAGAGAGGGCCCAGGGAATACTGGGATCTCAAAGTCCTCCCCATCCCAAAAAGGGTCAGGAGGTGAGGGAATCTATGGTTAAATAAAATCATGAAGAATTTTGTGCCGTATTATATACCTACCATGCACATTAGCACATGGAAGGTTCTGAAAGTTCCAAAGTAATCGTTGTTCTTAACTCAGCTATTCTAATAAATATCTCACAGAATTAGTCTTCTTTGAACAATTGTGACTTAGAGAAGGTAAAATTTACTACCTGTGCTATATCACATATATGCACACGCACAAACATTCACATACGTGTATTTGTTTCTTTTTATTTCGCAAAGTTTTATTTTATTATAACCATAAGCTAACACATGTTAATTAAAACATTAATTCTCAAAAATGTAAAGAACACAGAGTTAAAATCATCTCCAACATCCCATCAGACCACACCATATAATACTGGCAACCTACCTTTAAGACATCTTTTTATGTTCATAATATATGTATCAATACATGAACATCATGCACATTATTTAATCTTGAGGTTCTCTCCTTTTCTCTTTCTTTCCCTCTTTATCTCTGCCTCTTTCCCTCCCTCCCAAACAATGACATTGCTATCATCTTTGTCCTCCACACCAGCTGGTACCTAGAGCAATGAGCTGCTGTTTATCCTTCTCTTCCTTCTTCAGGCCTCATGATGGCATTTGGGCAGGAGGTGTTAACTCTGTGGGTCTGGTTGCTAACTCCTGCACATTTCCAAGGGAGGTCTGACTTCAGGAATGGCCTGTAACTGGCTCTTGGGAGATAAGCTCTGAGCTGTTGGAATATTCTGCCCAATCAGAGTGCCTTTGGTGACTGAATCCTGGGGCTACCTGGCACCAGCTAAATGAGATAGTTATGGTAACAAGATGATGTCTGGTGAACGCCTGCTGTTGCTCTGAGTAGCTGAGGTCTGCCATGCAGGCACTGAATGCCTACACTACTGGGGCCCAATGAAATACCTGGACACCACTTAGGTGGACTTCCCTGTTTGACAAGCTTTGAATGTGTTGTCACACATCACTGCTGGGAGTATTAAATGTATCTATGTGACTCCATAGGACACCTGAAGGGCTGCACCTGGTTCCTTCTAGACTTTACCTGTGGACCTTTACTGGTTTAATACATAACCTTTCCTTGCAATATAGATCATAAATGTGAGTACAATGGCTTTTCTGATTCCTTCTAGTGAACTGGCAGGCTGCAGACAGTCCTAGCTATCTCCAGCACAGCTCTCGAGACTATACTCTTCCACTGAGAACAGTTTTCACTGTGGCCCAGAGGTGCTAGATAACAATGGCCTTCCTTTTATTGCTTTCTTTATGGTTCGTGGTTTCACTTTGCACTTTTCTCTTCTATACAAGAGTTATTTAGAAGTAAATTTCTTATTTTCAAATGGAACCACCTTTTTATTCTTTGTGGAATTTTGTTGGATTATGATCAGAGAAGGCGGTTTCTTAAAATCTTGACTTTTGAAAACTTGTTCATTTTTCTCTCTTTGGGAATAAGTGCTTTCATGATCCAAAACTATTTCTTTACTATTATGTGAGAACAAAATGCAATTCCTATGTATTTCAGACACTATTTCTCCACGGCTCTCACCCCTACACCAGAAAGGAGATAAATTTAGAATGCTTTTAATTTACTCAACTCCCTCCCACCCACTCAGGTCCTAGCTTCTGCTGAATTTGTAACTTTTAGTACAAGACTGTTGACGTTTCACACAGAGCCTGCGGAAGAAAGAGGTTTCGTGCTGTATGTGGATCAGATCTGACAGGGTCAGCTTGGATTGCCTGGATAGCTACTGGAAAAGAACTAGTAAAAAGCTCTCTGAGAAACAGAAGAATAGCACAGTGCGGCGGATTCATTTATTGCAGGGCCAGAAAGTTCACCTTCTGAGTGGTAGGTTGTTTATCACATGGCTGATGAGTTAATTCACAGCTGAAGTGAAGAAAATCAATTTCCTATAACAAACATTTTAAAGTGTTGTAGTGAAGCCATTATATTTATGGCCTGGTTGTAGTACTTGGAAGTCTTGCTTTTCCCCCTTATAATTCTCAGTAAATAGAAGGATAACAACTCTGTTTGAGTTAGTGTGTGGTTTAATCTCAAAGACCATGGACCCATCTAGCTTGTTTCCAGCATTGTTTCTTGGCTTATTCAGGGGGTTCTAGTTGTAAATGTTCTTCATCCTTCTTTTTCTCATCTTGATAAGAAAAGCATCATCAACACAGCCCTTGACTTAGGTTGTCAGCATTAGTTTCCTCTCAAGGATTCTAATCAAATAAAATTGTAAGTAAAATTTTAGTCTATGACTAAAATGCGTCAATAAATTAAATCTCTAGTTTATCAATCTTTGTATTCTGCTATTCAGATTTAATAGTAAGTCTATTTCAAGGCTCATTACAGAGCACTGTTTTCATTTTTCTCTATCTTCTGATCTATTCAGGATATTTTATCACTTGGCTTAAGGATTTTTAAAAAAATTTTTTGATTGAGTTTTATGGATTGTATGTTTTAGGAATTTCACATATTTAGAAATATTCTTATATTTTTTAGTTTTTATTTTTGCAGACTGCAATTTGATTCATTGTACACAAATGGGGTACAACTTTACATTTCTATGGTTGTACACAATGTAGATTCACACCATTCATGTAATCATACATGTACGTAGTGTAATAATGTCTGTTTCAGTCTATTATCTTTCCTTCCCCCACCCCCTCCCACCCCATTTCAATCTACACAATCCAAAGTTCCTCCATTCTTCCCTTGCCACCCCCCCTTATGTATCATCATTCACTTATCAGAGAAAACATTCAGCCTCTGTTTTTGGGGGGGCTTGGCTTATTTCACATAGCATGATATTCTCCAACTCCATCCATTTACCTGCAAATGTCATAATTTTATTCTTCTTTATGGCTGAGTAATATTCCATTGTGTATATATACCACAGTTTCTTTATTCATTCATCAATTGAAGGGCATCTAGGTTGGTTCCACAATCTAGCTCTTGTGAATTGAGCAGCTATGAACATTGATGTGACTGCATCACTGTAGTAATCTGATTTTAAGAAACTTTACACCAAAAATACAAAGAACCTGATCAATAAATGGGCTAAGGAACTGGGCAGACACTTCACAGAAGAAGATATACAGGTGATCAATAAATATATGAAAAGGTGTTCATCATCTCTAGTAATTAGAGAAATGCAAATTAAAACCAGCCTAAGATTTCATCTAACTCCAATTAGAATGGCTATTATCAAGAACACGAGCACTAATAAGTTTTGGCATGGATGTGAGGGAAAAGGCACGCTCATACATTGCTGGTGGAGTTGCAAATTGGTGCAGCCACTCTGGAAAGCAGTATGGAGATTTCCCAGAAAACTTGGAACGGACCCATCATTTGACCCAGCTATCCCACTCCTTGGTTTATACCCAAAGGACTATAAATATTATTTTCCTTGATGAATGAATGATAGATGAATACATGTTGTTTTAATTTTAGTTTTAGATGTCCATCATCTTCCATGTTCATCCTATAATTAACTATAATGCTTAATGCTAACTTACTGCTAATCGGATATGTGATTGTGAATTAAATTTCCATCCAAAATGTTTTTAAAATGTATTTATTTACTAGGTATGGTGGTGCACACCTGTAATCCTAGTGACTCAAGAGGCTGAGGTAGGAGGATCGTGAGTTCAAAGTGAGCCTCTGCAACTTAGCAAGGCACTAAGCAACTAAGTGAGACACTGTCTCTAAATAATATATATAAAAGGGCTGGGGAGGGCTGTGGCTGTGGCTTGGTGGTGGAGCACTTGCCTAGCACATGTGAGGCACTGGGTTTGATCCTCAGCACCACATAAAAATAAATAAAAGAAAGGTATTTTAAACAGGGCTGGGGATGTGGCTTAGTGATTAAGCACCTCTAGTTTCAATCCCCAGTACCAAAAAAATTATTTTACAATTCAGTAATGTTGACAAGATATGCATAGGGGTGCATCTAGAACTCTTAATTGTTGAATCCTAGACTCGGGTAATATGGTAAGTAAAATAATGGTCTCCTAAAGATATTCTAATCTCCAGAAACTTAAAGACAGCATGTTATATAACAAGGGGCAATAAAGTTGTGGATGGAATTCAGTTGTTAATCAGATGCCCTTGAGATGGGAAGATCATCCTTAATTATCTGGGTGGGCCCAGTAATCACAAGGATTCTGACAGGTGAATGATGGAGGCAGGGAATCCAGAGTCCTACAGAGATCTGAAGATGCTACTCTGCTGGCTCTGAGAAGGGCTCAAAGCCCAGTGAACACATGCAGCCACTAGAATTTGGAAAAAGCAAAGAATTATTTTCTCCTAAAGTCACCTGGAGGAATTTAACCCTGCTGACACCCATTTGTGGGTGAGTGAGACCTATTTTGGACATCTGGTCTCAAGAACTATAAGATAATACACTCATTTTGTTTTAAGTCATTATGCTTGTGAATATTTGTGATCGCAGCAATAGGAACTTAACATAGTCCATCTGGAATCAAGACGAAAAACCCCTGTTTGAGCTTCTTCCGGTTCGCCTGGTCAGAGGGTTCGCTCACGTCCCCAGGTCTTCCAATGGCTAGCAGATGCCAGTGTGGAGAAACAGTCAGAATGTGGAGTCAAGAGAGGGACAGCAAGCACGCACTCAGGGTGCCCGCTTGCTAAAATCTTCATCCCTTACTTCTTCAGCCTTTTCTCTGCTAATTCCTAGCACTAATACTTCCCTTTGGCCTTAGGATCATGTCCCTAGTATAACTGGGCTAGAGAATACTCTTTTGTATTTTTTTAATTTTAGTGTTCAATTTTGTTATAAATAGAGATTGTAAGAAAAAGAAACGGGGGAGGAACTAGATTTGAAAAATAAAACTATTGTCAGATATTGCTTTTATTGTCTGGGAGGTAAAAGTAAAACTATGGGTCAGAGAGATTTTGCTTTCCTCATCTGTGCAGGTTACCAGAGCCTCTACCTGTGTTAAACAAATAAATTAGTGGGAATGACTAACATGACCTCCAGTACAGCCAAGATTAGCCTAGGAAAAAAGAACTGAATGGACAGGGATGAAAGCCATGCCTGAGACTTTCAGTTGAGAAATTAAAAAGCAACAAATCAAATTAAGTAGTCTGGTACACCATTTAGAATTTGGAATTTGCTTGTTGATTAGAAGCCTTGCTCTATTTAGCAATAATTACTGCTGACTAGAAAATGTACATATGCAGTAGTATTCTCTTTAATGAAGGAAATTCATTCTCAAACATGCTTCTCTATCAACTGTGTATTATCATGAGCAGAAATAGGTAGAGGCATAGGAATATGTTTTGGGATATCAGACTGAAGGAAAATAACCCTTCATGAACTGAAGTCAAAAAACAGCAAACATTCCACAAAGAATGAGTTTTTGTTCAGAGGGGAGAGAATGGTGGATTGCCCTTGAGATACCACCAGAGATGAGCTGGGGAGATCCTGAATCTGAGAAGGGGCCAGAGGTGGTTAGAACAGAGTCAGCAAATTATAGCCCATGGTGCCAATCCAGCCCACTCACTGTTGTAAATAAAGTCTTATAGGTTCAGGTATCTGCCAAAAGGAAATTACAACAAATCTAGTTTTGTAGATCTTAATTGACTTTTTATGTGTGAATCCCAAAGCAGTTGGGACCAAAACCAATCCACAATACTCTGCCCCATGGCATGTGCAGGTTCTGTTTATAGCCAGAAGAAAGGAAATGATGTACAGGAAATGACTTACAGAAAACAGAAGTGAGGCACAAAGACAGCCTGATTGGTTGCAGCTTGTGTCTGTCTTACTTGAACAATTGTCAGCTTGTGATTGGCTAAGACTCAGCAACTCGCTACAGTCATAGGTTAGTCTTCTACACGTCGAGTCAGATTACAGTTCATTAAGTGAAGAGAATCATTTAGGCCAAACAAATCATGTATAGAGGCAACTGTCGGCCAAACTTAATAGTATTATCGACAGCTGCTTTTTTGCAACTGTGGCAAAGCTGAATATTTGCCACAAAGACTATATGACCCACATAGGTGAAAATATTTACAACGTGGCCCTTTACAGAAGAGATTTGCTGACCTCTTGGTTAGAAGACCTCTGGAATTTCAAGAAGTAAAACAGTGGATTCAGACTTATCCCCATGAACAGCTCAGGTGTATTTTCTTTGGGAAAGAAAGGGTTACTGACCAAATTGCATGTTTCCTGGGTAACGCTGAGAGCAAGCTATGGTGATAGACAGAATTCACATTTGTCATGAATAGCTGCTAAAAATACAAAGTTGAAAACTGAGTCCCTAGAGAAGCCTGCATTAAGGATTTGAGGAAGGTGTGTACGTGTGTGTGTGTGTGTGTGTGTGTGTGTATCAGTGATGAAGAGACCTTCCCAAGGGCCCTTTCTCCTTTTGCAACACAACCTGGACTCACCCTTCCGCAGCCCTCCTTTCCCCCAGATCAGAGGAGAGACACTCTGAGATTGTTTGATTCCCTTTTGCCTGATAGGCCACCAAAAGTTCAAATTAAGGTTTTCCTTCTGATTAGTTGAAAAGCCCAAATGTGATTTTAGGTGCCCTTGTATCTTAAAATTGCTCTATCTTCTTTGTTGGGAGTATAGATTGGCAAGTGTGGTGGGGACAGGAGGGCAGGAGTTTGGGACCTAGGATCAGAGATTTGAAGAAAGAGCACATTGCTTTCTGTCATAGTCTCGACTTAGATGCTTCCCAGTTTGGTAGTGGGAGGAAGTGAAATGAGCTGTAGCCTAACGGGTTCCTGAAAAGTTTTCCCAAGGCAGAAATGGGAAGGTGTTGATGGCAGAGACCTGATCGAGGGAGAGAAATGTCGAAGTTAATAATTTCATAAACCACTGGCCTATTCACTTTCAATAGGACAAGCACAAGCTTTAAGTCAAAATGAGTCTGTCCTGCAGGGGCTCTGGCCCTGGAAACAAGGTTCAGGACTGGGCAGGTGGAAGAAGATGCAAGATGCAGTTACAATAGTGGACATGCTTTATTCAGAGGTGGCCACAGCCTCCAGCCTCCACCTTCAGCTTTGGCTCCCAGCCTGTTCCATTTTGGTTCTCATTTTGCCCCCATTTGTCTCCATTAGCCCCTCTTGCCCCTGAGTCTTTTCCATAGGCCCTTTCTATATGCAGCCAAACAAAGAAGCAACAGGTTACATTAGGGGTGGGGGAGCGTGCTCACAAGTTAATGTTTATGACCTTGAGTCTATACACTGAATCAGAGTATTTCTGACCTTGACTCACCATAGCAGTCCGGGTGACACCCTCAAAACATAATGTAGCCACTGGAAGTCTCGGGGAGGGAGCCCAACTACAGCCATTTGGGGCCTGCCCCAACGAGGTCCTTTATTTGCAAAGCAGATACTCTTCTAGGACTTGGATACTTGAGTTTGTCTTGATTATAGAAGGTCCTTTTTGTCCCACTTCTATCACAGATGTCAATTCCAAGTGCCTTGGAGTCTAGGATTCTATTCTACCTCGTATTAAACGCCTCTGCTCTAGACTTGACAACCTCTTTCATATAGCACTCCGTGAATTAGTTAATTGCATTTAATCATAGGAGTTTCACAAATGGTCATTTAACTAGGGTTCACAATGCTTATCCAGGTATTTAACATACAGCAAGGATTTCATACCTGGAGGGAAAGGAGGTTACTGAAATGGAAAAGAACCAAAGTAACACCATTTTGTACTGACCTGACTCCACTGTATGCTTGCTTAGTTTGTTTTCTTTTCAGCCTCCTGACAACTGTTATCTATGTTGACAGTACAGTAAGACCTTCCTGTTTCCAGGTCCCTGACTATGGTCCAGATGCATAACAAAACAAATCTGAAATGTATAATCAAAGCAATTATCCCCTGTAATCAAAACATCTGTCTCAACAGGGTTCTTCTGACCTACCTGTTCCTCAATTACTCTTGTGGTTTCTGTGGTTTTGCCTTTATAAGCTCTGCACTTCTAAAATTCAGGTGCTGGGAGTTCTTTGAGGCATTGGCCTGCTTGCTTGGCATGCTCATTAAAGAATCCTTTTTTTCCTTTCAATTTGGCTCAATATGCATGGTGATTTGTAATTCCCGCACACTCCGTAACAGTGAGTACTTCATTTGTGAAAAATGGAATAGTTTTTGGTGTCTGCCTACATAAATATATTGTTCCAAATTTCCCCTTAGACTCATAGAATTCACTCTGTGTGTGTGTGTGTGTGTGTGTGTACCATATTTTAAGTGATTTGGTTTTCAGCATCTATGCTCCTGGATGGCTGAGTCTTGGTCTTGTTCACACTGCATCCTCAGCACTTAAAATACTACCAGGGACATGGTAGGTGCTGAATAGTTCTTAAAATTTACTCTTATGGATGTTTTCCTCATGATTTTGTTGCTGTAGCTTCAACTTTTCGAGTCTAGCATTTGGGCTTTCAAACGTCTTTCTTCAAACACAGAGAACTGTTTACTCAACAGTAATATTGTGTATCAAATTTTAGATGCCAATGAAACAAAAACAGAAAGAAGACTTTATAGCTATTTGGTATCTTGATAAACCTTTCACTTACTTGCCTCGCTTTATTTCATCTTGACTTATTTTTATTCATTTGTTTTCTTTATCAATTCACAGGTATCATTTTCAGTGTTTATTTTTATAGAGTTTGGGTAGCTCATGTTTATTTAGGAGAAAACAAGCAAGGCCAACTTCACCATACTCCTTAGTTCACACAGCAAGGATCTGGTATAAAGAATGTGCATGTATATAAGTTTTGGATGAATCTAAAAAACAATTTTCCCAGGAGTCCTAAAATCTTCCCTTATGCCCTGATTTCCTCTCTTTCACAGGATAAATACATAAAAATACCATCCATGATGAGGTTAGTAATTTCAGAGCATCATGATTTTACCTGTTTTTTGAAAGAGAAATACTACAAACATTCACATTTTTAAAGTTCTTTCTAATGGATTTAAAGTAAGTGCAAGAATGAAAATGAGCTTCCTAACATTGATCTACTACACGCACAAGGAGATATTTTAGGGTTTTGTAGGAGGAACATTGTGCTCTATGGTTAAGCAGGCAGAAGGAAAATTCTTTTGCCGTCATAGGTAGTGTTAATATACCTCCAAATTCCAGAGAGACCTCAACCTGAGATTTTTTAATTTACTATTTAAGATAGCCAGAAGGAGCAAGAATCAGCAAAAGAATGGACATGAATATTGGATGATTTTTTTCTTGCTCTTAAGTCAATGAGTGGGTAAGACCTCAGATTAAAAAATAACCAAAACTAAAATTGATATTATTTTATTTTTTTGGTGGTGCTAGGGATTGAACCCAGGGCCTTGTGCTAAGGAAGCAAGCACTCTACCAACTGAGCTATATCCCCAGCCCAAGATTGATATTATTTTAACATTAAGAGACCACAGGATGAATTTTAGGGAACATAATAAAAATTCTCATCTCATTAAATGAAGCAGTTGTAAAATGATTATGCTTCTAAGTAAAACAAAATTACTTTTTATTTTACTTTCAGTTTTTATATTTGATTATCTCCAACTCATTCCTTTGTAAAGTATTAAAAATTCCTATTGGAGATGCTGGGCTTTCTGTACCTGAAAAATGAAGAGGTAACAAAAATCAAAGTTTATCTCATTTAAACTTTGAAATCATTTTAAGTAGACTTTAAATTAAAAGTCCCTATAAATTGAAATGGAACTCAAGGATAAGGAAGCAATTAGAGAGTTTGGAGGAGAATTGGGAAATAGCTACTTTGAACGACTTTCTGAATAATGACATGATTTGGATTTGATCTTTGGTGTTGCAGTATGCTTTAAGGCTTTCTGAAAATATTAAATAGTTTTATAGAGTTCTTGATTGCCTAACTATGGATTACATCGTGGTTACATGGTTGTTTTTCTCCAGTTAAAATGAAATTCTTATTTGTAAGGAAAGAAAAATTAATCATAGTGATCCTTTACTCATACCATAAACCCTGAATCATCATAGTAAAACATGCTTTCTCCAATTTTTTTTACATTATTCATGTGAGTTGGTTAATTCGTTATTGGTCCTGGGTATCAAACCCAAGCATATAGTTTAGGCAAGTGATCTGCCAATGATCTACTTTCCAGTCCCTTGGATTACTAGTATTTTCATGTAAAATTCCTTTTAATTATCCAGCTGATAGCAACAGTGTGTTCTGATTGGAAATGTGACAGGTCAGCTTTATCGTTTGCATTTGATAGGAAATAATTAGTGTCCGCGCAAGTCACCTTGGCTCAATGAATTTTAACCCATTTCTGGGATGCTTTGTATACGATGATGACCTAGAACTTGAAAGGGGAAAAAAAGTTTGCTGTGCTGGCAAATCTCACCATCCTTGATGATTTGAACTGTCATTACTCATTAATTTCCTTCTGTTTTTGCTGTTCCATGAATTATAAATCAGAGTCTATTCTTTCCAATTATTAGTCATCAATAATAATGAGCATTGATAGGTTGAAGAATGTAATTTTTAATTTTCGTAGTGACTTTCCACGTCTTCGCTCATGTAGCCTAACCAGATGCCTGTCTCCATTTTGCAGAAGGAGAAGCCACACTCAGTGAGGTTCAGTGGCATCCATGTAGATTCCACAGGTGATGATTGGCAGAGCCAGGACCAAAGTTAGATTTCTGACCTTGAGACTTGGACAGCTACCTCATTCCACATGTTGACTTTACAGGATGACCACTGTGAGATTCCACAACGATAATCTGTGGTGATCATCATAGATGTTGGGCATAAGCTTCAACTGCTTAGAATCATTGCCTCTAAAGTAGGTCTGCTTTATCACAGAAGAGGGTTCTAGTTTATCTTTCTGCGTACCCCCAGAACTCAAAGTCTTCATAATAGTGAGTCACCAGAAAATTCTAAAATCTAGAAAAACTTACTAAGGTGATCCAACAACCCACTTGAGAGATTAATGTGAAAGGTTAATGGCACAATTTGCTGACTTTTAAACTTGCACACAGGGACTGGGGATGCACTTGGTGGTGGAGCACTTGCCTAGCATACACAAGGTCCTGGGACCAGTAACCATACACACACACACACACACACACACACACACAAATTAAACTGGCACATTAGCAAGCCAGGTGTTAACCTAATGAATCCCCCAGCACCATTTTGTGCCAATGGAGGTCAGGGTCCTCTACCTATTGTCAGGATTTCCATTTTTCTGCTGAGTCTGCATTCTTCCAATGCAAAGATGGACCATTTCCTCTCTGGGAACATAGTAAGCTGTCTACCATCGATCCTCATGCTCTAGAGCCTTTTGCGCTTGATTATTCCTTAAAAGAGACTCCTTGTTTCCTTCCACCAAAGCACCTCTTTTCTTAAGGAACATCTAATACCTACATTCTTGCGAGATATTCATATATTTCCTATGTTGCACTGTGAATTTTTGAAAAAGAACATAGTGTTGCTATTGTAAAGTACTTAGACCTAGTCTGTTGTTCTTCACGTAAAGGATGCATAAAAAATGTTGGTTGAGTGAGCGATGATTAACCCAAGACTTTCCAGCTCCTGTGGCAAGCACTGAGTTATGAAAAGTTATAGAGAATGAGATAGTGGGAAATGACCTCTCTGGAATCAGCTCTGCAGTCTGCACAAGTCAGGTCAAGAGAAGCCAGTATTGATTCTTCCTTCTTTCAAAACAATAATTTTGTTTATCCACCAGTGTTCTTCCTACAAAGCATGCATGCATCCATTAGAGATGACCCTTCTTGATGTTTGTAACTTCTGAAAGCATATCACACAAAATTACTGTCTTGACATCAATTTCTGTGAATTATCAGCTTAGATCCTGGCTACACCCCAGACTCCACAAAGCGAAGCAAAAGTCAAAACACGGAGCTGGTGGGGGAAAGAGTTCCTTGAAGAATCCATACCATGCACCATCATGCAAAAACTGAACTGAACTTCTTTGAGGCCTGAAAGCGCTGAGGTTGACCTCCAGACAATTAGATCTTTATATCCTTTACACTCCTAGTTAAAAGCAGAAGTGGTGGAAAAAAAGCAGATGAGAACATTTTGCTCCTTTGCCAGACAGAAACATGTATATAATTATTATTACTATTATTGTACTTTCTGAAAATCTTGAGCAAAATTTTCTTTCAAAATGATAATTCTCTTCTGACTAAAAGCATACCTGGAAACCACAGGGCAAGATCTAGCAAGCCCAAGAAATCCAGAGATGGATTATTTTTAACCCCCATTACAGTCTTAGAATTTCCTCTTCCTATTAAGGAAAAAGATGGAAAGCAAACCAATGTCTGTTAAGTCCTCACTTGAGCAGGCCCTGTGCTGGTTGCTTTCAAATATGTTTGTTTTTAAGATGGAGAAGGGGGCTTAAAGAGGGAGAGCAAAGAAAGATGGCTTAGAGGAATCAGAGTGCTAAATGGCTGCTTGAGTTCACACCATCTCTGTCACAAACAAAGGAGATAACCTTCAACTAGAGAGCAATCTTTCACACTCTTCCCCTATCTAAAATACAATTTCTACTTAGACAACGAATGATCCTCCAAATGTCGCATCAAGGAAGCTGCAGAGGGTTTTTAAAATGTAGAGTTGTTTTTCCTTTTTTTTTTTTTTTCCAGGTAATAAACACTTGACATTTAGGAAATGCAGTTCTAAATTAACAAAGCACACAGCGGTTTTCAGCTACACTCACGGTATTGGAAGTTGCCAGTCACATACATAAATTTATCAAACAGGCTTTTGTAGCATGCTGGTACCTTTTTAGAAAGGAAGACAATTGCCTGACTCACAGAGAATGAAATGATAATCAAATTAAAACATTTAAAGGAAGAACTACTTCTTAATTCCTTACCCTGCATTTCTTAGGGTTGCACGTACCTTACACAATAACGAACAAGAAGATTGGCAGCAGCTTTAGCAAAGAAGGAAATGTAAAAGCTTGGTTGATTAGTTGCAGAATCCAACTCTGGCTGTCTTGCACATGCAGGGACTTTAGGCAGGGACTTTACTGGAATTCTATGGGAGTCAGAGGACCAGACTGAAAACAGCAAGGAGCCTGGGAAAGCAGGACAGAAGGAGGCATACACTGTGGTATGATCCACAAACCATCAATGTCGAGGCCGTGAACACAATCCTCCAGTCATCCCTCTACTTTCCTAACACTCCTGAAGATTTCAAGTCCAAGAACAGCCCCCATCCTTGACTGCATCATGATAAAGAGAGGAAAGGCCTAGTTATTCCAGATTCTGTAGAAAAATTTCCACACCACAGGAGATTCCCTTAAAGGGAAGGTTAGTTATCCAGTTGCTTCCTTGGATAGCATATCTCCCAACTTTCAAGGATAAGCTTTTCTAAAATAGGAAAAATTAAAAATAAAAAAATAAAATAGGGAACAGAACTTTTTTTTGGTACTGGGAATTGAACCCAGAGACACTCAGCCATTGAGCCATATCCCCAGACTTTTTTTTTTTTTTTCATTTAGAGACAGGGTCTGACTAAGTTGCTTAGGGCCTTGCTAAGTTGCTGAGACTGGCTTTGAACTCACAATCCTCCTGCCTCAGCCTCCCAAGCTGCTGGGATTACAGGTGTGGACCACGGAACCCAGCTAGAACATATTCTTATTTTTCATCTTATCTGTCTTCCTCTGGCAATGACCACCATCCAATTAAAGGAGAGAAAAGAATCTTGACTATGACCTAATTCAAACAAAATCTTTTTCTTACTGATACAGGGAGGTTCTGATAATCAAGGCTTTCCCAACACTGCAATAGAAATAGTACCGTGACTTGAACCCAAGTCTTCTAAGCCCATAAGCAATGCCTTCTCCAGTGGGTCGCACAGATCATGTCTCAGTCATTCACTGCTCGGTTGCCATGTTAGTGGTGAAAACATACAGCATTGGTGCTAGCTCACTTAACTAGAGCTTTCTATCATGGTTCTGTCTTAAGTTCTGGAGGAGTAAGGAGACCCCAATCCATCATTTGCAAACGCCATAGTCTTAAATTGCTTACCCTCTCTTACCTTCCGTTTCTTTACCTGTTAAAAGCTGGAAATATACTTAATCTTTCCTACCTCAAGCCATTGTTTTACAAAATAATTATAATAATACCTAAGGAAAACCTTTGTATACCCTAAAAAACTCCACATGTATAAAACTACAATAATTAAAAGCTGACTCACACACTTACCCTAGGACCATTAGGGAGGGCTGTTAGTCCTGTCTTCATTTTGTAGATTGCTACACTGAAGATATTGATTGACTGAAAAAGTGAGTATTTAGGAAGACAATCAGAAGAATGAGGATCTCCAGGCCCCAAGTTTCCCAAGTCAGAAAAAAACACTATTGATATTAACATCCCTATTTGATATTAACAGCAGCTCATTTTGTTGTTGGATTATATATCAGGAGCCCAACTCTTCTAATCCTCACACTATCTAAGCAAGTTTAATTTCCCTGTTGTGCAGATGGACCCTGAAGCCCAGATATATTATATATCTTTGCCCACAGCTATCCAGCTGGTGATGGGACTGGGATTTAAACTGCATCTTGCTTCCTCCAACCTCATTTTCAGATGTTCCCCTGAACATTCTAACCACCCATTTCTCCAAAGCTATTGTTCTATATTTAAAAATAAAGGAAATTACAGTTGTGTTATTTTGTTTAAAAACCATGGTAATGCTATCATTTATTAAGCAGTGTGTGTGCTAACACCTTCTGGTATTATCTCTTTTAACTTGCATAACATATTCAGAAATCTAAGGCCTAGAAATATTAAGGAAGTTGCCTATGATCTTGCAGACAGTGAGTTGCAAAACTAAGATGCAAACCCACCTGTAACTCCAAAGCCCATGACCTTCATTGCTAGCCACTGCCAGATTCTGCAGAGTCTAAAGTTAGAACAAATTAACTGCTGAGCTTTAATTGACCAAACTCCTCTTACAGAAGCATTTCTGATTCAGAACCTAAATATCTCAACCCTCCCATGACAAACAGAAACCATACATTTGAAAGAGCGAGGAATTGAGTTTTCAGTTTTGCTACATCTGGCAAATTCATCTTCTCCGCTGCTTTCTTATGCACACTTCATCCATGCATTGAAATAACTAAAGTTTTCAGAGTCATTTAACCTCATTTAAAAAACTCCCTCACTGGAGATCATATTAAGCAAAATAAGCCAGACTCAGGAAGATAAGCATGACGTGTTTTTGTTCATATGTGGAATCTAGGAAAGAAAGAAAAAAAAGATGCAACAGGGTCATTATTGAAGGGACAGAAGGTGATCAGGGAAAGGGAAGGAGGAAAGGGTGAGGGAAGGTAAATGGGTTGGAGAGGTTTAGAGGTGAAATGATTGAGTTAAAAAAATTTTACCCTAAGCAACTTATTAATCTCCTGATAGGAATTAATTGGGTGGCAACTGTAGGCAGGTAGGGTGTGACTGAGTAGGTGGGTCATTAGGGTGTGTCTGTCCGGTACATATTCGCCTTTGGTGAGAGAAGTCTCTCTCAGCTTGCTGGTGCCATGTTGTCAGCTGCTTTCCTCTGCCACACCCTCAAACCATGATGTCCTCCCTCACCCTGGGTACAGAGCAATGGAGTTGGCCACCTGTGGCATGAGACCTCTGAAACCAAGGGCCCTAAATAGACTTTTCCTCCTCAAAACTTGTTCTTGTTGGGTCTTTTGGTCACAGCAATAACAAAGCTGATGGAACCAGTGTGTTCTGAGATCATAAAGAGAACAGAATTTTGTTTATTTTAGTCTTCCCTGAACTGAACTCCTCTGACTCTACATTTCAGATACAGGATTTAGTCAATAATCCTCCATCAACCTGGTGGATTAAAGGACTGTAATAAAAGCAGAAATCTGTAAATAGTCTTAATGGTTAAATAAATCATCATCATCATCATCATCATCATCATCATCATCATCATCATCATTTTGCTCAGAATAAGTCTTCAGGAGCACTGAGTTATATCCATTGGGTTTTAATCCTTCCAATTCCCTAAAGCTAAAGATGGCCCTTGGAAAAGCCCTGTGACTTCTGGACCCACCAGTAGATGGCAGTGTTTCTTCGGGCTCCACAGCAGTTTCACAAGCTTTTGCCCTACCCCATTTCATCAGGAGAGAAATTGTGTCTGAAGAGGCAGTGGCCTGGGCTTTCTTCTACTTTCTCTCTTAGTGGAAACAATCTTCTGAAGTGAATAGCTTCAGAGGTGTTAGTGACCCCCTTCCCAAAGCAACCCTTTATTTTTGTCTTTTTGGAAGTGGGCGGGAGATAGAACCCAAACTGTGTATGTTAAGCATGTGCTCTATCACCGAGTTGTACCCCCAGCCCCCAAAGCAGTTCTTTCTCTTTTCTCCTCCTTTTGTTCCTCCCCCTACTCCTTCCCACCCCCATTCACATTTTCATTAATGCATAATAATTACACAGAATAATGGATTTCATTGTGCCATATTGATTCATGCTCATAACATACTTGGATGATATCCACCCTCCCCCATTATCCTCCTTCCATCCACTTTTTCTCCTCTAATAGTCTCCCTTCTGCTTTCATACTGTCTTTCTCCCCCTATATTCTACATATGAAAGAAAACACACAATATGTGTCTTTCTGAGGAAACCTTTACACTGTTAATAGGAAGGTAAATTAGTATAGCAGCTATGGAAATCAGTATGGGAGAACCTCAGGAAACTACCATGTGATTCAGCTGTACTACTCCTTGGTACATATGAGAAGGAATAAAAATCAGCACCCTACAGAGATAACTGTTTACCCATGTTTACTGAGGCCAAGTTATGGAATCAGCCTCCTTGCCTGACCATGGAGGAATGGCTAAAGCAAGTGTGAGATATATATATATTCCATTATACATAATGGAGTATTATTCAGCTATAAAGAAGAACTAAATCATATCACTAAATCATATCATTTGCAGGAAGACAGATGGAACTAGAGATCATCACATCAAATGAAATAAACCAGTCTCATGGTTTTTTATTGGAAAGATGATTTTCTCCTATGAATATATTTCTGTGCAGATGTTGAAAAAAGATACGCGAGAACACTCAAGCCAGCTTTTGTCAGGCCCCCTGGCTGGTAAATCAGATAGATCCCACCCTTTAGGGATTTAGCAGTTCTACCATGCTAAATGCCAATCCACAAAGAACTGTCCTTTGAAAAAAGAAGGTCAGAAATCAGCAGGACAAACAGCAGGCTTTGAGGAGCATCAGAGGTAGCTGGGGTACGTTTGTAATTTTCTACCAAGGCTTTATTTATTTTTCAATAATATTTTGTATGCAAATATTAATAAGTTATCAGGTTAACTGAAGACTAGAATTTAAGTTGGTGTGCATTTTATTTTAGATGCTAGGGTTTGATTTGTGGCTTTGACACACTCCTACTAGCACTGGATGAGCTAATAACAATTAGACTCTTTCCGGATTAATATCTTTTCTTGTTTTCTTTCCAGAATGATTCTGCTACTTAAAAAAAAAAAAGAAAAAAGAAAAAAACTTTACTTTAGATTAACCTCATGAAATCATTTGACAGGTATTTGAAGAGACTTACAGGTATCTGAAGAAACTCACTTTCCTGACAAGTGAGGTTATTAGTAGCTTCTACTGAGGAAAAAAATCCTGAGAGGGATTAAATAAGAGAAACACTTCCTGAATCATTAGATGCTAGACAGGTTAAAATACCAGAAAAATACATTGTAGCACTCATTTGGCACTAGGTAATGACTTAATGGTTCTCTAGATTCCTAATATTCTATGTGGAACATTTAAGCCCTATTGAGGACTGATTAGAAAACAGTTTTACTTCACTTTGCAAAAGAGGATGCAATCAGTTTTTGGTTGGAAAATTCAGAAGTGCTTTAGGATTATTCACAATGCCTGTTTTATAATTTGGCAATTATGTAGATTGATGGTAAGAGTCATTATGTTCAAGAAGTTTGAAAATTGAGTAGTTTTAGTGTTTCTGAGAACCTAATGTATTTACAAGCTAGGTTTTTGTTTGTTTTGTTTTATTTTTTAGTTTAGTTTGGTATGCTATGGTTGAGAGCACATATTTTGGAACTGGATTTACAGCTCTGCAATTTATTAGTTGGGTGGCCTTGTCAACATTCCCTAACTTCTATAAACCTCAGCTTTTCTCAACTGTTAAATGGGGATGCATTATAATGCTTGGTTTATAGGATGAGTGCGAGGTATACATCATGTAACTGGGGAAACATCTTTCCTCTCTCTCCACATTTCCCACCCCAAGAGCTGGATTTAGATATGCAGAGGGAGGTTGGCCTGCAGAGGATTTGATTTACTTACCCATCCATCATCTATTATGCACACCCTGTGTATCAGGCAGTATTTGATGAATGCCCAAGATGCACCCAAGAGCAGAAAAAGGAGGCTCCTCCTGAGCTCATGTGATTCACATTCTAACGGGGGCCCCAGAAAGTCATCAAGTAGCAAACACATAAATATCTAATAATGGATAGTAATGAGTGTGTTGGAGAAAAAATAAGTGTTTAGGAGAAAAATAAGGTAGGTTAAGGGAAAATAGTAAAGAAGATGCAGGAAAGTCACCTCGGGGAAGTGACATTAAAAGAAAATGATCATTTCAGAACTTTAGCTAGGCCTTTGGGTAATTAGAGAAAGGCCATGAGAAGATAAATGAACACACTGGATTTCTTTTCTCAGATGCAGATAAAGCCAAAACGCAGTCTGGAAAATGAGAGGAGAGAAAAGGAACACTGCTCTATCTAATAATGTCATGTTTTCCCCTCAGTCGTAGATCAGAGGAATCCTGGCAGACCATGCTTCATTGAAGCAAATGTTTTTCTTTAATAAGAATCATTATTTCTAGTGACAAACAGGTGACTGTGAATGGCCTTTCTAGAGAACCCACATAGAACACAGCTGACTGATGCTGTCACCTCAGGATGTCCCTCTACATTCACTTAGAACCATTGTTACTACTGGGCTGTTTGCACCAGTGATTGATCATGGTGGCTTTACTAGACTAGAACCATTTGCCTCATGCAAGATTCCTCTAATGGACAACTTTAGCTCAAACCCCCACCCTCACCCCACTGCATTGTCCTGGCCAACAATTTTCTTCAAGTAGCACCTTAAGAAGAGACTCTTTCTAATCAATTCTTCCCCTACCCCTTCACAGATGTCAAACTTGCACTGGGGTCTGAAGGTTTTTCCTGGCTGTTTCTTCCCTTGCCCCCTTTGTCTGCCTGAAACATTGCATCTAATAAGTCTTTGGTCCATCTAATGCTGTCTTGGCTTCTTCTTCTTAGAAGATCTGAACAGACACAGGTGGGACCAGGAGTGATCAGAGAAAACAGATGGTACAATGAGGTCCACAGGCCAAGGCTGATGGTAGGCAAGCTAGACACAGAGCTGGGCTTTTAATTGTGAAGATGGGGCCTTTTGGTGTCCCTTAGCTATCAGATGCCAGGGAGCCACTATGACTATAGTGACTGGCAAGGATGAAAGGGCCTTCAAAGGGGCTTGATCCCACAGGATGTTGTGGAGTTGGGTCATGGAACATGGCTTCCTTCAGGGCAAAATAAGGAATTAAACAACAAGGGGGCTTCTTAACTTTGACAACCAGAGGAAAGAAAGAATGGAGGGACAGAAGGCAGATGGCATTCACCCAGTAAAAACTTTTGATCCCTTACTCAGTTTTCTTACATAGGTCAACTTTCAGATCTAGACATGTTGACTGAAGAGTTATCTTGGAGCCTAAGAGAAAGAACCCTGTAAATGCCGCAACAGTAAATCCTGTAATATGTCCCAGGTCTTTCAAAGGGAATGGGACCTGCAGTCATTTACTGTAGTAACTCACACTGGGGAATGGGGCATGCCTAGACCTTTTGAGGACTTTCAGAGACATGGTCACAATTGACAATGGTGTCAGAGATCCAAAGTGGCACTAAAGTCTATGCTAAAATGGAGAATTATGGGGACCAGGAAACAGTCCTGGAAATAGTCTAGTTCACAATGGGTCCATGGCCTACCCCACTGGTCCTTTTCTCTAGTCTCTGAGTGTATTGTTGAAGCAAAGTACTTGAAAGTTGAAGTGCTTCCACATTGAGACATGGCTTATGAGGTAAGAGTTACCATAGTAGGAAGGACCCACGTGGAAGTCTGTGACTCTTTCTCCCCTCATCCTTCATCTAGGATAGCAAATCACAATATCACATCCCAGGGAGACAGCAAAGATGAAGACCACCATTAAAAAACCAAAAGAATGCAAAGGTGGTGGGTTCTATCAGATCTATTTAATCCATGGGTCTCTGAGCCTTGCAGAAACTCACTAAATACAGCAAGATGAGTGGGGATTATTGCACATTCGACCAGGTAGTTGCCCCGATTTCAGCTGCTGTGCTGGACATGGCAGTATTGCTGGAGCAGACTACTAAGGCCTCAGGTAAATGATGTGCTCTGTTAATTTAGCAAATGTGGTTTTCATTTTTATATTACTCTTCTCTTATCAGAGCAATCTGTATGCACATAAAATAGAAACATGAGTTTACAGTTTTGCTCAAGCTTTTTGCTAACTCTCCACTCTCAGTTATGGTGTAATCCAAAGAGATCTAGACATCCCACTGAGCACCCCATTGATCCACTCCATCAATGCCACCATGCCAATTGAGCAGGACTGGGAAGAGAAGGTTAGTGTATCAGTGGTGAGAAACATGTGCTCCAAAGGGTCAGATAAAGATCCTGTGAAGGGTCTAATACTGCCCCTTCAGTATTAGAGGCCCAGTGGTCAGGGGTATGCCTGAATATTCCCTCTACAGTGAAAAAGAATGCCACATCTGCATTTCTTTTCTCAGAGAAGAGCACACCACTGGCTAGATCTCTTTGGGTTATGGGAGCAACCTATTCTACAAGGAACACTGCCTTGTCCCTACACAGAATGATTCCTGTCTTACAGAGCTCAGGGAAGGAAAGGGCTGTACAGCAGGACCAGGCTGTGGAACAAGCAGCCTTGAGGCTGCATAAAATACAGTGGACTCTATGGTGTTAGAGAGGGTCTGTGATATAAAAAGAGGTAGAATGTAGTTTATAGAAAGCCATCATCTACAGAAAATTGTCATTGAGGAACAGCTCCCATTTCTGAGCTGTAGTAATGATGAAAGTGGTACAGGTGAACTGCACAAGCAGGCAGCCCAGGCCACTATGTCATCACCCCCAAACACAATAGTCGCCCCTCCCCAGATCACACCTGTGGTCATCTGGGCAGAGGTGCCATCCAACCAACTGAAGGAAAAATAACTTGAGCTTGGTTTACAGATAAGTTGGCTCAGTTTGTGGGTTTAAGTTAAAAATGCCTGGTGGCTCCATTGCTGCCACATTCACAGGTGGTCTTAAAAGATGGTGGAATGGCAGGGTGATGTCTCCATGGCAGGATGCATGTGAGGAAGGAGAAATAGGTCAAAACAGACTGACCAGGGCTGAGATATCTGGGCTGAGGCCAACAGAATGGCTAGCTAGTCAAGGACCTAGAAAGAAATGCATTGGGCTATTGGACACAGAGAGGGTGTGGTGGAGGTGTGTGTGTGGGCACATGAGAGATGCATCAAATATGAAGATTTATCACATGTTAACTGCCACCAGAAAGCATCCCACCACAGAAGAGATGCTGAACAACCAAGTGGACAAAATGATTCAACCATTAGACATTAACCAGTCATCACTGTGGACCACCCTGGAACTACAATGGGCATGTGAAAGGAATGGCTATTGTAGGAGACATGAGCCTACCCATGGGACTAACAACATAGCCCATTTTCCAAAAGCAACCAATCTAGTACTGCTGACAATTAATAAATTCAAGACAGTTTGCCCACCCCCAGGACCATGTATATCTTTGGTGGGGAGAAGTATGCATGACTACAGATCCAAAATGGTCCCTCTATGTCTTCTGCTCGGAAGATTGAATCCTATCCATTACCTTCTCCAGCTGTAGCTCAAAGACAGTAGTCTCAGAGCACAATTAAAACATATTTTTAGACCACCCTAAAAACCCAAATTTTGGAATTCAATTTTATAACTGGTAGGCTCAGATTTTATGAACTCAAGCTTCATTTGCAAAGGTCTGTTAAAAAGTGGGTCCACAACTAGATTATGTGTATGCAGAGCTGTTTTGGAATAGGTCACGTGGTAGTTTTCCTAATCATTTTTGCTGCTGACTTTAGCTGAATCTATGAAATTTCATCCACATGGTATTGTCAAGAGAATATTATGGTCAAGCCAAGAAATGTCATCACCCCCTCCCTGGTTCTAAAAGCCGAGCATAGGTCTGAGTAGGTCAAATTCCTGAACAGAACACACTGGAACTGCGTGGATGACATATTCTGCTTCCACTTTGCTCTGTCAGTTGGAAGAAGAAAAAAAGAAACAGAAACCAAACTCAGACAGTAACTCATGGGCTTGAAAGGTGACAACACACAACAGGCAGAATGATTTGCTGACGCCCATGGCAATTGGAACAAAAACTGTCTGTTTCTGTCAAATCCCACAGGGAGAAACATTTTGAAATGAAATTTGCCTGGAGCAGATTGTATTGTTTCATAGGCAGTTCATCCTATCTACCACCTGGGGACAGCTTCAACCTATCCGTTTCTTTTCTCTCACAGTAAACCAACTTATGATCGATGAATCACAGAGGGGAAGAGAATTTATCTGGAGGTGGTGAGGAGAACGTTTAATTACCTGATAATACTCCCAACCCTGCCCATGTTCCATGACATAACTGCTGTTTATAGTACCTGTATTAATTGAAATTGTGCTGTGGAGAGGTAAAATAGTCAATGAATGGGAAAAGAAAGACCTTTAAAATTGTCAAACTTAAGGCTGGCTTCCTAAAGTCAACTTCAGACTACATGTACTTATGTAATATTAAGTTTGTTCATAGTGAACAATTAGATAGGAAATTTGTGTCTTTAAAAATCCTTAGAAAGTCAGAAAGGGACATTAAAACCATATAGTCATCATTTCTTGTCTTTGGGAGGCACATATTGCTTCACGTTTCAGATGAAAGTGACCAGAAAGAGAACATTGGGTCATTAGTACAGAAAGCCATGGGAAAAACTTTGAGTGTATAATGATGGCATTTCCTAGAGAAGAGCCCATAATGAAATAGTTTTTCAACTAAAGCTTGTTGAACAGTTCTCACTCTATCATAAACAAAATTTTCACATGTGTTCATTTTGGCATACCCTGTTATGTTCCCTTTTTGTTTATTTCTGCACCAATCTACAGCACTCTATTTTACTACGGCCTACCACCATCTATCAAGTCATTTTCCTACCTTGATATTCTACTTCTTTTCTCATCAAGGAGTCTTATCTCTTCTTGGTCCTTTGCTTTTTCTTCATACATAGCTTGACTGTAGATAGTTTTGCATTTTCCAAAGAGTCAACGGTGTCATTAACAATTTATGACCTGTCAATCTCCTCTCTTTATTTTCCAGTCTTTTAATTCTCTCTTTTTCCTGTAGTATAATATTGGATAAAAGTGGGGGTAGCTGATTTCCTCCTCACTCCATTTGTTTTTATGTATACTCTTGGTTTCTTTTAGTTACCTGTCATCAAGTTTAAAAAGATCTTTGTATTCCTATTTTCAACCAGACATTGAATTTTATAGAATTTTTTTCTGTATCTATCAAGTTGATCATAGGTTCTTCTTTAATCTATTAAAATGTTGACTTCTGTTCATTGCTTTGAATGTTAAAAAATGTGGCATTTCTGAGCTATGCCAAATTTCCGTATTATTTTGATATATTTATAATACATAGAAACAGTTTTAAAAACATATTGCTAGCTTTGTGTAGTGTTGCAAGGAAAATATATCAATAACAACCTGTGCTTCAGGGAGCATAATTAATTGACAGCGCCCCCTGCTGCCTCTCTGGATTCACTACCACATTTGGGTCAGGACACACTACCTCTGGGCTGCTCTCAACCAATGGCTGCACATGATAAAGATAGTGGTGACCCATTCCTGTGTGCCATGAGATTCCTCTAATGTGAGACTGACTTGAGGATCCCTCATTGGTTTGGTTGAAACTTTCTCTGCACTGCAGTCTGAGGCTGCTCCTGTTGCTCCGTCTTTCCCTGTCTCCTTTCTCAGTGTCAGACCTATGTCACAGGTCGAAGGCTTGCCTGCCTGCTCCTTCTAATATATCCTTCTAAATAAATCACTCCTGCATCTAGTCCCAACTTTTGATTTTTCAAAGTTGGTTGGGTCAATACAATTTGGTTGGCTGATATTTCTTTAGGATATTTTTATCTGTCTCCATGAATAAAGTTGTCCTGCAGTGCTTATCAGCTATTGTGTCTTTGTCTAATTTTGGAATTGAGGTGATGCTGTGGTTTGTATCCCTTCCAAAGTTCATGTTGAAACATGAAGTATTAGGAGGTATGGTGTGGCTGATAGGAGGCGACTGAGTCATGACAGCTCTACTCTCATGAAAGAGATTAAATGCCCTTGTGAAGGGTTTGCCAGGAGTTCATCCCTTCCACCCCTTCTATCCCTCCACCATCTGAGGACACAGCATTTGTCTCCTCTAGAGGATGCTGTGACAAGGCAGCACCTTGGAAGCAGAGAGCAGACCTTCACCAGATACACAACTTGTACCCTTGATCTTGGACTTTCAATCTCCAAGAACTGTGAGAAATAAATTTGTGTTCTTGGTAAATTATCCATTCTCAGGTGTTTTGTTGTAGTATCACCAATGACTAAGTCATTCATTATCTTCACATAATGAATTAGAAGATGTTCCCTCATTTTTATGATCTGGAAATGTTTATGATTTGAATTTTGCAAATTAAATGTTTGGCAGAACTCAACTGTTAGACCATCTGTTGTTGTTTTTGTTTTATTCAAGAAAATCTTTCAGGTTTTCTATATCAGCTTGTACGCCCCTGGATTTGGGACTGCCTGATCTCTAAAACTACAAGAAAATAAGCTTCTTTTGCTTAAACCACCCTATGTGTACCATTTTGTTATGGAAGCATGAGCAGAGCAATTCAGACCCTTTATTTAGTTGAAATCTGGCAGGTTGGAGAGACAGCATTCTCTTGGACATAGTGTCTGCTTTTCTTGCTTCCTTTAGGGGAAATCTCATGGGGATTCCTAAGGGTCAGAGTTGTCTTAGTCTGAGCTGCTGTAACAAAATGTCTATATTTGGTGTATTAAAAATAACAGAAACCTACTTCTCACAATTCAGGAGGCTGGGAAATTGATGACCATGGCACCAGCAAATTCCACATCTGGTGAGGCTTGAGTCCTAGTTCAGAGATGGTGCCTTCATGCTGTGTCCTGCTAGTGAAAGGACCAAATAAGCTTCCCCAGGCCTCTTTGATAAGGCACTAATTCTACTGATGAGGGCTCTACCCTCTCGACCTAGTCACCTCCAAAAGGTGACCCCTGAATATCATCCACTGGGACTTCGGTTTCACCATATGCATTTTGGGGAGACAAAAACCTTCAGACCTTAGCTGGAATGGAAGCTGGTGGCCACCCCCACTTCTTCTTCTCCCAGCACTACTCTTCTTTACTCCCTTAATCTCATAGCCTTAGTAAAGAAATTTTTGTTTTCTTAGTGGCTTGTAAAAAGTCTGATTGTGGAAAGGTAGATTACCAATGTACATTTCAGGGTGAAATCAGACATTTGTTTCATTCACCAGCAGTCTCTTCCGTTTGTCACGGTGGTGAGAAAACTGAGCTGGGCTTCATATTCACATCATTTCCATGGATTTCACAGTCCCCTGGGCAACTTTCCACAGAATTATACTTTATGTCATCATTTCCTTCGTTCCACCCCCGACATTTTATGTTATCTCCCTTAATCTTGGAATAATATTTTACATAAAAGAACCAAGCATTAATCTCTGCTTCACCCTAGGTGGTGAGAACATGGTTTCTTTTTATGAGTTTTTCAAAGTGGAAGATAAGGAAAATGCTAACAGTATAATTAAAGATAAAAATAAAAGAAGACTTAATGAGATTTTAATTCCTATGAGATGGGCTCCTGTGAGGCTTTTCATTAAGGTCTAATTTCTGACAGTCACAGATAAGAGAGGCCAGCTCATGTTTTCCATTTCTGGGATGGGAGTTTTGAAAGAGCTGTAAGGGATTTTTTTTTCTCTTCTCAAATGATACATTGTTTATTTACAGTGGTGAAAGTTTTTCTAGAAGAATATAAGTAAAATACAGGTGGGAAAAAAACATTATTCTAGATTTTATTTATTTATTTTTTTAAATTTAATTTTGATTCATTGAACACAAATGGAGTACAGCTATTGTTTCTCTAGTTGTACAAAAAAGTAGAGTCACACCATCTGTGCATTCATACATGTACACAATGGAATATTACTCAGCCATAAAGAAGAATAAAATTATGGCATTTGTAGGTAAATGGATGATGTTGGAGACTGTTATGCTAAGTGAGATTAGCCAATCCCAAAAATCCAAGGGCTGAATGGTCTCTCTGATAAATGAATGATGATGCACAATGTGGGGTGGAAGGGTGGCAAGAATGGAGGAAGGATAGATAGCACAGAGGGAAGGGAGGGGTGGGGTCGGGGTGGGGGGGTAATAATAACAGAATGTGTGACAGACATCATTGCCTTGTAAGGGATTTTGAAGGATGGGGAGTCCAGTAGTCTCAAAGGGTATGGGCTGAATTCCTTGTCATGGATTCTCTTCTCCGTGTGTGTGGGGGAAATGTGACTGACTTCTTAATTCCTTTTAAATACTAAAGGGCCATTTGTGTGGAGAAAACACAAATTCAAAAACTCAGACTCAAAAACATGAATCTGAGGCTTCCTGGGATGATATTCATATAAGCCAAACGTGAGACAGGAAATAGGATCAGGATGCTAATGGGGGAGGTGGTGAGCATGGTTAAAGGACAGAGAATAAAAATTAAAATCAAACAGAAAAGATTTCTGAATCCATTTTGTCCCATTGTCTCAGATGTGGAACACTTACAAAAACCAACATAAAACAGTATATGATATATAATTTAATCATATCATATAAAATGGTAAGAATTTGCTAAATATAATATTTAGTTTTATATACTATATATATATGTGTGTGTACATATATATGTATATATATTATATATATATAAACTCCAGATCATGACTTCCAACCTATGTCTACTGCATTAAAATATTTGCAGAATTGAAAACTCAGTGGCTTAAGGGCCTAAATGTCTGCCTGTTCACACTGGTGAAGCCAATTATACCATTTAATATGGCAGTTGCTGAAATAGGGGGGTGAGGGGTCAGGCACACTCAAAAAATCCCAAGAAGAAATGCCTTCCTATTAGATGATTCTAAGGAGACGATGACAGAGGTAACCTATTGTCTGAACTGCTACATTTGTGAGTTCCAATAATTGTGCTGATACAACAGTGAACTATGACTGCGCCAGGCAAGTCAGGATGCAAAGTCACCCTAGCTAGGAGTCACTTCAATGGCCAAACATTTCTTTACTTCTGCTATACCTATTGTCACAAAATGATAAAAATCACAGCTAATATTGCTGCCTCCAGGCAGGACTTTGTGTGAACTATCTTACTATTCCCCTCAGCAACTTCAGAGAGGGAGACATGCAAACACAGAAAAAATTACAAGATGTCTTCTACATTATTCCTGGAGGAGATGAGATAATAATAATAATGATAAAGAATTGGTGGTTTAGAGAAGTCCAGGAATGTACCCAAACGAGTTTCACTCCAAAACTCTCACTGTCAACTGTAACAACTCTGTTGCCTTAGGGCAATACCTTCCTCTTCTGTTTATCTAAACTCTATGCACTTTCCTAAGGTCTGCCCCATGGCAGGCCTATAGAAGCTTTTCACGAGTATACTACTTATTCTCATTGCTCCGGGTTTTAAAACCTCATTACACTTACAATTAACATTGTTTGGCCATGTGATTCACATGTAATAATCTCATCTCTCCCTGAAAAAGCAGGGATTTTCATTTGTGTCTGATACCATTGTCCAAACACTAAGGTCATTAAAAATATCTATTCTATTTCCTTTGCAGGTGCCATCTTGAATGACAGCTCAGCTGGTTGAAAGGGCAGGCCTGAGGGAAGGATTTTACTTTAAAAGTCTAAATCTATACATAAATACAAGGATACATATTACTTATGGTCATAGATACACATACACCAAAGCAGACCACTTTCATAACTTGAAATTTGGTAAACATGCCTCATTTCTCTGCATCTTGCAAGTGGAAGACACTTCCTGCAACTTTGGCCATTGCTTAATGCTTTAAATCTCATAGTGGAATCTGTGCTACTCTTATGCCGCATATACAGAAAAACAGTTTTCATTTTTTAACTTTTGGAAGTTTCTTTACCAGAATTGAAATCATGCATGGACATGGACCCAGCTGAACTCATTTTATAAAGAGGTCTATCATTTTTGCACAAGTCATTTTCTTATGCAGATGCCCCTCTACTCATCAGAAATGGGAAACATCATAAGCTGAAAATGCATTTAATAAATTTAACCTACACATAAGCTCAGCAACACAGTATAGTGCAGTGTCTGTTGTTCCATGGGACTGACTGGGAGCTGTGGCTCACTGCATATCAGAGTATATCACATACCACTAGCCCAGAAAAAGATCAGAAGTACAATTTCTATTGAATGCATAAGAATTTCTGAATCATTATGAAGTCAAAAATCCTAAGTTGAACCATCCCAAGTGGGGGGCCATCTGTATAGTATCTATTTGTAAATTTTTTCTTTGGTGTATGAGATTGAACCCAGGGCGACTCATGCATGCTAAACATGTACCCTACACTACACATTGCCAACCTAAATTTAAAAGATAGTAATAACAATTGAAAAGAAATGAGCCCTATCTAAAATGACCAAATTAAAAAATATACTTTAAGCATGCATAAGTAGAATTTACTAACTTAAAACCTAAACATTATTTTAGTGGCAAACTAACAAATATGATCAAAGAGAGAATTGTTGTAATATCATACAATAAATGGCACAGAAGAGTTTTTCTAAAGATTTATTGAAGCAGAAACAAGTTGGTCAGATACTTGCTGGAAAAAAGCAGTTTTAATGGTATTCAAAAATACTTCTTAAAAAGTATTCTAGCACAAGACTTCTTCGTAAACTAGATTATGTTGTAAACTTTTTTTTTTTTCTAAATCTTTTAGGAGTGTCGGTTGTTAAGAACTAGAGCTTATTCCTATTCCAAATCTATCTTGCGCTCCTGAAAAACTGCAGAAAGGCACTTGAAAGCTGTTTCTTTAAGATATGAATTTCTTTTTTATTCTTGCTGGTAATATGCTGTGGCACTGAGTATGTGCAGCTTTTACTCAAGATCATCATGATGCTGAGAAGTTTCATTGATAACCTGTTAAAAATAAATGAAACTCAAGTCAAATATAATACTACATGCAAAAGTTTAAATTATCTCACAAATCATAGCAAAGAAAAATCTTACTAAACATGAATAATATATAGTGCCATTTGGATGGTGCACTGATTTTACATCATAAGAGTTATCGTACAGAGGGACAGCTACATGTATAAAATGTCCTTCACCTACAGGCAAAGTAATTATCCAATGGAATTTGTGACATGTGAAAAGAAAACCTTTCAAAAATCTGTGTTTATTAAGGATGCCATAAGAATTCTATGCAACAAAGCTTAAGAGCAATTAGGGCATGTTAAAATGTATGGCAAGTACATTTTAAATTTATGTGTAAGGAAAGATTTCATGATTACAGTAAAGCACAACCATTTATTTCCTGGCACTGAGGTAACAAGAAACTGATTGATTCATAGGCATGTTCTTTTATTAAATAAAGAGGTTTAGGAGTGTTGAGGCAACAGATAGTAAGAGAGGGCCGTATGTCCAGGATCAAAACAATACTGAATTGAGGTAACGTAGTGAAGGAGTCTAGAAAGTAACTTAAGGAAGTTTTACTTCCATTTCAAATTAAGCACCACAGCAGTTCACTAATTTCGGAATGAAGGAAGAGAATTATTATATAATCTTCTCATCCTGGAGTCAAATAATTACCAGCCATGTGTATTGCTGGAATAAGCAGCTTACTCTTGTAGCAGGCATGAAAGAAATTGGAATTTCTCAAATTAGCTAGCTGCTTCTGATGTATAGGTTTATTGATTTAAAAGGGGATCAATATCCATCTGAGATTACTCCATTTTATTTATTTTCTTATAATTTGTTATTCTTTGTTTTAATTTTTTTTCCATTTTTCAATTTTAAAGATACCAACCTGTCCATCTCTAGTTTCAACCGTCTTAATCAGAAGTGTTCTTTTTGAGTGGGTGTCAACCAGAGGAAGTGAATCCAGATTAGTTTCTGAATAAAGAATATAAAAAATGAATAAAAATAAAATTTTTTAAAAAGCAACCATTTTACTCAAAGAATTGATTTTTTTGCAATTGTTTGAAGTGCTCTTCCCAAATAATTCTACAAAGCATTATCTGTTTGAAAACCCAATACTTAATGCCTCCTTGCTCTCGCGAAATGAGATGGCACTTCAGTGTGTACTCCATTAGGAAGGAGTAAAATAAAGTTTACATTTAACTTGAAGCATAGAATTCAAGAGAGTACTTGGGTTTGAAAGTTATGGGTGTTTTCTGTCTGACTTTTTTTTCGGTATCATAAAAAATGAGGGCTTTACCATAAACAGAATGGATACAACCTGTTGGAATTTTTCATAAAAGGAAATATAGAATGCTTACCCCTCAGGTTCAGGGAGGAAAAGTTGGGAAGAGGCAGAGAAATCCTATAAAAAGATAGAAGCAAAAGAGTAAAATGGTTAGAAATTAACTTTGACAACAAGAAATAAATCTACATACTTTTCATTTTCATCCAATAAAAAATTACTCTTGTAATTCATATGTTAGGGATGTGCCTCAAGTATTTACCTGTTATTGGTCTCATTAGTACGTTTAAAATTTTTATTCCAAGCATTTCCTCACAGAGGCATAAGCTAGAGGCATTACAGAGGGTAAATAGTGTTGACTTTGACAAAGCTATGGGTTCTAATCCCAGTTCTGCTCTTATTAGCTCTGTCTGTGGCAGGATACTTTCTCTGAACCTGAAGTTCCTCATCTATAAGTTGGAAAGGAGTTACCTTAAAGGAATGTTCTCAAGATAAAATAAGGGGCAGAGTACCTTGGAGCTCCAGCTACTAATTCACACAAGGGAGTCTGTGTTCGCTACCTGCTCTCCTCGCCTTCCAGCAGCTTCCTGTAGGTGGCAATCTCAATGTCAAGAGCCATCTTAACATTGAGCAGGTCTTGGTATTCACGAAGGTGACGAGCCATTTCTTCCTTCATGTTCTGAATCTCATCCTGCAGGCGGCCAATAGTGTCTTGGTAGTTAGCAGCTTCCACAGCAAAGTTCTCTTCCATTTCACGCATCTGGCGTTCCAGGGACTCATTCTGCAGGAGATGAGAAGAACTTCCAACATTATTTCCTAAATACACCCAGCTATTTCCAGAACCAATAACAGACCATATACAGTGGTCCCTGAGTGGCAAAGGGTGCCCGCTCTAATTTTGGGTGGAGCATATCCTATGCAGCAAGTCCCTCTTATTGCAAGCATCCACAGATATAAGCTAAAACCTTCAAGAACTCCATCAAGTGTTTTTTGGGTCTATCTTTATAACTCATTTTCTTTGGACAAACATATACATTTTTTTCACTTGAAATTTTGATCAGATATCACTATTTGCTTGGTAAACAGAATGGGTCCAAGCTCATTATTTTCCTCCTTTTTAAAATTCAACTTTATTTTATTTATTTATTACTACTAGGGATTGAACTCAGGGGCACTCAACCACTGAGTCACACCCCCAGCCCTATTTTGTATTTTTTGGTAGAGACAGGGTCTCACGGAGTTGCTTAGCACCTTACTTTTGCTGAGGCTGCCTTTGAACTCCTGATCCTCCTGCCTCAGCCTCCTGAGCCACTGGGATTACAGGCCTGCACCACAGAGCCTGGCAATTTTCCTCCTTTTACCATGATGTGGTACTCACAGTTCCTTTAAGTGCATCCACTTCGCAGGTGAGAGACTGCACCTGTCTGCGGTACTCATTTGACTCCTGCTTTGCCTGGCGCAGAGCATCATTGTTCCGGTTAGCAGCCTCAGAGAGGTCAGCAAACTGTGGGGAAGAAATCAGAAATGGACATTGTCCACATTTGAGTCTTTTCACTCTCTGGGGGAAAGAGACATAATTCTGACCCTGTGTTTTCTGAAATACATCAAGCTTGTGTTTTGAAGTTAGAGAAAGAGCATTAGAATGTTGACGTTAGTTTCAAACAGAATTCACTCTTGCACACAAATATGGTGGAGGTCAAGGTTATAGTGTTGGGGATTTCTCTGAAGTAGTGTGAAAGATGCTTAGTGAAAATGGAGTCTGCTATTCTCAAGGAGGCATGGTGAGCAGTGTAGAGGCTGTAGCAAAAGACGTTGAACAAGTTAAGCCAGCTTTTGAGTGAAGCTAAAGGTCATTTAGGAAGCAGAGACAGGTGTAGTGTTTTCAGAATAAAGTACTTTTCTTTTGTTCTACCACACTGACTCATTCCCTACCTTGGACTTGTACCATTCCTCTGCCTCTTGAAGGTTCTTGGCTGCCACACTCTCATACTGCTGACGAACATCACGCAGGGCAGCTGTGAGGTCAGGCTTGGAGACATCCACATCGATTTGGACATGCTGATCCTGAATCTGAGCCTGCAGCTCCTGGATTTCCTGAAGAAAGGACCAACAGAAGGTCAGTCAGGTTGACTGGGAGCAGCTTTCCCCTCATTCATTCACTGAAAACTATTCCACTGACCTCATCATGTAGTTTCTTCAAAAAGGCAATCTCTTCTTGCAAGGATTCCACCTTACGTTCAAGGTCAAGACGTGCCAGAGACGCATTGTCCACATCCTATTTTGAAAAGAGAAAAGACAGGATATAGAGGATGCTAAAGTCTATGGTTTATCTCACTTAGTCATTTTAAGTTAACCACACGAACCTAGTCTCCTTACTATAGAAAAGGGGTTGACAAATTTTATGACCCTTGAGTAAGTTTATTTTTTATTTATTTTTATTTTTTTGGAACCAGGGATTGAACTCAGGGACACTTGGCCACTGAGCCACATCCCAGCCCTATTTTTGTATTTTACTTAGAAACAGGGTCTCACTGAGTTGCTAAGGGCCTCGCTAAGTTGCTGAGGCTGGCTTTGAACTCCCGATCCTCCTGACTCAGCCTCCCAAGTCGCTTAGATTACAGGCGTGCGCCACCACGCCCGGCTTGAGTAAGTTTAAACATCACTTAGTGCTGCCCTATGCTATGCTCTTTTCCTATTTATAAATTTTAATTGGGTCCCAATGTTTGTACTCAAAGTAACTAAATAGACAACTTAAAAATAAACAAATGTATACTAACGTGGTAATGTGTACTCAATTATTATTGAACCCACATTTTTTATCAGTAAAGTTTTATTATTTTTTAAATCTAGAAAATCAGTGCAGCAGAGTTTTTAATATTTAATTCCATGGAATAATATAATGATAAGAGATGAGCAAGATGTCACAATTTCATGTAAACATGAGTACATGTAAAACAGACATTTGTGCTTCAAAAGTTACAGCATGTATGTAAGCTTCTTTTTTTTTTTCTCTCTCTCTCTCTGTGCAAATCTTTTGATACATATCCTTGGGATTCAGAGCAAGTATTTAGTTATCTGGCATCCAGGTTACAAGGCTAGATTTATATCAAATAGCAATTCAATCCTCCAATTCAGGATATGCATAGGCAAAGGTGCACTCAGGAAAATAAGGAAAAGAACTGTATTTGTTTTGTCTTCTCTGGTGAATTTTTCTCCTGAAACTTCCCTGACTCACCCTGTATGGGTGTGTACCTTTTTTACTTGCCCCCATGTAAAATTTAGTTACTTAGCCAGTTTCACAATGATTGGCCAAAATTTTTGTCTAGAACAAAACTATACAGACTTCTTGCTGATCTTGCTTCTTCTTTTTTGTTTTCACTATTTATAAAGTCCACATTCCAAAGCAGAATGTGTGCTCTTGCAACTAAGATTTTATTTCCCTTCAAGAGAATGTTTAATATCCCTTATCTTGTAATAAGTATATTTGGATTATTGTTTATAGCCTTATCATATTAAAACATTGAGACACTTTTATCACTTTCATGGAGAAATTTTTAAAAAATGGAGTAGGAAAAAAATCATTTGGGCTTCTTGTTAAGCCCTAAAAGAGACATAAAAGTTATTTTACTAACCTCTTTTTAGATCTTCAATGTGACATTCTATTTCATGGAGGAGAATGAAGCATTTTATTTAATCTCTAAACAGGGAATCTTTCATAAAAGATTGTTTTATATTAACTCATCGCACTGCAGAAAACATTACAGGGTCAATGGTCAAAAATGCTCAAGGACTAAAATGAACCACATGTAGCTGTGTTTCAGTTGATTTGGCAAATGTGTTTCAGCCTCAAAATGTTATCCTGGGCTATTTATCTGAAAGAGTTTTGCAGCAAATCCCAGTAAGTGTTCCCAAGAAGAAAACTATGATGGGAATCTCCCTGCTTTGGGATTCCAACTTTAACTCCATCTAATTGTGGCGCAAAAATAAAAATCTTTTCATAAAATTCCATTCTTCAGCCTTGGGTTTATTTTTTTTTATGAAAAGAGTACAAAAGAATATAAGGACCCAATAAAGAAAGGCTTCTCAAAATGTGAGAAGTGACTGTAACTTTAAGAACTTTACACATCACATAGTTTATCAGTCTGGGCCAAATATTAGATAACGGATGTTAGCAAATACTTGTGTCCAATTAAAACTATGCTTACATCATTACATATTCAATAAGAATGTAGCCTGTTGCAAAGCTGCTCTGGGAACACAAAGACTCCTATTATTTCTGTCCAGAGCCACCACATTTGCCAGAATGTCTGTATCTACATTCCTTAGTGAAGCCCATAGAAACCATTAATACCCTTTAGTCGCAGGGACAGATGGCTTCTTTTCACACTTATTAGATCACAAAATAGTTGTGCATAGTGATACTTCCATCTGACTTTAAAGCCACAATAGGACTTGCAGAGAAGAAACTTGTTGGCTTAATTCCAGGTAAAATCAGTTTCTTATCCTCCAATAAATTTTACACTTTAAACTACAGAGCTTTAAACTGTTTTTTTTTTGTGATCTTGTAAAAGTGAATCAATTTGGTTTAAGCAAACCACAATATACCTGTTTGAGAAATCTGAATGTCGATGTGTTGCAAAAATGAAAGGGAAAAATATTTCTTTGGGAATAAAAATCTTGAAATAGAGTACAAAGATAAAATTATTCCTTTATGTCCTAAGGAACGTTTTTGTTCACAAAAGTTGCCATCTGTGGTCTTTCCACCACTAGAAGACTTTACACACAGAAGTGTGGTTTTGCACTTTTTAGACTTTAGTGAAGTAACTAAAGTTGGGTGGGTCCCGGTGGCTGCAAGTGGGAAGAGTCTACAAACCTGTCTGAAAGATTGCAGGGTGCCCTCGGCTTCCTCTCTCTGAAGCATCTCCTCCTGCAATCTGAAACAGTTGCATATTAACCGAGAGGAACTGGGAAACCGCCAGGGGCGGGGCGGCCACACCCAACCACCACGTCGCAGTGCCTTGAGACAAGAGCTGCTGCGCCACCTCCACCCTCACCAGAGCCAGCTTTTAGAACTCCTGCCTTCTGCAGGTTTCAGCCCGACCTGAGGGTACCGCATAGGGGCAAAAACGCTGGCTCATACAGTTGCAAGACAAACCCCTCTCCCACCGCCCCTGAACAGCCTCTGCCATCCCTTTGTCCTGCTTGCTTCGGAGCTATCCTCTCCTCCCTCCTCCCTTCCGGCAACTGGCAACCCGCCAGAACAACCAGGAAACTTTCTCAAAGTTTGGGGGAATCTCTCTTATCCTGTCCGATGGCCTTCAACGAGAAATAATGTGGTATTTTGAAGCCATCTATAACATGAACCGGAGCGTTCTTGGGCAATGAGTTAGGGGAGAGGGGAATGCTAACCGCGAGGTCTAAGTTTAGGGCGGGGCTGCGAACGCAGGCTGCAACCACACAGCCCCGCTTCCCCAGGATCACCAGACAGCCGCCGCCTACAGGGCCTCTTCCCCAAAGGCGTGGCAGCCCCTCGCCCGGGTCCCGTTCCCTCGCCCTCCTTGCCCGTGCCCCCCGAGTAGCGTGGGCTCCGTCTTACTTCTCTCGGAGCCTCATGATGTCCTCAGCCAGATTGTCGCGCTCTACTTCGACGCGGGCCTTGTCATTCGTGAGCTGGTCCACCTGCCGGCGCAGCTCCCGCATCTCCTCCTCGTAGAGGTCCCCCAGACGCGACTTGCCCTGGCCCTTGAGTTGTTCGAGCTCGGCCAGCAGGATCTTGTTCTGCTGCTCCAGGAAACGCACCTTGTCGATATAGTTGGCGAAGCGGTCATTTAGCTCCTGCAGCTCCACTTTCTCGTTGGTGCGGGTATTCTTGAACTCGGTGTTGATGGCATCGGCCAGTGAGAAGTCCACCGAGTCCTGCAGCAGCCGCACCCCCGGCATGCTGCTCCGCAGGCGCACGGCGGAGGAGCGCGTGACATATGCACCGCCGGGGGACGAGGTATATAGGCTGCGGCTAGTGCTGGGGCGCAGCGCGCTACCCAGGCTGTAGGTGCGGGTGGACGTGGTCACGTAGCTCCGACTGGAGCTCGGCCGGCTCGCGGTGCCCGGGCCGCCGAACATCCTGCGGTAGGAGGAAGAGGACACAGACCTGGAAGACATGGCTACGGAGGGAGGTGGTGGTCTGAGCGGCTGCGGCTGTGCGGACTGGCTCCGGGAGGAGAGGCTAGCTAGGGCGCGGTGGGTGTGGGCAGTGGGAAGGCTGCTGCTCTCTAGCACGGGGACCCGGAGCAAGAGTGGCAGAGGACGGGACCCCGCCAAGGGCGCTGTTTTTATAACCCTGTTAGGAAAGAGGGTCCCCTCCCACTGCCATCCTAGCCGCGGAGCGCGCCAGCCAATGGGGACCCGGCGAGAAACCCGGAGGGTGGGCGGAAGGTTGGGGCGGGGGCTCCCTCGAGCCTTCTTCCTCGGCCGCCCTGTTCTGGGCACAGTCCCGTTACTTCTTGGACTGGTCTGGGACTCTCAGGGGCTTTCCTGATGCTGTCCGGAACTCTGCTCACCCCCTGGGTGCTGAAAAAGGCGGGGTCGCGCGGCGGGGATGGGGAACGCCGGAAAGTGGACCAAAGGGGTCCCAGGCTTCCAGCCAAAGGGGCGTGGGAGGAGACGAGCTGGTGGGTGGGGCGCGGCCGCAAGGCTGCGGTGGGCTGGTAGTGGTGGGTGGGGAGACCCGCGGGCACAGGGGCAGGAAGAGGGGGAGTAAAGGATCCAACAGATCGGAAGGCGCGGAGAAAGAAACAAAGAGGACCGGAGATTGGAGTGCGGGGTGGAGACGCACACAGCCCAGGACGCCGAGCTCAAGTCCGGCGCAGCTTCACGCTCCACCCACTTCTAAAGGGTGCTACCCGACCCGCGCTTCTTTTCATTGTCTTGTCTTGGGGAATCCTGTTCAGAGACCTGAAAGGGTTAGTCCTGCTGCAGACGGCCAGAGCTTCGAGGCTGCGACCAAGGAAGGCCCAGGGGAGGGGGTGAGGTCGCTGAGTCACCAGCCGTGACTCACGACGCCCTGCTGCACCGCGGAGATTGAAGGCTCCTAGCGGTTCAGAGTAAACCGTTAGACGAGATTGACTCAAGTCTCTTCTGGGCCCGCGCGCTCTGTATGTTCTAAGTTTCACCAACTTAGATCTCGGCCGCCGCTTTGATGTGTGCAGTCCAGCGGTAGGGAGACAAGAGCGCCCCAAAGTTCTTAAGAACTCGCCAAATCTGGCTTTGTTCCAGAGCGCGGAAACTTCTGCAGAACCTGGAGAGCTGCCAAACGCGGGTCTCCGGGATCACATATGCACTCTGGGAGACGTTTCTTGCAAAGTTCCCTGCCCCGCCACTCTGGGCTCCTCTCCCCCCCCCCCCCCCCCCCCCCCCCCCCCCCGCCCCCCCCCC
>JAJEJO010050023.1:1617279-1922130 GCA_020662805.1 Glaucomys volans | reverse complement strand
CTCTCTCTCTCTCTCTCTCTCTCTCTCTCTCTCTCTTCCTCCTCCCCGCCATGAAACCACACCCGACGTTGCGCACGATCTGAAAGTTCTGGGCGAAAGAGGAAACGACATCCGTAGTTCAAAATTATATTCAAAGATCACTGGTTCTCTGCTTGTGGAAGTCATTAAAGATACAATCTGAACAATTACAGAATTACTTAGGTATTGTTTAACAACACCCAATTTGATGAGTTCGCATGAAAAGCAATTGTATAACTCAAATGATGGAATTTTTGGAGGAAATAAATTTATGTGTTAATTTCAGGACAGCGCTGTACAGTGTATGATTCCGGTGCAATGTCTGCAGATCTGTTTTCCACCGGAATCCATGCAATTTCCACAGGAATGATAGAATTAAAACTGTCCACGGAGCAAGAAGTTGGGGGTCCAGGACATGGGAGTGTTCAGATTTGGCTTTCACCTTTCTAGGGAAGTCATTCAACTCAGGGCTATTGTTTCAATATTAGTAACTAGCAGGACTAAGTGGTTCGCAGCTCTGGCCCCAGGGGATCCGAAGGGAGGGCAGAGGAACGGACCTGCTTGTGATTAAGCAGCAGTTGAAAAATGACAGGTTTTTTTGAGCATTTAGATTTATGGGATAGTGCAAAACTACTGCAATAGTAATTCTATGATAAATAAAGAAGTCTTTCCTAATGCTTATGGGGGCAGAAAGTATTGATTACTGGCATTAGAAAAAATAGTTAAGAGCCAAAGGAAGGATTTATGCTTGCTTCTTTGTGCAGACCTTTTTTAGGCAATATTTTGTTTACCTCATTTTAGTTCGTCCTGGCAAAGAGCGCTGCCAAGGTTGAGCTGCGGGACCCTGTGGGGCCCAGCTCTCCTGCTGTGGCTTTCTTTATTCTCTCATTCACTGGGAGGCTGTGGGTCCTTCCCAAAGAGCATTCCTGGGGCCAGCCTATGCTTCACATTACCGTGGTGCTCACTGAGGGCCCTTTATTCAAGCCACTGCTCAGCAAATGTCACCATTGTGAGTTTGCCTGCAGCCCTTAGGTTGAGAAAAGCGATTTCCCTATGGGGGAAAGGGAGGGCAGACCTTCCTCCTGCATGAAATGTTGATCCCAGGGCAATGCAGTGGCACTGTCAGGGGACACTTGCTGATTGACTCACTACGGAAAATGAGGGCAAGGGCAAAGGTTCTGGTGTGGCATGGCAGTGCGCCCTGTCAGCGCCCACAGAAAATTCCTCAGAAAATTATTTCTCCCAGTATGGGTTCTGGTCTTCTCATCATTTGGGGGGGGCATTCCTTCTCCCTATCCTGTCCCCATGCTATAATCTCAGGGCTGTGAAATCTGCTTGATGTCTATAAAACACATAAAAGTGTGTGTGTGTGTGTGTGTGTGTGTGTGTCTATGTATACATTTTCATATGTGTAGTATCCATTGTGTGCTTCCTATTGGAAATTGCTGAAGTTTGGGGAAGACTGTGGAGTAGAGAGAAATGAAAGTTTCAAAAGCACTTCCTCATGCATGTAGAATACATAAGACTTTGAAAATAATTTAGTTCATCCTGAGAAATAGTATGCACCCAGTGAGGTGCTTCACCAAGTGTCTAAGAGTCATGCAGGTGCAGGGGAAATTCGTACATCTGCATGAACACCTTCAAGTGTGACAACACCTCTTGCTGGCTATGCTAGCTCTGTGCTTAGTTTCCTTTTGGAAGCAAACAGTACACAAATATAGCTATCTTGGTTTTCATATTTATTTTCTGATTGTGGTGAAAACCTATCTCAGAAGTATTTTTAAAAGCCAGACACGGCATGATGCAAGTTGTATATAATTAAGGACAAGGTCGTATGATCTGTAGGCCAGTGTAAACACTATCACTTCTAAAGTACTGACAGTGATTTTGGAATTTGCAAGCTGTGGTGATGTCAGTTGAATTGGGCGACTTCAAATGACAGACCAGCCAACCGTGTGGACAGGAGCTTAGTGGCCTCTGGAGGCTTTGGAAACTGGCTAGCAGGAGGCCACATCAAGAGGACAGCCATTAGCAAGTCTTTCTGAATGGAAATTTGGAAATGAGAGGTGGACTGAATGAGAGTGTGGAAATATCATGTAGCACTCTGTAAATACATGTAATTTTATGTATCAGAAATTGTGTTAAAAATGAGAGGTTGAAAACTGGCAAACCTCAGGTCATGGTAATCAAGGTAATAAATAATATGAGTGCTTTAATTTTGTGCATACTGAATGATGGGCATTGTGCATATATTTAACTTAATGCCCTCGCAGCATTAAGGACAAGGTAAGCAGCAAATTTGACCTGAAGCCTTTCTGACTCTAAGTCAGATGCCTTGATGATGAAATTTTGCTTACTATCAACCAATTCAATTCGTAAGTAGCATTTAAGTACTTTCTGTATTTCACTGTATTCCAAGATGTTCATTCCAATGATTAACATCTTGCTGTGAAGGAACAGATTCCTAGAGGAATTTGGCAGATACACAGAATATCATTTTTATGTTACTGAAACAATGTAAGAGTGATAATAGATAAGAATGGAGATTCATTTTCACCTGCACTCTGAAGCCATGCTTTTCATTTGGAAGTTTAACATTTTCATCTAGATTCTGCCTTGCCTCTTCCCAACCAAAACAGGACTTGGCTCATCTCACGCACTAAAACCTCCCAACCATAGCAGCTTCTCCTTCCAACTTCTCTATTTGGGGCCACAGAGCAAAGTAACAAGATTGGAAACTTTGATTATTGCCACTTCCTTATCCTGGATCACTTAGATCCAGTGCCCATCCTGTCCCACAGCTACCTGTACCCCACCATGTGTTATGTTGCCATTGCTCACATCCAAGTTATTTCATACCTCATTCTTGCATTCCTGCAATTGGCTTGGCTTCCTCTTCCTCCAGTCTTTCCTTTCTTCTACAATGCATCTGCCTTCAAGCTATGACCCTTTTCCTTAAAGACTTAATTCTTAAGACTCCCTGATGATCCAGGGAGAATTCCTCATCCTTTCACTAGGATGTAAGCTCCATGAGACAGGGATTTCTCTCTCTTCTGTTTACCTTTCTATTTTCAGTGGCTAGAGAACAGTTGGACACATACATCAAATATATGAATTAATTCATGAGCAGTTCATAAGAGAAAGGAAAGGAGAGTGGGGCTAATATTTACTGGTCTTATGTTTAAGCATTGTGCTAGTCACTTTAGATACGATTGCATTTAATCTTTAAAGAGTATTAGGATCCATTACTTCTATTAATTTATTCAGAATGGATTATTGATTATTTATCCAGTATCAGGCATTCTTCCAGACACTTGGGAAAGCATGGTTCAGGCCTGCTAAACACAGAGTTGAGTTTGCATGAGTGTATATATCATACAGGGAGACAGTATTCAAGTAAAGGAACACATTTAAAAAGTTGCAAGTTTTAATAAAGACCATGAAAGAAACAGAAATTTTCTTGCGAAGAGGTTGAAGTTCTTAAAAAACATGTGGCCTCTGAAAACCATGCAAAGTGTGCACATCCATCCTCATTCTCCACCCTACCCCATGAGGCAAACACTTCAGTGAATCCTTAAGCTCTGTTCCATGAATATGACACATTTCCCTTACTCTCATATCTTTCCTCATATTTCATTCAGCAGATAGGACCTTCTTGTTTGAAGGTTTGTTTCCGCAATTTCAGTTACCCAGGGCCAATTGTGATCCAAAAATATAACATAGTGCAATAAGATTTTGAGAGGGAAAGAGTTCATATTCTATGTAACTTTTGCTACAGTGTATTGTTACAATTATTCCATTTCATTATTAGTTATTGTTGTTAATCTATTACAGGGCCTAATAAGTTTATAAATTAAACTTTCTCATGCATGTGTAAAGGGAAGAATGGTATATACTGGATTTCAGGTATCTGTCAGGGGATGTTGGACTATATCCCCCACAGATTGAAGGAGACTAATGTTTATTGTCTGTACTGCCTGCAGTGTGTCTTAGTATATTCAGGTAAGGCAGAAACTTTTCATGACTCTAGGAAAGGAATGTCACAATGAGTGAGAACGAGATAAAAATGAAGTGCTCAATGGTTTAAGAGAAGAAATTATCATATCCATTTGGGGGAGATCAGATATGTACTGAGAAAAGATGAGGAATGGGTATGATTTTTATAGGTTATCATGGTCCCAAAAAGGTGTCCTAAACAGCTCAAACAATATAAGCAAAAAATTGCATAAAAGGTGGAATGCTGGGAACTTTTAGGGAATAGGAAGAATCCTAAGTTTGCTGGACTGTGGAGCAGTTGTAGGGGAGAAAGGCAGCTGAGAAATAATGCGTTGGAGGACTGAATGCCAGGGAGAGGAGTTGATAATTAATGTGGTGGGCAGTGAGAATTCACTGCAACTTTTGACAAGGAGAAAGACGCACTTGTAGCTGTATTTTAGGGGGGTTGCTCTGGCATGTTGTGGAGGAAGAATTGGGGAGGCTGTTGAGAGTTGTTTGCGGTAGATCAAGGGACTGGTAAAAGGAATCTGAAGTGGAGATGATTCTTAGAGAGTGAAGTTAGGGAGGAGACAAGCAAAGTCAACTGGGCTCTGAGCTTTCTGGACTGGGTAACTAAGAGAACAGCTACATTCTAGAGAGAAAATATTTAGGTGAAAAATTAATTTGACGTGAAATTCAGATCCCTTGACCCGAAGGTGTCTTTCCTTCTCTTGTCTATACAACTTAAAATCTCATAAAGCTGAGGTTTCACTGGATTATGTGGTCTTACATTCCATAGCATTTCTAACCTGTTCACTTAAAGGAATCGTTAATGATCGTATATTGTTCTTTAGCTACTTTGAGTGTATTAATTTGGTTTCCACAGCTAGCATAAAATCCGGGATTTATTTATTTTTTTTGTATTCTCTAAAACAGCCAATATTAGACAAAGAAGTGAAGCAACATTTTCAGAATTGGTTCACTTGATTAAAAACAGAAATAAAGAAAAAAAGGAGGAGGAGGAGATAAATAAGCCCAGTTATAAAAACAAGACATCATTTGAAAGAGCCCTAAATAATATTGCCACAGTATAATTATTGACTGAGTGAGACGACTACAAGAAAACTACCAGGTATTTACCCAGTGGCTTTTAATGTTGCTTTTACCACTTTTTTAGAATCAAGGGAAAGGTCATGTCATGCTAGAAAATTTGCCTAGTGCATTGGTATCCTGGGAATTTAGTCTGCCTATTCTGAGGCTGTCATGTAGTTCCCAAGTGGTATGCATTTTCTTCTGGAAATATTTGTGTAGAGGATTGACTTATAATAAGAAACTTTTTAATAGCACAGTTTTCTTTTAAAGAACTGAAATTTTAAAAAAATAATTTCTGATCTGTCTTTATGGTAACCTGTGGACTTGCAGAAAGAACATCAATTATCTATATAGCCATAAGCTCTTTTCTGTATTTGGGGGAATAGAAAAGAACTCTATTCCCCTTATCTCAAAACTGATTAATGAATTAACCAGTCTTTTAACAAAAGGACAACTGGGAGATGCTTTAACTCTAGCATATCTTGTTCATTCAGCCAGTGAAGTGATTTTCTACAGAATATTAAATATGACACTTGTAAATATGTTTGATGAGTTTGATGTTTAAAATATACCCCACCAAGGTGTGGTTTATAGGTACAGTGACAAAGATCAATATGACTCACAGAGGTTAGAAATGCTAATTAAAAGACAAAGTATAGAAAAAAATAAATGCAGAAACCAAGTATTTCTAAGTGAAGTAATGTGGCAAATGCAAGAAAATATAAAATGGCATAATGTTAAAACTATGCAAGGCAAGAAAGTTTAAAAAATTCTTTAAAATTACAGTAGGATATTAGTAAAGATAGACCATTCTGAGTTAACTCTAGCAGAATAAAGGGATTAGCAGTCCTGTCCATAATTCTATTACAACGATTTCTAAAATACTGAGTAAAGTTTTGTATGTCTAATTAACAAAGTACTAGTAAGGCTCTCTAATGTGGCTCATGTGGATATGCGGAATAAAGACCAAAAACATTTATGGAAACTTGAGTTTAATATAGATTAAATGCATGTTATTCATAAAAGAAATTACAAAAAATATTCTAATACCATATTATAATTTACTCATGTGTTCTTTCTGGAACTTTAGAAAGTTAGACATGTGAAACGGTGCAGAGATGTTTGTATGTCTGGATCAACATTACCCTTACTAACCCTGGGCTGGCTTTCAAAGCCTTGATTAGTGAACTCTAAACGCTGAAAACCAGGCACATTTTGATACCATTGCTAGAATTGGAGTCTGGTCCAGAAAGGAACTCTAACTGTAATTATTATGATTCTTTACATATATTACGGGCCTGCCATGTGACCAATACTTTGCACAATGTTAACTTATTTAACCCATACCGCTGCCCATGAGGTGTGAGAAGAAGCTTCCTTGAGCTTACCCAGTCAGGAAATGGCAGATCTGAGACTTGAACCCAGGACTTCTAGTTCAAGGCTCCAACTCTACATCTCACTGTACCTCACATACCAGGGTGATTTTGCACTACTGTTGGTGATGTTCCAAGTCTTCTTGCCAGTTTTATCATGGTGACTGTCTCTGGATTTTTTTTTTTTCTCCCTTCCTGTTCTGATACAGCAACAGGACTCATTTTGATTCAGAGAATATGGTGCCCTCAATGAATCATCATGAATTTTATGGACATTTTGGGGGGTTTTCTGTGAAGATCTTATTTCTTCCTTCTGACTCAACCTGCCAGAATGAATTAATAGTTATGATATTTGACTCCCACATAACTAAATGAATAAAATGCTTAGCCACATTTGGCAGTGGAAAAGAACATTGGAACACTAATTCTGTAAGTAAGAGCAACTCCCCATATTCACTCTTCATTAGTTTGAATTTTAGAGAGATGTATTGATATTTTATTCCAGGATACTAATACTATTCAATCTAAGAATAGTGGAAGCGTTGCGTGAAGAGAGAGGGGGTTCCGGGAATTACAAGGGCAACCAAGATCTTTCAAGACCAAACCAAAGAAGCATCACTGATAATACATAGGAGCTTCCTACTCAGTTTTAAAATTTTGGGGGCAATTCTAATCTCACTGCTTTTGTATATTTTGGTATTTCTAAAGTAATGCTTATCAACACCAGTTTTATTTTAAAATAAAGCATGTTTAAAATACTTTACCTATGTGAGGGCAACAGCAGCACATACCATAGTTACATAGTGGATGTAAGGGGAAAAGAACACATAAAAATGTTTAAAAGCCTGATTAAATCACAACCAGTTACATGGTTACCTTGCAGATGAGATGATTCTGAAAAAGAATTAGCAACCACACTCAGTTGTTGTGTTTTGAATTATTTCATTTGCCAGGCTCTCTGCAAGGTGCTAAGATCATAAAAATGAATAACACCTCCCCCTTGCTCTTAGAGGATGCCTCATCTACTTCTCTCTTCCCTGCTAAATGATTTTGTCTGTCTTGCGTAATGGTGTGGCCATATTGAGATGTAGGTGAATAGCTTCATAATATACCCCCAAAGTCAAAGGATTTTGGGGCAATAAAACTGACTTTTTTCTGAAATCCATGGAAACAGAGTTTACTGTTTTGTTCCCCTTGATAAAATATAGCACAATACCTCGTTGCTGGGTTACTACCTAAAACACAGGCCCCACACTGCAGCCGGGAAGAGCAGTTAGCAATTAAGTAAGGAAATGACTAGTGGGTTTGAAACTGAACACACTGCCCGGGTATTTCTTTGCATGGTAAGGCTTCTATGTTACTTAGGCAACTTTTGTCACTAAGGAAGTAGTTTTGGTGACTCATCTTCATACAGAGTGACTTATTTCAAAATCTGGGTGTTCAGTAACTTTAACCTTATGCTTCTGTTTTCTCTTCTTTGGACCAAGTTAGAAAACCTACATTTGGATGGAGTAAGTTTACTACTCAAAAGCATATCATTTATTGGCTGGCTCATAACTTGAAATGTACTGGACTCCTGGTGATCAGAATAAAAGGTCAGTAGTTCTTGCAATATATTGATATGATAATGGTAGAACTAACAGTTTATTTTTTAGGCAGAAATGTTGTGAGATAGAACATTTCTTAGCAATTATTTTGAATTGATTGTAATAGTGCCACTTAAAATGCTAGTCACACTTTTGCTAATTAAAATGGAATACTAAAGTATTTTATACTGTAACATAAAATGCCTTTTTTTGCCCCCCAAAGAAATGAACAATGGAATTAAAATTTCCTCTGATAGTTGTCTAAATATGATAACTACAAAAATGAAGAAACCCTAATGAAACTCCTTTGTCAATTCTCCAGATTTTCAGTCTATCAACCTCTCATTCCAATAGCATTTATTGATTGACTGTTGATATTTTTTGAACTAACAAATAGTAGAAAAAGTAGTCAAGAAGTTGTAGAAAAAGTCAGTCACATAAAAGAATTTACAGGTAAAAATTTTATTTGGAGAACTATATCGAAGAACTTACTATTGACAGATCAAGAAAACCAGAAACTGAGGATCTGAGCTAGATTTTGGGGTTATTCTCAAAACTTCCTGGCTTGGGCTCCAGGTTTTGCTGGAACCTCAGGGGTACCAGCCCCCAGTGTGGTCAGAAAGACTCATCTGAATTGCTGGTAGATCTTTTGCCCTGATTCCAGAAATCATGCCACAAATCTTGAAATTTAAGCAGGGTTACTTTAGCTGTTTCCATTGTGTTTTCAATTTACTTCTTTTCTGTTTTTATTTTTGTGCCTGGAAAAGCTTGAAAAAGGCAATGAGTCATGGTAAGCCTGAGGCCAAGGAACTGAGTACCATGTGTACAAGGGATGCAGGGAACTTGGCATCTGAACCGGTTCTCAGAAGTGGCACCCTGACAGGCATCCCTTGGGAATTCGTTAGAAATTCCAACACTCGGTCCCACCCTAGATCAACTCTAGGAGCAGGTGAGGTCTAGCAACCTGTATTTTAACAAGAGGTGATTAAGAGACCCACCGTGCTAATGAATCTTTAGTACATGTGGCCATGAAGAGTATGAATAGTGCAGGGGTTGGAGAACAAGGTGATGAGAAGATAGAAAAGAACGTTTTGGCATTTTTGAATTCAGAGAAGAAAAATGTCTTAAAAGCCTGGAATTCAATTTGCAGGACTAAATGTTTGCAGGAATCTTTGCTTTCTTGGAGAGGGGCAATCCAGATGACTAGGATATTATGAAATATATTGGCTTCATTCTGAAATTGTAGAATAATCTCTTTAGTGAGTAAAGGCATGCCTTTCCTTATTAGGACATAAATTCACTCAGGTTTATAAAATCCTATAGGATTCTTGTATTCGGTTGACTTGGCTGACTCATTTGTCTCTTGAGACCCATTTTGTACATCTGAAAACCATATGCATTGCTGCTCTCCATGAATTATCTCATCTGTGTGAAGGAAGAGAATTTTGAAGCATTTTGATAACTGAGAAATGCAAAGCATAAGGATCAAGAATGATTAATATAAACACTGATTATAAAGACGTGTATAGAATTTGCTACAAAAATTAGTTGCTTATTTTAATTTATCTTTGATATATGTGCCTTTTGGTGCTGACTCAGTCATACATTAGCTATTTGATTTTCAACAAATCACGATTTTTAGGAGCTTTTAATCTTCGTTTCTTCATCAAAAGCATCGTGTTGATAATGGCTAATGTTGATTAGCATCGTGTTGATAATAACAAGATTATTGTGAAAATAAAGTTAGGTAAGTATGAAAATGAAGTTTTTAAAAATTGAACTAACCATTGTTAGGTATTATTTTTGAGATTGTTATTTTGTGTCTAGGTTGAGTAAGCTTCATGATTGTTGACATGATTACATCACCTGGGGATGTAGAATAAATATGCACATCAGCAGATTTTAGGATTACAAAAAATAGATACATGTTTATTTGTCTCCTAATGCTCCACTGAAGGAATGTTTCCATTTTCTCATGAAATGGGAGAAATACACGTTTTTATTAAAACATGCTTATATTATATATAATACATATACTTATAATATATAATACTTAAAATATATAATAAAATGGGAGAAATACACGTTTTTATTAAGACATGCTTTATTATATAAAGCAAGTATGGTGTTTTTGTAGTCTTTGAATTGGAAGACTACATTTCATTTTTTCTCTCAGGGAAAATGGGGGACTATTGGGGTTAAAGGTTCAGCAAAAACAGTAGACACATAAAAGGAATACAGCTCACACTAAACAAAAGTATAATGTGCTAAAACAAAGAACTGTCACAAAACAGGGTAAAAGGGAAAACTCGATCTTTGGAGAAAAGTTCAGTTTAAAACTTCACTTTACATCATATATGACTATAAATTTTAAAAATAGGAACATACAGGCAAATTTTGCTCATTTCAAAAACATACAACAAAAATCAAATTAAGATTATTAAATAAGAAACACATTATTACTTCAGAAAAGGATGCATAGCACAAGTAATTGACAAAAGAAAAAATACAGGTGACAATAATTAATCCTCAATACTAATCAGTAGTGGTAAATAAAAATGATACACTGTTTTGGCTCACAAGGTAACAGCAGTTGTTCATGAGAATGTAGAGGTGAGCACTCTCTGGCATGGCTGATGGGATTTCAGTGGAAACAAGTTTTCTTTTTCTGGAAAGAAGTTTCAAGAACTTAGGTTGTCATTATAAGTCCTTTACCCAGGAGCCCCACTTGTAGACTCTATCTGATGAAAATATTAGGAGCTTTGAATGTTAAACTTGTGTAGCTTGTTTTACTCCTCACCATCAGCATGTATTCTTTTCTTGAAATTCAGAAAAAATAAAAATAACATTTGAAAATTATATGTCTCCTTGGTATGTCTAATGAAATATAGGACTGATGATGATAAAATACCAGATGAAGAGGATCATATATGTAAAATGGATCTGCAATATGTTCTGAGTTTGGTAAAAGATAATTAGTGCAAATATTAAAGGGAGAAACATCAAAATGTCAGCCATGTGTATTTAGTGTAGTTTTAATTTTCTTTGTTATATGTTTCTCCATTTTCTAAATTATGTGTTATTGGTAAATATTTTATTATTAGCAAAAGTGAGAAAGAATGGCCAGAAGACTCTTAAATTGGATTAGGCTCCCAATATTCTGAGCTTTACTGATTATTATTATTTTACTTCTTATGAAAACCCTCTCACTTCTGGTAATATTAAAAAATTTGTTTTCCAAATAATAATGTCTTGCCCTTTGAAGAACAAGTAATGATTCAACTGCAAGGTTAAGTTTTGGATTTTAAAACTATGAACTACAAGAATTTATACATAATAGTCTTTGTTGCATTTTTTCCCACCCTACTCTAGAATGTAGTCCTAAAATGAAAGGAATAAAAAAAGGATGTGATATGTGGATTCCTGACATTCTTTCTTAACCAGAATCTTTTTTAACTCCTTATGTGAAATTCTTCCTTAAAATATTTGCCAACTCTTTTATGTTTATTATTTGATGACTTATAGACTTTTTTTAAAAAATAAAACTGGTGTTTTTTTATTTTCCTTTGTTTATACATGTGATTATGTGATTTGCAAATAAAACTGTTAACCTGGACACATGAAGTTTTTCCTTTTTATTTCTTCATAAAAAAACCTGAATATTCCAAAAAACCTTGAATAGTCAAAAGGAAAAGCTGATAGGTCTAAAACTGATTAATAAACATTTTAATCATTTATAATTATTTGAAACTTAAAAGCCTGTATTGTCTTATTATTGATTCCACCCTACTGGTAAAATGTAATTTTGCCATCAATTGAAATATAGCCTATTTTAGCCACTCAGTATTTTTTGAGAGACTAAACATAGAACAAGTCCCTTTGGGGAATTTAGATATTTTAGCTTAGCATTAGTTACCTTAGATGGAAATGAAACACTTGTGGTCCGTTGGCAGGAAAAAAATTAACTCTGTAAAATAGGGTTGATAGATTCTGCATTCCAAGAATGAAGGGAAAGTTTGGGGAATAGGTGTGCCTATTAGACTCTCATAACTGACTTTGAAAGCTGATAAGGTAACTTAACAATTTAGACTAAGTATAGTTTTTTTTTTTCCCCCTTAGGTAGTGTGACTAGATGAAGTGATTGCAGTTCCAGGAAACTATTATTACATTCAAGCTATTTTAATCATGATTGGATCATATGTAGATGGTTCTAAGTGATACTCTTGTATAACTAATCTAGTCCTAAATAATCAGGGAAAAATAATAAAAAATATCATGTCTGTATGCCATTTATCTTTGGGTTCTAGTTTATCATTCTGATGATGTAGTAATGAAAGAACTATCTATGAAGAATAAGGGAGTTCATGGCATTTGAATATTTCCTTTTCTTGATATTGATAGTTCTAGATTGTATGTTTTGGTTAACCTCCAGCAGTTCTGAGAGCTCAGGTGAATTACTAGAGAAAAGGAGCAAAGTAACACCAGCTTTTCTGCATTCTCAGCCTGGGCCATGTTTTCCCACCTGGAAGAATGAAGGCTGTGCTGTGAAAGAAAAAAATGAGGAAAGACATTTTGTTGGGTAATATGGAAATTGATCTCATGTAAATATGTAAATATACTTTTAATAAATATATAATAATAATAAAAATATATACTCATGTAAATATACTTTTGAAAGTATATGGGAATTCCCTCTATTAGGAAAGAATGGATTATACCTTATGACAAAATTGTTCAGAAAATTGGAAGTAAAGAGTATTGTTTTAGGCTTATTATTGATCTTTCCTATTGGCCCATATCTATGAATTACATATGCATACATATATATGTATAAATTGAATACATGCAGCTACCTTTTTAGCAAATATTAGCTGTTTCGCAGGAGAATTGAATATTAGAAGCAGGAAGCAAGATTCACATTAATCCATCTAATTGTAGGGGCCATGTTCCTTCTTTCATTGTATCAAGCTGTCTTTGCTAAAGCGATTGGCAGAAGAGCTATTATATATGCTAATAATTAGTCTGTGGGATTGTTCCTCTTTTGCAAAGCAATTTTAACCTTTTTCATCTGATCTTTATAACATGCAGCACCATGTTGGCTTGGGTTTGTTTCGTAGATCTCAAAAGATGCCCTCAGTTCTCATGTTAGCCTCTTCTCAGGAAGCAATATAATCTCCATCCTAGAGCTACTTTAGAGTCCTGGCTTTGCTTCTGTGTCAAGGAGCCTGGCAAGCCTGGGTCCATTGAGCCTATTCAGCATATTTTGTATTATGTATGGCATACCCAGTCATAGAAAGACCTCTGAAGGGAACTGAGTTGGACTTCTTCCACCCAGATGTGACACCAAGCAAAATATGAAAACTTTCTGGATCTCCATGTCTTCATCTTTAAAACAGGTTGCATGAACTCAGTGGTTGTTTTTGATATAGGTCTTTTGGGGAGGAAGCATAGGAGTGGATGGGGACTAGGAGGTGGTCTGGCATTATTCTGGGCCCACTACCATCCATGCTTCAACAACAGAGCTGATAGGATGTGTGAACACAGGACCTTGCACTTGTTCTATGTCTCCATCTCTCTTGGCCCTGATTCTAAATGAGGTTGTGTTTGAACAAAAGTTTGGGGGAAAAAAAGTTTGGAAAACACTGGACCAAATAGTTCTTAAGGTTACTTTCAGAGGATGGAGCTTGTGAAAGCAGTTTTAAAGAGAGATTTCCACTATCTTTAATTTGACTAAAGTATAATCTTTAAGATAGCTGCAAAACAGTTTTGGATGAGAAATTTCAAAAATAACATCAAAGAGCAAAAATTACAGCAAGGTATCAAGCAAGTTGCATGGTTTTTATGTGTTTCTGTAGAAATTAAAATTAAATTTCCTCTTGTTTCTGTTAAAAGCATTCCTTTTCTCCTGGGGTAAGTATGGGATAACATTATTCACAGTTGGAGGTCACTAGGATATTCTTTTTCAACAGAAAATTACTGCTTCTTGAAGACACTAGAAAGTTCATTTTCCATCTGTTCTTTTTCTCTTGAAAGTTCATCATTTACCACTGACAGAACACATCTGCTCTTCCTGTTTCTTTTCTGTTGTGACAGTCAATGAGAAAGGTAACTAGATGCTACAGAAAGGGAAGGAATGTTTTGAGGCAAATTTGCTTTACTTGAGTTCCTTTTACTCCATATTTTATAGGGTCTTATTTTAAATCAATGCTCAATATGAGCTATTAAGCAGTTTGTGCACATCTTGACACACTTCCTTTACGGAAGGCCTACTCTTAAAGGTTGTAACTTGGAGACAATCATTCTGGAGTAGCTGTGCCCAAAACAACATTCTGGGATATGGAAATATTCTGCATTAAGCAATAGGGTAGCCACCAGCCATGTGTGACTGTTGAGCACGTGAATGTACCCAGTGTGACTGCTAAACTAAATTTTTTGTAAATTAAATTAAGTCATCAGATGTGACTAGTGGCTCTTCTATTGTCAAGGTTAGCTCTAGAGAACCAATGAAAAATTTTTGATCAACAATTAATGAAATTAGTAAAACAGTCCTATGCTTAGGAAATAGAAGACATTGCCCACCCTACCCCCTTTTTAAAAAACTATTGACAATTTTATGGTCTGAAACAGATGTTTTACTGTTAAAATTTTTTGTTGAATATTCCTTCTGTGTCTGGCCCATAAGAAAGTCAACAAATGACTATACTGTTTTAATAGAGTTCCTCCACCTCCACCCCAAGTCTGCTCAACTCAATTAGTAAGATGTACAGCAATGTCTTACAATATGTGCTGCTGCTTGTCTTCTGACTTCCTGTGTTTTCACACTCAGCATCCCATCAGCAATGTCCGTGGCTTCCAAATTTCCAGCCTCTACTCCACCCTTGTCCAAGCCCAGGCTACTCCTGAATACCCATAACAAGGCTTACCCTTTCCTAGAGCCCTGAGTCTGGAGCTAAATGGACCACTCTACCTTGATCAGGCCCAGTGTTCAGTTTTGGCTCCTAAACTGAGCATCATCAAACTGGAGTGTAACTGACATGAGAGATCAGATTCATGTCACATCAGAGTTTAAGGGATCACTTAGAGGTTGTCAATTGTATTAGTCCTCCCTTATCCTTAGGAGATATGCTCCAAGACCCCCAGTGGATGCCTAAAACCATGGACTGTACTGAACCCTATGTACACTGTGTTTTTCTCCATATATACACACCTATGATAAAGTTAAATTTATAAATTAAGAAAAGATTAATAACAATAATAATAAAATAGAACAATTATAATGATATAATAAAATTATCAGCATCACTATTTTTGTGCTTTGGGACTGCAGTGAAGTAAAATAAAGGTTACTGAAAGCAAACATGGCAAGAGTCTATCTGATAATCTAGATGTCAATGGCAGGTAGCATATCAAATATGGATATACCAGACAAAGGACTGAATGATGTCCAGGGCTGGATTGAAAGGGACTGCACAAGATTTCATAGAATAATGCATAATTTAAAATATTGTTTTTGGAGTTTTCCATTTAATATTTTTGGACCCCAGTTGACTGGAGTTAACTGAAACTGCAAAAAGTGAAACAGCAGTTAAGGAGGTTATAGATACTATTTAATAATCATACAGCAACTTATATTTTGGGAGGCACCAAAGTTTCTTTGATCCTCAATCTTTTCAGCAACCACAGGTTCTAATATTTGTATATTTTAGAGGTATGCTTAGGATCAAAGAGGCTAAGTGATTTTCCCCAAGTCTCATTGGCAGGAAGTAGAGACCTGTGATTTGCATCTACACTCTGACTCTTGAGCTTGTGATTTTAGCTATAATATAATTCATGATAAAATAGAGTTTTAAAAGTCAGTACAGGGGGAAAATCTAAAAGCAATTGAGTTTACTGATTATAAAGAATGGTTTTCTAATAATTCAAGGTCTTTATCACCAAACTGCTCACTCTGTGTAGCACCAAGTGCCCTCAATAGCTGCTAGAATGCCTGGGTTTAATGCTGGCAGATCAGGAACATGGAGAAAGCATTCTTAAATATATGGGAGCTCATGAGTGGCAGATGTGCTCTGGGGACCTTTCCAATTCAAATTTCTTCAGACTATAATTTCCTCTCTTGAGGGAATTTAATGTCAATTTATTCCATATGATGAGCTTTCATTTCCATTACATTCACAAAGATGATTCTTCTTCTTCTTCTTCTTCTTTTTTTTTTTTTTGTAAAACCAAAATGAAATTTGTTCATTACCAAAATTGGCAGAAGCAGGGTATTCTCTCATTGTAGATGAGCTTGTAGAGGAATCCAACTTACATTTCACTGAGGAATAAAGAATGACCTGGATCATGGAAACCCTAAGGTGATTGCCAAAAGTATGTTAAACGGATCTGTTTAATTTCATTAGATAATAATGACAGGCAGGAGAGGAAGAAGGAAATGACGCTGGATTCCAGGTTACAGGAGGAGCCCTTCCATAACTGAGAGTTCTGCTGTTATTTTAATATTCTCTTTGGTATTATGAAGTGCTCTTAATGAGTTCTGCTGTGCCTTATACATGCCTTCATTTTCTGGGGATTCACTAACATTTTGATTTCTTAAAAAATGCATTTTCTATTTTAAGAGAAATATACTAAATTAATATACTAAATTCATTTAGTATATTGCACTGAATATACTAAAATCTAAGTTTTGATAGTTGTTTGTATTTTCAAAAATGTGGTGTTTCTTTAATAGACTATAAGCAATATTGGCCATGTTGTTGAGGATAACTTTATGGGAAACTATGGAATAAGAGAGTTTTTTTTTTCTCCCCTATGAACATTCTAGATTCAGTCTGGGAAAAAATTGTGAGTACATGTTCTCTTTTTTCCCCTCTATTTGTTCATCTTACCTTCCTTCTTAGCTACTCCCTATTGTGCCAACCCTCCTAGTTCTCTTCCTAAATCACCCAATTTGTACCAGTGAATGGAAGAGAGTGCATGCAATCCAAGGGGCTACCATGTACACATGCTTCCATGGAGGTAGTTATGAGTTATGATAATGCAGAAAGTTTTTATTCTTGAAAAATTATTATATATGAAGAACTTTAGAGAGTAAATTATCACAAAAAGAGATGATGTGGCTCAAAGGAGCTGAAAATTGGTCGAGAAGGAACTGAAAGGATTTAGTGTTAGGAACAGTGGGGAGGTCTTAGGAACAGGAGTTCAGGTGTCTAGCATGGGAATCTAAAAGGAAGGTACCACGTGAAGTGTAGGTGTTAAAGAAGGTTAGGAAATGTCTAGGCAAGGGTAAAGAACATAAGCAAAGAAAGAAGCAGAGAAGTGGAGAAGTGTAAGGGTATGTCTGAGGAATGCTGATCAGCTTAGTCTACAACAGAGTTCAAGAAAGGGAGAAATCAAAGGAAAAAAAAGTAAGTTCCAGGCTACATTGTGAAGACCCTCAAGTATCAGAGTTAACAGTTAAATAATTAGCTTGTGCAGGCCTTTCTTTTAGGAGGTTGGTATTTTTCATCAACTCTGCCACATATGTACTGCCCCCTCCTATGGAGAAGACCCCTTCATTCTGTATTTTGATTTATAGCACTAATACTGAACAAATTCTACCTAGGTTTATTTAATATATTGGTTGTTGACTATATATAAATCTCTGGGACCATGGATCCTCCCTTTATACTTCATGTACTGATAATTGTTTATGGTACCAATATCATATAATAAATATCACAAAAGTTCCACATATTATATATGTGTTATTGTGCATATGTATGTGTATATATATATATATATATATGGTTTTTATGAATTGGTTTAAAACTACATTTGTTTAAGGTAGATTAAAAAATCTTTCCAGATATGTAATTTGAACGGATAATTATCATGGGGTCAAAAAAAGAACATTGTTTCAAATACTAAGCTAACCATGGAATCTTGAACCTGCAACACCCTCAGCACTCATCTCTCCTTCTTCCTTCCCCTTTATTTTACAGATGAGCCAACACCACTTATCTCAAGGTCACAACCAGTTACTGGCAATTCCAAGGCTAAAATTCCATTCTCTGGTATCTTTCTATCATAGAAACTCTTCTTATTTGAAATAAGGGACCAATAAAAGCAAAACATTTAAAGGCTAATATACAATTGCAATTTAAAAAGTTAATTTCATAGACCACATATGTTCTATAATTCAGATATACTAGTTATATATTTTTTAACATTACATTAGCAGGCATGCAGTTTCTAACAAATCATTTTTATTACACAAGTAGTACCCCTAAATTTATGTTAACAAAGTTAACCTGTGGCAGTATTGTGAACTAATAGACGGGCATTGTCTTCACATGAGAATATTTCCTCTTTCCTGGCTACTTATCTTAGTTTATAATCAAGCTTCCAACCATCTGGCCATTGGACCATCCTGGAGAGTCAAGGTCCTAATTCCTGGAAGCTCATAGTCCTGAGTGATATGAAGAACAATGTATCCTACGTGGGGTTATTTCCCAAGCTGAAACATAATTAAAGCTATTAATGACTACAATAAGCATCCTTGGGGTTACTGTCACACACTCGGTCTTCTGCTTCTAATTCTGGAACCTTCTCTAGAGAAGAGGCTGGTCTGATTTATCTGCATTATTTCAGCAGGCAGCCACCGCCACGCCACCAAATAGGTGGTACTGTTCAAGATTAGTAGAAGGAATGTTTGGACACTTCAGAGGTCCACGGGGCAGAAAAATAGCCCTCCTGAAAAACCATTTTTTCTGGATTCTAATCAGTGTTGTTGCACTTTGAAGGGAAGGCAGTTTTCACTCTTCAACAAAGCTCCAATTTGAGTGGGTTTATTTCCCACTCAAGGCCACTGAAAACAAACCAAGGAAGACTGAGCGTCAGTCGGGCTCCGGAACGGCTGCTATTCACTTGGAGGCCTTAGAGTTTTCCGTGCTTTGTTCCCCCTCCTGACCTCTACCAAGAATCCAGGCCCCATGCTGCCCTGTGAAGTCCCGAGCCCAGAGACTGCGTGGGGGGAACTGAAACACCGCGGAACCACAGGAGAAGGAGCGGTGGGGGCGGCGGGAGCAGGAGCGGAGGGACCGGTAGGCCTAGCTCCAAGGCTGCGGCGGCAGGAGCGGCTGGGGGAATGGAGCCCTTGAGGGTCCTGGAGCTGTACAGCGGCATTGGTGGCATGCACCACGCACTGAGAGGTGAGAAAGGACGAAATGCTTTCCCGAGTCAGTCAAGGGCGCTCGTCCGTGCCCCGGCGCCAGGGAGGGCGGAGCGGCGAGGCGCTAGGGGCGGAGACGGAGTTGCGGCGGCGCTCGGTTGCCCAGGAAACCGAGGGGGTGCGTCGCCCCCGACCGCCCTCCTGGCGCCGACTCCCTTCTTCGGGCCCCTACGGTGGTCGCTAGGGCGGGCCTGGCGCCTCCAAGGACCCTAGTTTGTGAGGCCGCCTTCGCCGGGTTAAATCAAACTAAAATGGAACCGACCAAGGTCGGGGGAGGGGCGAACCCTTTGCCAAGAGCCAGCCCCACTTCTGCACGTGCTGTGGCCGGGAAGCGTGGGGACTTGGTTTTTTATCTTGCGGGGGGCGGGGCGGGGGGCGGGGCGGGGGTCCGAGCCGGGGCTGGGGGGAGGGCGCCGACAAGTCAAGTCCTAAGTAGGACTGTGGGGAAACGGAAAACTTGGTGAGTCTGTGGAGTCTTCTGCAGACCTACATTTAGATGCCAGTGATCTGAGTTCAAAGTAGAATTCAAATTTTGTTGCACTGGGTTCCTTTTTTAATGTTTTTGAACCCGTTTCCTGGTTTTTAAAGTGTGAAACCATTCTTTCAGAGAGGAATTGTGAGGATTAAAGATAAAATGTGTCAAGTGCTTATTAGGGTAGGGTACATTGTAGCCTCTCAAATTGTTGTCATTCTGTTTACCTCTTTCATTTTGAGTCATTTAATTTTTTTGGTGCTAGATTTACTTTTGGTAATAATCACTTTAAAAAATATTAAGGGAGTGCCTATTCTGTGGTAGGTACTGTACTAAGTGGGCACTTGGGATATGGAGTGACACACTGAACCTGCATGTATATTTTTACCTTTATTTTTTGCGGTGTTGGAAATTGAACCCTGGGCCTCATTCAGTGCATGTATTTTGTTACTTTACTAAGACAACCACAAAACTGAAACTTCCCTGCTTCCCTTTTCAGTATCAAGGGTAAGGACACGCTTTAAGGTATTGACAATATCTAATGGGTTGAGAATATTAATTTTCAGAGCAGATGTTGAGGTTTTTAAAAATACTTTTATTTTTTAAATGTCCTTTTTAGTTGTAGATAGACACAATACCTTTATTTTATTTATTTATTTTTAATGTGGAGCTGAGGATGGAACCCAGTGCCTCACACATGCTAGGCAAACGCCCTACCACTGAGCCAGAAATGCAGCCCTGATATTGAATTTTGACTCTAGACTTACCCCAGATTTTCCCATTCCATCATCCTCTTTTCATCTGTCATATCTTAGTGACTATGTGGCCTCTTCAGAGAGGCCTACCCTCCCCACGCCCTGTGATTCAAAGTAGCCGTTCTGCCTTCCCTATCGTTGCTCTGTTCTCCTGGCCTTTGATTTGAGGTTTCCATACGAAGGATATGGATTCAATCCTATTTATGAAAATGTTTTCCCTGCATTTTTTGTCTTCCAATGTTCATTTATTTGATGTACCAAAGTTTTAAATTTATCTGTAATAAAATAGTGCTCCCTTTCAAATGGTTTATAAAATAATAATGAAAGCTATAGCAATGGCACCTAACTTTAACTTTTATTAATGACCTTTAAATGTCAGGACCTGGTCTAAGTATGTAATAAGCTAGTTAGTGGTAAAACCAGTATTCTAACCTACCTCTGTCTCTCAGACTTTTTAACCATGTTGTGTTGCCATTGTTCTGATTAGATCCACTGACTGTGTTCCACACTTTGAATAATAGTGAAAAGCAGCAAAATGGGAATAATATTGAGCAACAGTTTTGGCTGATTTCTAGGTAGTGTTTATAATGGATTTTTTTATTGCAATAAAGTATATATAATGCAAAATATTAATATTTTTAAATGTACAGTTAAGTGGTGTGAAGTGACTCAACAGTGTTGTCAACCATTACCAATATCAGTTTCCAAAACTTTTTCATGATCCCAGACAGAAACTGAATGATATTCCATTATGTATGTATACAGTTTTGTTTATCCATTCATCTGTTGATGAACACTTGTGTTGTTTCAACCTGTTAACTATTGTGAATTAGCTGCTTGGAATACTGGTGTACAAGTATCCTTTTGAATCCTTAGTGTCAATTCTTTGGGGTTATATACCTAGGAATGGAATTGCTGAATCATGTATTCTTTTTAGTCCTTTTGAGGAACCACCAGATTTTTCCACAGCAGCTGCACAATTTTACATTCCCATCAATTCATGAGGATTCCATTTTATCCTCACATCCATTTGTTTTTATTCTTTTTAAATAATAGCCATCATAATGCATATGCATTGATATCCCATTGTAATTTTGATTTGTATTTTCTCAATAACTAAAAATCTAAGAATCTTTTCATGTGTTTATTGGTAATTTGCATATCTTCTTTTGGGAAATATCTTCTAAAGTCCTTGGCCCATGTTGTGTTTTTTTTTTTATTTTTAGTTGTAGGAGTTTTTAATATATTCCAGATATTGATCCCTTATCAAATATATATTTGCATTTTTCTCATATTACTTGATTTTAATAGAGTATGTTTAATTAACAACTGACAGATTTCCTCCTAATGCAGTGAACATTTTAATAACTCAGTAAAATTTTTCAGCTTTCTTAGTGTATGCAAAATGCTGTTGTATTGTGGTAGTCACTATACAGTGCTTTTGTATTTTCTAAATTTCATTTTACTTGATTGTATATCTGCATGCCCATGTATTCACATATCCACATCCTGTGCTGTTCCTGTGTATCTGTAACCCAGTACTGTACTGTGGCAGGTTCTCCTTAGATGACTATCAAGTTTATTATTGAATAATCATCTGCCATTATTTTGATAAAACCATAGTTAGCTTAACCCAAATTATCATCATCATCATCATCATCATCATCATCATTTTATATTGTAGTTGCAAACCACAGAATTCACCCTCTAGTTAACATAAGCAGGAAAGCATAATTAAAGGATACTGGGAAGCTCTCAGAATCTACCGGACACTCAACAAACAGGTTAGATCTCCTAAGCTGGATAGGAGCACTGCTCACATCACACTCTGGGGATTGCCCTAGTAAAACTCTATACTGACATCACACCTTGCATCAGCAGTGCTGGGGATTGAAGGCCATGAGTGCCACTGAAGTTTTGTCCTGAGAGGTGGATATCTCCACCCTCTTCTTCACCAAAAAAAACAAAACAAAACAGATTTTCTCATTTACTTCCTCACATTGCTGTTTTTGAATTGAAGTCTTACAGGAGTGCCAGTGGTTTGTGGGTTCTAGGGCCCTCTGCCACACAAAGAACTGAGAAAGTGAATTCTGACTTCTGTTTCGAGAAGCAAGGACCCATATGGGGAAATTTTTCAAACACAGGAAACATAGGCAAAGATTCTAGAGTGCCACAAGCATAGCACATCCACTATGGTATTCTATACATGCTATCCTGTGTAGGGGCACTTAGTATACTCGTAAATTTTTTTCTTTCTTCTTTCTTTCTCTTCATTTTTTGATACCAGGGATTGAACCCAGGGTTGCTTAACCATTGAGCCACATCCCCAGCCCATTTATTTATTTATTTGCAGTCCTGGGGATTGAACCCAAGACCTTGTGCTTGTGAGGCAAGCACTCTACCAACTGAGCTATATCCCCAGCCTCCCAGCCCTTTTAAATATTTTATTTAGAGACAGGGTCTCACTCAGTTGCTTAAGGTCTTGCTAAGCTGCTGAGGCTGACTTTGAACTTGTTATCCTCCTGCCTCAGCTTCCCAAGCTTGTGGGATTATAGGCATGAGCCATGATGCCTGGCTACTCTTAGATATTATTTATACCAGTATAATTATAAAATTTGGTTAATGAGCTGGGTGTGGTGGTGCACTCCTGTAATACAGACACTCAGAAGGCTGAATCAGGAGGATCACAAGTTTGAGGCCAGCCTTGACAACTTAGTGAAACCTTGACTCAAAATAAAATAATAAAAGAGGATGGAGATGTAGCTCAGTGATAAAGCACCCCTGGGTTCAGTCCTCAGTATGGAAAAAGAAAAGTAAACAATTTTTGGCTAATGAAAATCACTCATTTGAAAATATCTCTTTATAGAAAATGGTGGAAGAAATAATACCATAGTGTATGTATCAGTGGAGACTGCAAGGACACCTGTAAATATAAGGTGTACACCTATAAATATAAGCAAATAAGATTCTATAGTTTTCTCATTTTAAAATTAATAGCAGGAGAAGAGAAAGATACAGTTTAAGATGGCTAATAAAGGCAAGCTCTGGCTATATAATCAAACATTGGGGACCAATCTTAAGCACAAAAAAGTTCAACTCCACCAAATAATTTCTGAAGGTTTTCCATGGTATTGGTTTTGAGTTTTAGCCACATAATAGTTAACCATCTTTAGTTAGAATTGCTCAACCTTAATATTTAAGTCACTCTTTACTTGCTATTTTTCCAAATCTCTTTTTTCTTTGTTCCTTAATGACTTATATGTCAATTGGAGACTCCATCAACCACTTTGTGATTAGGTATATTTATAAGTGATTCAGGCAAGTGTATTATCATGAAGTGTTTTTCTGGGTAGATGTGTATATCACCTAGTGATATTTTTGGGACACCATTTGTTAAGGGGCTGGAGTTTGAACTGCTTGATTTGAAATTATATTTGCCCTTGGGATTGTACGTTTTTTTCTTTTTATGCCTATTTTTCCATTGTTGCTATTATATTGTAGATTTAAAGTGAAGCAAAATGTAACTTGTTCATTTAAAAGTGTTTATCTTTTATAGTTCACACATTCAATTACTCCCTCAGTGCTGATGAATAGATAGTAACATTTAATTTTTTCTAGGACCTATCGAGTTTTGGATTTTTTAGGTGTCTCAATAATTAGTGTCCCTCCTGCTGGTTATGTACAAATTGAGAAATAAGATCAAGGCAAATGGGAAATGCAATATTTATTACTAATAAATATTGAATTAGAGGATGTAGCTTAGCAACCAAATGGGTCAGCTTACATCGAATTAAGCAGCACGGGGCACAACTGGAGGGTCCAGTCAGAGCCCATGTTTCCTATGGATAGCTTATTCCCAAGAGGGGATGGATGGAGCTGAGCCAAGTATGCCAGGTTCTCTCATTAGCCATTTAGGGAAGTCACTTACTCCATGGAAGAAGAATAGGGTGAGGGAGGAGTTTGAAATGAATGAAAACCTTTATTTGTGTAGAAGGAACTCACTCCCACATATATTTTATGTTCTTTTTGCCAGATGCTTCTAGGAATTCTTCAGGTGTTATGGTTTTTCTATTTTGCACATTCTACCATTCTTTTTAATATCTGATACTTTAATGATCTCTGATAGTCATTTTATACTGCCAAATAATTTGAAAAAGAGTTCTATGTAAGACAGTTTGTGACAGAGGTCGTTTAGTCTCCCAGTTTAAGAGCACAGTTCTGCAGTCAGAAGGCCTTGGTTGAAAGCTCTACGTGTCACTTACCAACTATCTCACATTATGCAGTTTCTTCTTCTAAAAAAACCCATGGGGAGGGTCATGTGATTTTAAATTAAATTTTTAAAAAAGCACTGGAATAGTGCTTAGAATGTAGTGAGTACTCAATATGGGTAAGTTTTTGTTTATTATTAAAAATTGCCACTAGAGAGCCTACAAAATGGGAGAAAATTTTTATCACACACATTTCAAATAGAGCACTAATCTCCAGGATATATAAAGAACTCAAAAAACTTAGTGCACACACACACAAATCAAATAACCCAGTCAGTAAATGGGCTAAGGAACTGAACAGGTACTTCATAGAAGAAGTATGATTGATCAATAAATACATGAAAAAAATGTTCAACATCTCTAGCAATTAGAGAAATGCAAATCAAAACTACTCTAAGATTTTATCTCACTCCAGTCAGAATGACAATTATCAAGAAGACAAGCAATTATAAGTATTGGTGAGGATGTGGGGGAAAAGGTATACTCATACCTTTTTGGTGCAACCCCTCTGGAAAGCAGTATGGAGATTCCTCAGAAAACTTGGAATGGAACCATTTGACCCAGTTATCCCACTCCTCAGTTTATACCCAAAGGACTCAAAATCAGCATACTATAGTGATACAGCCACATAGGTGTTTATAGCAGCTCAATTCACCATAGCTAAATGATGGAACCAACCTACATGCCCTTCAACAGATGAATGGGTAAAGAAAATGTATATATACACAATGGAATATTACTCAGCCTTAAAGAAGAATGAAATTATGGTATTTGTTGGTAAATGAATAGAACTGGAGAATATCATGGTAAGCAAATAAGTCAATCCCCAAAAAATGAAGGCCTAATGTTTTCTCTGATACATGGATGCTAATTCACAATGGGAGGACAGCTAGGACAGAATAGAGGTACTTTGGATTAGGCAGAGGAGGAGTGAAGGAAGTGGAGGGGATGTGGGGGTAGGAAGGGAAGTGGAATGGATCAGACATTATTATCCTATGTACACATATGATTATATAACTGATGTGATTCTACATTATGTACACCAGAAGAATACTCCATATATGTATGATATGTCAAAGTGCATTCTACTGTCCTGTATAACTAATTAAAAAAAAGTGCTTCTAGAAGAAATTGATTGTTTAATATTTTACATTGTTGAAGAGTGTTCAGGCTAAATTTGAATTATGTAGGAATAGATTGGTCATGGAAGGACATAACTATGAGATTCACTATCCTTCATTTACTAACCAGACATTATAACCATAAATGATGATATAAAATAAATGTGAACAGGTAAAAGAGACAACAGTGAAGAGAGCACTGTTTTTCCCTCTTGATTCTCTAGAAAGCTTACTTCTCCACTATGTGACAGATCTCGCCTATGTCTACTTCCTGTTTATTTCCCCGGCCTCCCTCCCAGAACTTTCTGAATTACTCCATATGTTTCTCTGAGTAATAAAAAATCATTCCATTATTTAGGAATCAGAAAGATCTGCCACACAGTAGTTGTGTGAATCTTGGAAAGTTATTTAACCTTTCTGAGCCTAAGTACCTTATCTGTGAGATGGATATGTGTTGTAGGAGTTAAATAAAATGTAATATAGGTATTGGCAAATGTTAGTCCTTTTTTTCTACATTGTTTTGTGACTGGCTTCATTGTTAGGTTTCCTCCTTGATAAAATTAGGATAATAATCCTAACTTTATGATTGTTAGGAGGATTTAGTGAAGCAAGGTATGCTTAAAGTTCAGTTCACATTAGTTCCTGGTATACAGTATGTAGTAATACATACTGATGTCACTCAGAAAATTTTCATTTTCATGTGATTTGTAAGTTATTTTAACTTGTTCATCTTGTCATTAATATATTTTTTATTGCTTTATAAGAGCTCTTTGTATATCTAGGACATCAACTTTCCATCCTCCTTTTAACTTATTTTACTTTATCTATTCATTATTTCTCCTTTAGTTTTGTTATAATTTTTCAGGTATGCCTTTTAAGGATGATTGGGAGTTTTCCAGATACTCAAGACGGCAAGGGTATGCCACACAGAAAGAACACACTGTCCAGTCTCAGAGACATGAATAAGCATGGTCTGTGTGGCAGTGCATAAGTACTGAAATGCTGTCACACCGTATGTGTGTAACTTATGTTGTTAAGTAAGAAATGTTAGGAAAGTAGAAGGCAAAGTTTAAGAAGTGCCAAATTATGTAATGCAATTTACAACCTGATAAAGGTGCTTACCTTTTTATCCTGTAGGTCCAGTTAGTTAATGAAGGATAGTGAACCTCATAGTTATGTACTAGAAATTTTTACCCTATGGCCATAAGGGAGTCTGGATTAGAAGAGTGGCTAGTTAGGAGATTATTGTTGATAGATGATGAATTTTGCATTTAGAACTGAAAATTAGAGAAGGCTTTTATTTAGAGGATGCATAGGAAATAAAAATCTGTAAAACATTGTTATTTGGATGTTAATATTTCTGTCCTGGGTGATTTATTTGATGGTATATTTGCAGGTCACAGTGGGAGAGATGGGGAGAAATGGTGGGCTTTGTTTTGGGGTTACAGAGTTTGAACTGTCCATGAGACCTGTGGAAATATCAAGTAGGCTCCCACTGGTGCATTTTGGTCAGGGAGAAATAGGGCAGGAGACAAATATTTGTTTATACATAGAGTCAGAGATAGAGACTATAGAGTAGAGGACCTACAAGATGGAGCAGTGAGGACAGTGGTATTTCATGGATAGGTAGGAAGAGCCCTTGAGGAAGGACACTGAGCTGGAAAGGTTGGAGAGTAGAGGACCCAAGAACATTGTGCTGTGAAAGTAAAGGAAGGGGAGCCTTTCAAACAGAGGGGACTAGATCATGCAAACCACAGGAAGCAAGGATTAAAATGAGTTTAGACTAGCTTTCATTTCCTAGCTGTTGTCCTATGCAGCAATCTTCTGAGAGCTTGTAATCAGTGTGCCTTGATGGTCAAATAAGTTTATAAACTCTTCACATCTTTCCTTGGACATTTTCAGGACACATCAAATGTCTTAAAGGTATTGAGAAGCCCTGGAGTAAAGACACTTTTTGATTTTAAACAGGACTTTCCATGTGTATTTTGGCAAGACCCCTCCTTTTTTAAGTGGGGTAGGGAGTGGGACAGAGTCATTAGCATCTAGAAAATAGTGTTCTTTAGTACATGTGCCAGGAGTGTCTGATAGACAACAAGAGGGCATTGATGGGGTTGAGAGGAGGTGCCAGGGCCGCATACATTGACTAATAAGTGTTTTGATTCTGCTCACAAGTTGGACAAACTTTGAAGATTTTTTTGTAGTTTTTCTGTTAGGCAAGATTCATTGTTATTCCCACACTCTCTTTTCTCTAAAGGTGTCCAAAAATTGAATTCTGGTCTCTGTCCTACCTTTAAACCTCCTCACAACTGTAGCCATCCTTGTTCCAATAACAGGCATCTCCATTTCTTATAGTTGTCCACACCTAAGCCTTTGGAATTATCCTTGGTTTTCCTTTTTCATTCACATCAGCAAATTCTATAGGCTCTATTTTCCAACTGTGTTTATAATTCCGATGTTTCTTTCCATTTTCACCTTTGCCACGTGTTCCATAATCTCTTCCTATTTTGTCAGATTTAATTTATGTACCACTCCAGATTTGCTTGGTCTCACCTTCCTCCTGGGCTGTGGGCGGCTTGTTCAGTGTCACACCCTGGCTGATGCCACTGTTGTCCAATGCTGTGAGGGGTTGGGGTCTGGTTCTGGTCCCCCTGGTATCTGAACCCAAATGAAGTGCAGATGTGGGATCTGAATGCTCCAACTGCCTTCTGGAGGGAAGAGATAACAACCTGATCCGGGAGGAAGAAGTCTGGGAGGTTAGGGATGAAGGGTGATAGTCATGCAGTAGGGGACTTGACAGTGGGAGACAATGAGATAGAAACCAGCAGATAGGTACCTCTCCTTTCCTCCCCCTGCAGTGTTCTTGCTCAAATACATATGGGAATATGGACAGTGCTCCTTTAGATTCAACAGTGTCTCTATATAGGGCTTCTCATTACCTCCTCCCAATAGCTCTGGGGTGTGGTGGCCCCATTCAGCCTGGCCCTGCCAAGTCCCTATAGTACTCGATGGATTTCCTTGTGAATCTGTACCCAGTTTAGTAATGGAGTGCCTTCTGTTTGTTTATGTTCTTTCCCTGCCTCACTGTCCTTGCTCTTGCTACTTTGGAGTTTCACCTCCCAAATAAAGCATCTATCACTAAGCTTTGCTTGAGCTTCTTTTTTCTAGGAACTTGGACAAAAGATTATTGCAGTAACCTTTTTTAGAGATCTCCCAGCTTCTGCTCTGTCACCTCAACTGTATTTTCAGTAAAGTAGTTAGGGTGATCTTTAAGTATGTCAAGTAGGTTGTTTTTTCTGCTTAAAATTCCTGAACCATTTCTGATACCACTCAATGGATGTCAGAATCCTGCACGAGGCCCCCAGACCTACATGGGCTAGAGCCTCTCCATCTCTCAGACCACATCTCTTGTAGCCAGGTTCCTGGCATCCTAGCTGTACCTCCTACAAAACCAGCATGCTTCCATCTCTGGGCCTTTTCACTGTCTTCCTTCTGTCCTACAAAGTTTCTCTCCCAGATTCCTGCTAGCCAGTACCCCATTTCCTTCGGGTTGCTGCTGAAGATTTCATCATGTCTTCTCACAACACGTTTCAAGATCAAGTGATTCCTGGTCAAGAAACAAAAGCAAAATCATTCCTTTCTCCAGTGGAGTCAGTTGAAAACTGCTAATAAAATCATGCACAATTCTAAGAGGAGACATTGTAGTAGAACCAAGCTGGGTCTATAAGGAATTACACATGAGATGGCACACATCTGTATGCTGTATCAAGGTCATGATCATCATATCATGTCAAACTGAAAATGTCATCACTCTGTGGACAATTGGGCATATTAACTGGGAATCTGATCTTTCTTCAGTTATGAAGCTCCTATAATACTGGGTTCCAAATCAAAACAAAAAGTTTTTGAACGCCTCCTTTGTCCCATAGTGTCTGGCTTCTCTCACCTCTCCCCTCCTTTCTTCCCTCCATAGTCTTTATAATTATTAGGTACATTATATACTTATTCATTTATTTTTTCTCTTTCCCCTAAAATATAGGCTCCATGAGAGGCTACAGTTTGTCTAGAACATTATGTGTGTGTGTGTGTGTGTGTGTGTGTGTGTGTGTGTATAATATATATTTTGAGTAAATGAAAAAGTAAGCAAGTCATATTTCACAGCAAATATGACTCACTTACTTTTAGTAGATGGTCTACTGTGATAATGTAAAGCTTAAATATTATCTGAATCATGAAGGACTTTTGTATAGATGGTTGTGTGTGAAATTTTAATACATAATAGAGATTTTTCTGTGATATGATGGAACACAAAATATTCTCAAAGTAAGTCTTGATTCATAAAGACAAATTTAAAAGTTTATAAATCATTTTCAGAGGATTCCTTAACAATTATAAGTGTTAGATGTCATTATATTTGAGTCTTTGTGGAGATCACAAACAGCTAATGGTCATTTGTGGTTGGTATAAAATTTCCAGTGGCAACATCATACATAAACTCAAAAAGGACTTGATCTCAAGTAACTTTGACTGAAGAGAAATTGATGTACCCTTGAGCTGTACTGGAACTGTACTGTTTCAGATAATTTAAAAAGTGGTTCTATAGATGATAAAGACCATGATTTCAAAGATATGCATGAGAAAGTGGAATCAAATTGTTTCATAAACACTACTTCTAAATGAACATACAGTATTATTAAAAATGTTAGGATAACATAATTTTAATTATATTACATAAAGCCATTTGACTATTTCTGCTAAATCCTTAAAAATTTTATGTGATGAAAATGGGCATACATTTAACTTCAGATATTCTCATGGAGGAAATGGGGAATTGATTTCTGTTTTTGGACATTGTGTGTGTGTGTGTGTGTGTGTGTGTGTATGTTTGGTCTGTGGGATGTGTATGTGTTTGAACACAGAAAAAGTCCTGAAAGGATGCACATGGTCCTGTTATTCATACAAAAACCATGTGTCCTCTACCCTTCCTCCCTGCGCCCCTTCCTGTTTTATTTTTCTCTTTAGTACTTACTACTGCCTTTATACTGTATATTCTACTTATTTATCTTTCTAACTAATTGCTTTCTCTTCTAAAATGTAAGCTCCAAACATGTGGGTTATTTTGTTTGTTTTTTTTCTATTTTGTTCACTGTTGTATCTTTGTTCCTGGATAGTGCCTGGCACATGGTGGACGCTTAGTGTATATTTGTTGAATGAGTGAATGGCAGTGTATGAACACTGGAAAGGTTCTTGATGATGTTGCCAAATTTTTAAAAGGACATACTACTTTATATTCAGTAATGTCTTGTGTAAGCATAAGATGTCTATATAGTATTTTAAACTATGTAATTTACTAAGTGAAATGTTAATTTTTTATCATTAGTGAAGTTGAAATTAAAATTTTTTCATTATTTGCATTTGTTATTTTGCAACTATCAATAATCCTTTGTTAAAAAGTCTGAACATACTGAAAACATTTATTTAGCACATAATTATGGAGTAGCTGTGTGTGTCAGTTATTATATTGTGCAGCAGGGATGCAGCATCTTCTTCTCCTCCAGAAATTATGTTCTATGGGGAAGTAATGATGCTACACAAGAAGAGAATACATTAAAAAAAATCACCCGTGATACTAATGTAGTGATAAAAAATGGTGAGGTTTTGATTGTATCTTTTAAATCTTTATTTTAATGTGTTCATGAAATTTAAAATAAATTAAAGCTTTCCTTTTTTTAACTTAGAATATTTTTTTTCTCATCATTAAGTATGCTTACAAACTTTGTTGGTAATGGTTGTATGATGATGCTCCATTTTATGGGAGTTCCATGTTTGTTCTAAGTAATCACCTATTTTTTTAAGTGAAATTATGATTGTTTGTAAATTTTTACTGATGTAAATAAAATAGCATCATTGATTCTATATATTTAATCTTATCTTCCCATCTCTAATTATTATCCCAAGTAATAATTCCTATTGCTGCTATAACAACCTCAAACTTAGTAGCTTAAAGCAGTGCAAATTTATTACCTTACATTTCTGGAGATCAGAAGTCTTAAAATCAGGGTGTTGGGCAGGAGTATGCTCCTTCTGGGGGCTTAAGGACAGACTCTTTTTCCTTGGCTTTTCTAGCTTCTAGAGGCTACCTACATCACTTGACTCGTGACCTCTTTTCCTATCTTCAAAGCCAGAAATGTAGCATCTTCAAATCTTTCAGACTTCTGCTTCCCTCATTGCATCCCCGTCTCTGATTCTGACTTCCCGCTGTCCTGATTACTTGGGCCCATCTGCATAATCAATCCTGGATAGTCTCCTCATCTCAAGATGCTTATCTTAAGCACATCTGAACAGTCCCTATTGCCATATACAGTACCATGTTTCAAAGGCTTCGGTGATTAGTATGTGGGGACCATTATTTTGCTTACCCTACCTGAAGATACGTGCTGATAATACAAAGTAATTTGAAAGGACTTAGATGTGTACTGCCAAGTATTCACTGAAATATTCAATCTTAATTGATGCTCACATCTGTGGTGAGAGTTTGTATCACCTGTGGTCCTTTTTTGCATTTTTAAAAGTTTTTACATTTTTGATGATGGTAACAACTATTTATCAAGTATCCCTATCATCAGACATTAATTTAAACATTTTTTAGGTATTAACTCATTTAGCCATCAGAAAACCCAGAGCCTTATACTTTACTATCCCTCTCTTACAAGTGAAGATGCTGAACCTTAGGAGTCTAAACAACTTGGCTAAGTTACAGAACTGGAAATGATAGAGCTAGAATGGAAATACAGAGAAAAAGACATCCATTCCCTAAATCTTCCTCAGAGTATATGAATACTCACACACAAAAATAAAAGAGATCCAAAGATTTGCCAAAGAAAGCCTTGATGCAAACAAAATAGTAATATCTCATATTGATACTTTGTGGCTTAGTGGGAACAGACTCTTAAATTATAGACTTAGGAGACTTGGAAGGAGAAATGAGGAAGGAAGATGTTGAAGTGCACAGGTCTTCTATACTTTCTGGCCTAGCATAAAATTCTAAAACTTAGCTTTTTTTTTTTTTTTTTTTTTAAATGTAGCAGACATTACACCCATAGTAAATAATTAGGTCAATAATTATGAAAAGTATAAGCTCTCAAGGAGCATTAACTGTAAAGCAAAGAGGGCTCAGAATGGCAAGGCAAAATTAAAGAGGATTTTCTCAGGTTAATTTTGTGGCTCTCTATGAGTTATAATTATATTTTTTCAACAAATCATTTTTTAAAATTTGCGTTTAACTGGATACAGAATAGTTAACAATGCTAATGTCACTTCTCATTTTTCTTTGAGTTTTCTCTGAATATGTCAGACATTTGTCATTTTATAAATTCTTAGCATCAGTAGAGAACATTGGAAACATTTTATAGTGATGGAACATTTATGAATGGTCATTCACTCAGCAGATTTATGTAAAACACATTCAGAATCTTTGTTGTTCAAGTCTCTACTTGGCGGGATCACATGTGTTTGTATTACTTAACTATTTAAATAGCTTCCATCCTTTGAATTCTATAAATACATAGATAGGTATCTTTCAACATTACATTTTTGGCCATATGCTACTCACTTGGTGATCTTTAAGAGACTACTACAAAGTAATTTAATTCTTTTGACATTTGAGGAGTTGGTGGGATAAAATAATGCAGTGAATTATAATTATTTAGTGTGTGTGTGTGCCTGTGTGCATGTGCATTTCCCAAGTGGCATGTTTTTAGAATGTGTACAAACCTCGTCTGTTTTGATACTTATTTTGATACTTTGTTATTTCTCAGGGTCATAACCAAGAGAAGTATTTAATTCTTTTCTTCCAAGATAAAAGTAATTCTTTGTGCTGATTATAAAAATAGTATATCCTTGTTATTAAAAAATCATATTATCTGAAAGAGTTGAAAGGAAAACTAAAAAAAAAAAAAACTTACTGCCCTCTCCAAATTTTATCACTGATAGCATCTGTCAACATTTTGCTTTTTTTTTCTGTCTTAATGTGCATACATCATATACACATATACAGCATTTACATGACTTGGATCATTATCCACAGGATATTCTGTGATTTGCTTTATGTTAGTGAATAGTATGGATCTCATTATTTTGTGTCAGTAAATGTTTTTAACATGTCTATTCTCATACATATATGCAGTCTTATCTTTTTACATACTTATCCAAATGTTTTATTAGTGTGCATTTTCAAATGTGGAGTAACCAGGTTTTATAACCATAAGACTTAATAAGACTGTATACCTAAAAATAATATGTGCTCCTTAAAAGACATTCATTAGGGGCCTGGGCTGTAGCTCAGTGGTAGAGCGCTTGCCTCACACATGCAGGGCACTGGGTTCAATGCCTTCAACTCAGCACCACATCAAAATAAATAAAGATATGGTGTCCACCTACAACTAAAATATATTAAAAAAAAGAGACATTCATGATACTGTTTATGTTGCTGCATTTAGTATCTATGTATAGTAACAGGTAATCGAGTAGACACATGGTGAAGTTTTTGCTGCCAAAATTGAAGATTCCTGCCCTTCTTACCTCAATATAGGACACCTGGGGAGCATTGATCAAGAGAAGTGCTTCCGTTTTGCAGATTTATTGTTAATTACTTATTCACAAGGCTTTTTCACTTATATTGCTCTGCTAGCCAAGCTGGAATTTAACTGTATTTTCAGAGAGAAGCCAACGAGAGATCAGTATGTTTTCACTTGAATGCTATTAGAACTATTTTTTTTAAGATTACAAAACTCAGGCCAAACTGGTTTATGTATTAGTGGCAAATCTGTACTTATTTAATGACCAAGTCCAAATGTAGGCTTGGTTTGGTGTAGAGCTTGAGCAGAGTCTCAAATCATGTAGTCAGGAATCAGTTTCTTTCTCTCAATTTTGTTCCACTGGATTGGGTACTTTTTAAAAAAAAATTTTTAGTTATTGATGGACCTTTATTCATTCATTCATTCATTTATTTATTTATTTATTTATTTATTTATTTAATGCAGTACTGAGAACAGAACCTAGTGCCTCATACATGTGAGGCAAGCACTCTACCATCGAGCCACAACCCCAACCCTAGACTGGGTACTTTTTTATTACATGCTTCCTGCTTACTATATCACGATGGCTGTGGTTGCCTCTGAACATATATCCTTCCAGGGCTAGAAAGAAAGAGCACTCTTGCTAGTTGCACAAGAAAAAGCTGGGGGTTCCTTCTTGTGGATGTTTGGCTTGTTTCGAGTTGTGTGACCATTCTGAGACCTCTCTGGCAAGGCTACTTGGCTTAGGAACTTGATCTATGCTCTCCTAGGAGCTATGTGTGGGGAGTTTGAGGCCATCTAAACTTCTTTGACAGTGAATGAGATAAGATCCCTAAAAGAAATTCTAGGACTTTCACATCTTTTGTTAGATTGATTCCCACGTATTTTATTTTTTTTGAGGTTAGTGTGAATGGGGTAGTTTTCCTAATTTCTCTCTCAGAGGATGCATCACTTACAAATAAAAATGCATTAGATTTATGAGCATTAATTTTATATCCTGCTACATTGCTAAATTCATTAATGAGTTCCAGTAGTTTTCTGGTGGAATTCTTAGGATCTTCTAGATAGAGAATCATGTCATCAGCAAATAGGGATAGTTTGATCTCTTCTTTTCCTATTCGTATTCCTCTAATTTCTTTGGTCTGTCTAATTGCTCTGGCTAGAGTTTCAAGAACGATGTTGAATAGTAGTGGTGAAAGAGGGCATCCCTGTCTTGTTCCAGTTCTCAAGGGGAATGCTTTCAATTTTTCTCCATTTAGAATGATGTTAGCTGTAGGCTTAGCATAAATAGCCTTTACAATGTTAAGGAATGTCCCCACTATCCCTATTTTTTCTAGTGTTTTGAGCATGAAGGGATGCTGTATTTTATCAAATGCTTTCTCTGCGTCTATTGAAATAATCATGTGGTTCTTGACCTTAAGTCTGTTGATGTGGTGAATTACATTGATTGATTTCCGGATGTTGAACCACTATTGGTAGAATAAAAGGGGTCTGGGTGCTGGTATTGCAGATAAATACCCACTTGTCTTGTATCTCATTGGGGTGCCCAGGACATGATAGGTGCTCTAATAAATATTTACTGACTGCCTGACAATAAATAACACTGTTGGTGCTATATTTAATATGTCTGTAAGTTAAATGGAATTTTCTAGTTCAGCCTGGGAACTTCATTGTAGATATTTCCAAGGTGAAAATTTGACCAAAATGTTAACCATCTACTTTAAAGTGAACTTTGAGATAGACATTAACACCTAAATACAGCCTTACTAAACACTTTTCAAGCCATTGGTTTTCTTAGGAACAGGATAACAGAGTAGCACAGTAATCAGGAGCTCCTTTTTATGTACATTTCAGTTAAGACACATTTATTGAGGGCCTGTTGTGTGCCAGTTATGGCAACTTGTTGGTGTTGAGTACCTAGATGCTTGCCATATGGCCTCGGCTCTGTAACAAGTATGGTCTAGTGAGAGGGGAAAATGTGAACTACAGAACATGAAGAACACATTTCAGACTGTTTTGCACTGGTGACCTTAGCGAAGGGCCCCTGGAGGACTTAATGCCTGCTCTGAGGGACAAATAAGAATGATTTAGAACAGAAGAGATAGTGCCAGGGGTTAGGCAGTGTGGAACAAACAGGTCTTTAAACTATACACATAGTCACCAGGATTCAGAAATAATGCCTAATGGGGTACTTATGTAGTTTGGTATTATCTGGGGCAGGGTGAATGTGGTGTGTTTGAACTGGAAGAACATGGGTTCAATGGACAATGTTAAGAAAGTAGACTGGTCATGTACAGATGATGCCAAGGAGTTTGGATTTTATCAGGAAGACAGTGGTGAATTACCAAAAGACTGTTAAGCAGTGGAAGGATTTGATTACAACCAAACAAGAAACCTGGAGAGTCCCATAAATATAGATTTACTGAAGTGAGTTCAGAAAAAAGAGCAATTGATACTGTAATTTTAAAAATTGATATTAAGTGTTATACATATTGATATACTGATATGTGTAGTTTAAAAATAAACATAACCATTTAAAGTGTTTGAATTTTGGCAGTCTCCCTTCATGAAGTTTTTAAAGTGGGAAAGCATTCTTGTATTTTAGGGATAAACAACATTGTTTTACCTTTAAAACTCCTAGAACTCTGTAAATTTAAGCCCTGCATATCAATCCCTGTAGGTTCTAGAAAAATGCTTTGCACATAGTTTTCAGCATTTGTTGGCTTAAATTGACCTGGTCTAAAGAGGAAGTAGACCCAAAGTTCTTTTCTTATTACACATGCATACCACATTTAAACAACTGAAGCATCTGTTAGGATCAAATTTGAATGTCATGTATAAGAAACTTCCAAAATAATAATGATAAAGTAGAAATTTATTTCTTTCTCATGTAAAATATGCCTAGATGTGGAAATGTGGGACTGCTGTTGTGATGCCATTAGATCATGTAGGACGTTACTTCTTTCCAGTTTTCCAATTTACCAGCACTACAGAATGGCCCTTATCTGCAGGGTTGCAGGGTGACTAGAGCTCTGGCCACGTGTCTGTTTTCTAAGCATACAGTAGAAAGGTCAGAAAGCACTCTTTCTTTTTAGAAGACCTCTGAAGAGTGTGATACATTATGTATGTGTGTGTATCTCATTGGTCTGAACTCGGTCATATGGCCTTATCTAGTTATAGAGTGGCGTAGAGTCCTTTTAGCTGGTGCATTGCCATGGTGAATAAATTCGATGTTGGTTATTGAAGAAAAGGGGGAACTAAAGGTTGGTATATGCACATAGTTTATGCAGAGATGGTGTGGTAGAAATCATATTTTGGAGTCATTAATACAAGGATGAAGTAAAATTCAGAGAGAGCACTATGGAGAAATTGGGAAGTTTTAAAATTCTGTAATAGGAAGAAGAGAATACTTGCTATCCACTTCCACTGTATTTTAAAAATATTCCATTATACTTAGTGTTGAGTTTGGCATATAGATGAATATTGCTTAGGTAGTTTGAAATGACAAGAGAAAGGCCATGGAAGTCTGACGTCATCAAAATCCATGACAGTATTTCACCTGTGGTTCAACTTTGTGGAGTGGTATCAGTTTCTCTTCTAATAGATGATTATAATTAGAAGGAAAAATTGAGCATTTATACATGATTCTATATTTTGATAACTACAAATTAATTTTTATCTGCTTTGTCAGGTAATATGGGAACAAAAACTTTATATTGTCATAATGTAATTATAGATTTACTATTTTTATCCCTTTGCAGTTTTTAAAATGTATTTGCTAGAAAAATCAAATTGTTAGACAACAACCATAAAGGAGCATTTCTCTTGAGTAAGTTTTCCAGCTTCTCACCAGTGAATTAGAGAGAAGAGACCAAAATGTATGTCAAAAAATGGCAAGTAGTAAAAGATAATCTGAAGACCTATCCTTTTCCCCAAATGCTTATAGAGTGTTAGAGATAGGAAGTATCTTTAGAAGTTCTTTGTTTGGATGGACTTCTTTCATATTTGTATGTCTTCTTTCATATTAGACAAAACAAGTAATAAATACACTGGAAGGAAACAATTCTGCCCCATATCTCCCTATTTCTGTGTGTCATCCCAAGGTTTGATAGATAGCAAGGTCAGGAAAGTTTTTCCCTTTATCAGTGCTAATCTCATGGGATTTCATTTTAGATTATACTTAATTTTTTATAGTAGAGGCTAAAACCATCTAGTTATTGTCATATGTGAAGATATCTCTTCTTATGTTATTCTAAAATCTTTAAAATACACTTACTCTGAAATTAATTCCTCAGATGAACAGGTATAGCTCAAAATTTCCTCATGGGTCAAATTACTTTGCTTTAGTAATAACAAAATAATAAACACTATTACTATTTTTCTATTTAATTTATAATATCCTAAATAAATGCTAAGCAGTGAACAGGAATTTTAATAATTACTATGTATCTTCTGTTGCTGGTATTTTATAGACCTTATTTCATTTTTTATAGCAGCCATTATGGAAACTGTTTTATGTGCATTTCATTGATGAAGAAACTGAAACTTAGGATAAATAATTTTTCCAAGACTGCATAACTGGCAAATGTTGATCTAGAATTTGAACTTGAATTTTTCTGACTCCCTCCTTTCCCACTATACAGTATGATTTCTATAGGACTTTAGTTGTGGTGAGCCTACTAGCCATATGTAGCATTTTAAATTTAATTAAGATGAAATTAAATTAGAAAATCAGTTCCTCAGTTGCAATAGTCACATGAAAGTGCTTCATACCTATCCACATATGGGTAGCAACTACCATGCTGGGCAGGGAAGATACAGAACATTTCCATCATTGCAGAAAGTCCTATTGGATGGAGCTGTTCTAGAGTTTTGAGTTAATTCTAATTTAAATACCTATGTTAGAAACAAATCTTTTTAGAAACCTGTATGCCCCTGGAGATTGAGACTTTCTGCATCCTCAGTACAGAAAGTATGGCAGTATTGTGCAGTGTTCTGTAGTCCCTGACAAAAGTGGCTAATTGAATTACCTTCTCTCTTTGTATTTTTCCAAGGAGGCTTAGTTCTGGGGATAGGAGGTTGGAAGGACGAGTGAATAGAAAGGGGACACTTATTGGAAAGATTTATTGTGCATTTCCTTTCTTGAGGTCCTCCTCAAAATTCATTGCCTTCTTTTATCTGCGTTGCATCATAGTATCTGTATAGCATCTTTATTTTCCATGCCATGTAAAATCCTTCGGTGTGCTTCTTTTTTTAAAAAACATTAATTTGGTATCTTTCTCAGCACAGGTTTTTCTTTTGGTGTTTTGTTGAAATATAATGTTTACATTTTCTTAAGATGCAGTGCCAAGGACAACATTAGTTCACAGATCTCAGACGTTTCCTATCTACACTCTGACTGATATTGTCTTTTATTTAGTCTGATGATAGTAAGTAACACGTCTTGACCCCAAATAATTGTTTTTTGATTGACTATTAGTTAAACTTCTAAGGAGATTTTCTAAGGAAGTTGAATAGACTTTGAATAAATATATTATTTTTTATTTTGTTCATAGATATGATTATTAGAAATTTTGAAATGCAACCCCCTTTTTAAGAACCAAGAAATATACTTTGCTAATTGAGATAAAAATTTTGATAATGATTTTAAACTCAGAAATCTTACAGGTCTGTTTGTGCTTTTATTCCAAAGTAAGCTGTTACTTTGGATGAAAGTAAATAGACATGTGATATATTCGACTGATCTCCCATTTCACAACTAGATGTCAGTGTTAACATACCTGATTAATTATCTCAGGTATGACTATAATGAGGTAATCTAAATATTTATTCAACCTATACAAGATAAAGATCAGAAAATAAATGATAAAGAAGGAAAAGAATTTTTAAAAACTATAAATTTCAAAGTGGGATGATTAATTCTGTATTTGTATTTTAGAATTTCTCCCACTTTGTAACTATACATGAACAATTAAAATGTCTAATCTAGTTGATTTGGAAAGCCAGGTAGAGTGTGAACTTGTGTCTTTTTACTCTGCCAACTAGAAGTTCTTCCTACAGCTTTCCCAAAAATGGTAATCAGAAAAAGAAGGAAAGTTATTGTTCTTCACATGTAAATTTGCCTTTTAAAATTCATTCCTCCTAAATGGAAGCATGGTACCTTTATTCTTTCCTTATAGATCCAATCTGACAATCTTTTAAAAATAATGTGTTTCATGTTTCTCTAGTTAGGATGTCCTATCTTTTCTTTTTAACCTATGCTTTCTGTTGATAAATATGAAATCCAGAATAATAACTGAAACGTCATGAATAAAATCCAGGCATAATAATAGATCAAAGTACTGTATATCCCTCCTTCTATTGTATTACCAAAAGATCCTGATGGGTGCCTTTTTCTACTTCTCTTTCTCCTTTGAGAATTACTACTCTTGAGTCATTTAAGTGAGAGAGCTCACTTAGGCAAAAGTCTATAGAATTATATCAACTTTGACATTTTAAAATACATTTCAAAATCTGTGTATGCTACTTATAGATTTTCAGACTATAGATTTAAACTACATACCAGGAAACATCAAAATAACTTATCTTAGCACAGTTTAAGATTTTGACAAAATGATTGGCTTTCTTTTATCTACTGTTATTATAAGTTTAACTTTTTTCTTAGAAATACATTCATACTCCAAAACAAGTCTGTTTTGAAGGGCAAGTTGAATTAGTGTCAATGATGTCTTTGTACAGGATGAGCATCCCTAATCTGAAATCCACAGTGCTCCAAAATCCAAAACTTTTAATTACCAACATAACACCACAAGTGGAAACTTCCACACCTGACCTTATTCGATTGTATTGTCAAAATGCAGATGCACTAAAAGTTTCATATGAAATTATTTTCAAGCTATGTGTATGAGGTATATATACAACATAAATAAGTTTTATGTTTAGACTTGCTTACTATCCCCAAGCTATCTTATTATGCATATGCAAATATTCTGAAATCCAGAACACTTTTGGTTGTACACACATAAAATAAGGAATACTTAACTTGTATACCCATTTTTTTTCTAATGGAAATATCTTTTTAGCTTATGCAGATCCTAATTTTATAAGTCTAAAATCTGTGCATCAATCCATTGAAAAAGTATGCTTGTTTATTGGCTTTAAAAATCCAATTTTTCCTGAGAAAGAATTTTCAGCTCAACAGTTTTTGGATCTCCATATGAAACACTCATTTGACAGCTGCTTTTTGTCAGGCTTTATGACCTTCAGGCACATAATGCAAGAACATAAATTAATTATTGATTATGGTATAGATTCAGCAGAACACTGGATTTTCAGTCTATGAAAGACGAAAGTCATATTAACCAACTCCAGGCAATCCCTGTTTGCTGCATATATTGTGGAAATCCAAGCAGACTATATCATGCTGACTAAAATGTATCTTATTTAGCAAAACAGTAAAATACTACAATGAAGTTGTATGTGCTCTCTTATAGTGATTAGTAGCTTAGTTCTTGACCTAAATTACAACAGTTTTGAGATTTTGCAAATTAATTCATGGACACTATTTTTTTGTTGTTCAGAAGTCTTCTTGATCTGTTTTAAGACCTCTCCGATGCCTTTAAAAAGTTAGAATTTATAACATTAAACTTAAACTAAGGTAGGAAACTAGTTATTGAATTAGATTTCAACTGGAGGCAGCTGCCCATGTTATTACTAAGTTTCCAGTGACCTATAAGTAAGGCACAGTGACCTTACTATTCAGCAGGATACCTAGCTGAATTGTATACCTAGCTAAGTGACTTGAGCCTAGAAGGTGCTTGGTAAATCTTATTTGGAGACATTTATACACCACCCCCACCTTTTTTTTCTGTCTGGCCTCATCTCTTCTAGGACTCAGTTTGAGGTAGCTCCTCACACCTTAATTTTTTTCTCCTTTGTAATGTTTGGGCTAAGCTAAGCTAGCCATTCATCAGCAAATGCTTATTAAAGAAATAGCTGTTTGGATCTACCATGTAATATTGTTATGTTCTCTTCCATGATTTTTTTTTGTCTCAAATATTTTTGTTTTTGAAATTCTTCACCTTTTCTCCTGATTTGGGATAGGATCTGCATATAATTGAGTTTATACATGTTTTAGGGATAAGGATCATAATTTCAAAATATAGCAGCAGCTACAGTTACAGATTTCAAATTTTGACTGTCATTAAAGAATGTTAAAATTTTCTGAATCTGAAATCATTTCAAAAATGCTTTTCTTCAGCAGAAGACAAAAGGGCAGTGAAAACGTGCCTTTATAATTGCTTCCCTTGTTTTTATATTCTCTCCTGGTCTGTCATGAGTTTTAGTCTGTGAATCTTTTATATTTGGACACCAATTAACTGATCACTTTAAAAAACTTATCTGAACTTCAAACAGGTAGATTTTATAGTATGTCAGGTATATATCAAGCTATTAAAAAACACCTAAAAGCATTTTCAGTGGTTTTATGAAACAGCTTTATTTTAATGTGAGAAGATGAAGAACACATGGTAGTTTGTTTATAGAAAGTTCCCAAATATTATGACTTTTAGTATATTCTACACTTTCCTTTTTCGATCTGTTTTAATGTAGGAAGACTTCCTTTTTGACTGATAACCATATATCTAAATGAGAGAGAAAAGTAAATATGAGGTAATGACTAAAATTTGAGTCCTATTTTTAGCATTGGAAGCTTTTACAGAGATGAATCAGAGTACACACTCAAATATTCTACTTCATGCTTGGTTCCTCCTTTCCTGGTTTTCCATTGAGGTCTGAAATCTGGCTAACTAATTGAGTAAGTAAGGAAATATACTACTAAATTCTGCTGTTTTGATTTTCTCTGATGAGCAAACAATATTAAGATCTTTTCTTTCTGAGATGTTCCATTTATCATTACAGAAAGCTGTATACCTGCACAAGTGGTAGCTGCCGTTGACGTAAACACTGTTGCTAATGAAGTATACAAGTATAATTTTCCTCACACACAGTTACTGGCGAAGACAATTGAAGTGAGTTATTGTGATTTCATTATGTTTGTAGCAAGGAAAACATGATCAATAAACACTGCCAAATATTGGTTTCTGGTAGCTTAATTGGAAGATAAGTCATCTAAATTTAAAATAAAATTACGAGAAGGAAATTAACATTTTAGATTCTATCAGATGATAGATCACAAAATTGCATGCAAACCACTGTGTATCTTGCGGTCAATCAGGAAGGAAAGAATTGCAAGGGAGAAAAATATACCCCATAATGTTTGGTCATTGGTTCTTGACAGTCAGGAGAAGAGACGCAAAAATCCCAACTCACTAAGCTGAAAGCTCTGTTGCAACCTGTGTATGCATCCTGCTCACCCTGAAGGTGACAGTGTGGATGAGGGGAAGGGGACTACTCTGACGTTAAATGGTCCAGTTGCTCTTTACCAACAACAGTGTGGCCTCAAGAACCTGAATGGAAGCTGCTGCTGCTGCTTCTCATCTTTTAGCAAACTCTTGCCTTCAAGTGCCCTCTATTAAAAAATGAGTAATAATTGGAAAGGAACCCAGTTTGAGGCTATATTTCGTAGTTTTTAAAGGAGATAAGATACATAAGTAAAAAAGCAGAATGTGCAATATCAAAATGATGGTAAGAAGCAGAAGAAAATTCCAAACAAGTCTCCATGATCTTCAAGCAATGAATACAATGTATCTTAAAATATCAGATAAATATATGCAAAGAGCAGTGATAAGATTTGAAAAGTGTAAGAGGTCTGGAAAGAAATAGGAGCAAAATTAAGCCATTATAGAAATGAAGTCATGCCAGAGTAGCAAAAAGCCAAATAGATCATAGTCTAAATAGACTCTTAAAGAATGGAGCTTGAGAAAAATAAAGCAAAATAAAAGGAAAAGAATATAGATCAGAATGTTGAAAAGTAAATGATACCTACTGAAGACAAGAATTATCCATGATAAATATAATCAGTGCTTCTGAAGAAGAGAGTAAATCAAATGGGGCAAAAATATTAATAGAAGCAGATGAAAAATTTATAAAATAAAACATCCAACAATTCACAGACTGATCACTTACTCTAGCTAAGCAATAGCTTAATTAAATTAGAGAATCCAAGCATGAAGCTGCTATGTTAGAAAGAAATGATGGTTAGAAAAAGGGTGAGAATGTTGTAAAGCTTTGCAATATAGTGATGTTAATGCCTGTAACTGGAGTGAGAAGGTGGAGTAAGACTCAAAAATATGTTTATAGTACATAAATGAAGCTATCAGTATTTTAAGACATTATTTAATATTATTGTCAGGAACTCAACAGAGCTGGGAAAAAGAGCTAGGCCTTTGCCTGCTTACCATTATGGTATGGGTAAGACTCCAAAACCAAAGAAAATGCCTACTTCCTTTGTTCCCTGTGTCCCCATGCATCAGTATAAATGTCAGGCCATTTCACTGTTGAGAGAGCTCCTGGCATTAAGGGGAGGGTGAGTGAGGAGGGTGAGAAGTAGAAAAGTGCTGGGCCCTGACTTTGGGGAGAACTGCCTTCAGGTTTTCCTTTTCTTTTCCCTGGAAGGAGTCCTTTGGTAGAGGATTTCTGCCCAAGGTCTCAGCTGAAGAGACCTAGAAATGAAAGGTCTGGGATTAGGAATGCAAGATGTGAAAAGCATGATAGTTCAGAAGGGACTGAGATCCCAACTGTGACTCCTTCTAGAAACTGCCTTGCAGTATTGACTGTGTGCCTGGTCTGGTGTGAGGAAAGCCGCTCTTCCCAGTGAGTCCTGCCTTGGAAAGCCTTTGTAATTGCCTATGGTTAGCCCTGAAAAAGCACATAGGTTTTTAACCAGGGGTAGAACGCCTCAGTCTAAAAGGTAACTGGTGTGAAAACTAAAATCAATAAGTTGTCTAGATAACAAGTGGGAAATTTCTAGTCACTCCTGTCCAGACTTTATATGAACAGCAGCCTCATCTGCAATGTTCATTGTTGCATTCCCAGACGTAACACAATGCCTGGCATAGAATAAGGTACTCAGAAATATTGATGGATTAATTTATGAACTTTGTTTTTTATTAGGGCATTATAATTATACTTATTACTTGGGTTCATTTTGACAAAATAATACATGCAAGGAATTTGATTTCAATCCCCATTCTCCCCACTTTCCCTCCCTTTTTCCCTCCCTTATTCTCACTCCTTTTCTCTAATGATCCGCCTTTCACTCCTTTATTTAATTTTGATTGGTATTTTCTATATATAAAAAGATGAAATTCTTTTTGGTATGTTTTTATATAGATGTATATATAACCTGATTTTGTTAAATTCATTCCATATTTCTTCCTCTTTCCCTTCTTTCCTCCCTCCCCTCCCTCTTGATCTCCTCCTCCTTCTCTGTTGATCAACCCTGTATCTTTGTGATATGCACAACATATTGTACCTAAAAAATGAACAAAGACATAACAGACAAATACTAATAAAGGATAAAAGGGGTTTCAAAATTAGTATTAGATAAGATGGATTTCAAGGCCAAAAACATTTTAGAGTCTTAGAAAGTTACTTTATAATTATATTTGGTACAATCCTCAAGAAAGGTCTGATTGTTGTGAGTATATGTGGGTAAAGTAGCATCAGGGTTGATAAGGTAGGACATGATAAAAAACACTCCTCAATAAATTTTTATTGAATCAGTATGATATGCTGCAAAATAAGAAAACCATTGTCCTATGAATATAAACTTAGTAATTTTAAATAAAACATGAACAAAGAGATCAGAAGCACATTAAAGGAATAATATAGTATGACCAAAGTTGATTTTGTTTTGGAAATGCAGTAGGTTAAAATTAGGAATTCTATTAATATTATTCAATATAGTAATAATTGGAAAGAACAAAACTATGTCAGAAAACATTTGACAAAATTTTCTTTTTCAATGTTTTTAATTTGTCCTAATAAAATTAGAAAAGAATGAGTACTGCCTCAAGGTACATGTTACTTATTGCCTTCTATGTGTGTTATTGACCTTGAATACAATGGAGACAGCTGACATGTTCCCAGGTTAACACTTAACAGAACTCGGAGTAAAGTTTATCCTGCTTCATCCATGTACTTGAACTTCCCAGAAGTGTGTTATAATTAGGAAGGTTATGGTTCTGGGCTGATCTCTTTAAATTTATAAAGATGCGCACGAAGAGCGTTTAATGAGAGTTGGCAAACACTTGACTTGTGCTTCTCTTTATCTTCTGATATATAAAAAAGGAGCAAATTCATTTAAATTACTCTTATATACGATCTTTTGAAGTGTTTTGACTGCACACAACTGCAAAATGATAAAATACTTATAGATATCTGAAAATGAGCCTGTTCTATATATGGTGTTATGTTAACAGAGGCATACATGTTAGGGATGGACACTGATCAGTAAATCTATCACATTGCTCTGTAAAAAACATTACTGGTAGATATGTACCTAAAAACTTCTTAGATCATTAATAGTAAAATAAAGTTCTCCCTGTTTGACTCAGAAAACAAATCAGTGTTGCATTTGGGACATTATAGAGGAAACAGATGCTTAAGATGAAGTAAATTTTTATTCTAGCTCTTCCTTGGATGTCTCAGGACCTTGGGAGAGGTCACCTAATTTCTCACAGCTTTAGTTTACTACCTTACTTCCTTGTAAGATTGCTTTGGGAAGTTAGTTTTACTGAGGTTGATTTGAAAGTTTTGTGTTATATAAACATATGATTTTTGATATATTTAGTTATAATTAGTTAGCATTTTTCTTTCTTCCTCATTCTATGTGTGTTTTTACATTTTTTTTTCACCAAATGTGCATTCCTTAGGGCATTACACTGGAAGAATTTGACAAATTATCTTTCAATATGATTTTAATGAGCCCTCCATGTCAGCCATTCACAAGGTATGTATAATACGTATTAGTATGTATAATTTCTCTGTTCAGGAAGCTCATCTGCTGCATTTCATAGTTTTGAAATTTTTCACTAATAATTTATAATTCAGCATTAATCATAAAGTAAATGACTGTTGCAGTTAGATGAGCACAATGATTTTATCAACTGTAGATATGCATGACTACTTTATATCTACCTAACATGCAACATTTACATCTGACCCATGTTAGTAAGCTTTCTGTTACTGTGATCAAAATATTTGACAAGAACAACTTAGAGGAGGAAAAGTTTGTTTTGGGCTCATCAGTTTCAGAGGTTCAGTTCATGGTTGGCCAACTTCATTGCTATGGGCCTGAAATAAGGCAGAGCATCATGGCAGAAAAGTGTGGCAGCTCAGAACATAGTGACCAGGAAGGAGAGAAAGGGGAAAAGGCTGCAGGGAAGATGTACCCTTCCAGAGCGTAGCCCCAGTGACACACCTCCTCCAGCCACACCCCACTTACCTACAGTTACCACCCAGTTAATCCATTCAAAATATGTTGGATTGATTAGATCACAGTTCTCATAATCATTTTACCTCTGAATATTCCTGCAATAACACAGGAGCTTTTGGGTGATACCTTATATCCAAACCATAATATGACCCAAACAACCTTAATTTGTTCAAACTATTGAGCATTCAGAATATCTTTCTAATACTGGTTAATGAAAGTGAATTATTATAATGCACAGTCAAGTCATAATTACTTAACTGTAAAATTCAAATGCTAGTCTAACATTGCATTTGTGTATTTTATAGTTCTTAAAATTGATATGTACATTTAATATTGATTTTTTTCATAGCTACATTATAATTTCATTAAAAATTAAGTAATATTCATTTGATTATGTGCTTTAAGGAACTATATCATAAACAAAATCTTTTTTTCCTTTTCTGCATGCTGGGAATTGAATTCGGGGCCTTGCTTATGCTAAGCAAGTGCTCTACCACTAAGTTAAGCCCACAGATCTTAAATGAAATCCTGACTAATTAATCTTCACTTAAATATTTTTAATAATAGTAATTTCTTTTAAATAGTAATAGTGATAGTAATAACCATCTAAATGTCTTACGTAGTGCATATCATTTAATAAGCTTTTGGGATAGGCATTGTTGTTACATTTTCTAAGTGAGAAACAGAGCCATAGAAAGGTTAAGTAATTTTCCTACAACTTAAAATCAGTGAATATCAGATTCAGGGTTTATTAATCATTTTATACATTCCTGTTTTAATATATGTACCTTTAAATGAAAGAACATCTAATAAATATTGTGACTCAAACAAATATTCTCATGAAGAGTTTTAATAGCTCACTGAAAAACTAATTCCCCAAGGATTTATTGTGCCCCTAAATGTCATACTTTGTTTTTGATGTGTAATTCCTGACCTTAGAGAGCTTATAGTTTAATGTGAATGAGTGTCAAATAATCATCTTATAATGTGATGTGAACTGTATACTAAAGTATTTAAAGCACTGAGAGAGCAAGCTTAGAGCAGAAAATGGTTTACTGTGTACTTGGAGACATTTTTGTGTACTAGACATTCTTTTAGAGGTGTTGTCTGAAGTGTATCTAAAAGAGGACGAGGACTTTACCTGAGAAGGCAGAAGACATTCCAAATAAGGTGGTTCTAGGTGTATATGATTAGGTTGGATCCACAGAACAGAATGCAGCCCTAGCACAGTGAAGCATCGTTTATTACTGCAGTGGCCCCAGTATCTTCCCTGCTACCCGCTTACTGTAACTGTTAGCCCAGCTCCGGCTGCTGAGGGCAGCAGTAACTGATTCTAATTTGGAACTCAGAGGAAAGGGACAGAATGTGAAGAAACAAAGATTTCTGAGGGATCTATTCAAATCCACTCTAATCCCTTTGCAAATCTTCAGTCCACTGAAGGTTTGTTCCTTATGTCAGGAATGAGCAAACTAAGTGATGACAAGTAACTTATTTAATACTATGAAAGCTAATAAGTTCCAAGGTTTTAAACCCTGGTCCTCTGTTCCTGCTGTGCAGGCCCAATCCAAGTCTTCCTTTCTACTTGACCCTTGATCATATTCTGAATTTTATTAAGTGTAATTGCTAGCTCAGATACTACCTGTTTACATGATCTGTCTTGGCCCTACTTGGTTTAACCATGTTGCAACTCCTGCTTATAAAATAGTCTTCATCTTAAGTCTGTATTTACATTGGACAAGATTATCTAGTCTTGCTTATTATTTAATCTGCTTAAATGGTGATTATCACTGCGCTATCAGCTCCAGGTTGCCATGCTACCCAAACAGCTTATTCATCTGAACTCTTGTTGTCTCTCTTGGAGCTGAGCAAAAGATGTCACCAGCAATTGTGTATGTGTATTTTTCCTAAACAAAGTGACTTTAAGAGAATAATTGGTTTTGTTCCTCACTGACTTCTTATTCTTCTTTGCTTTGTGTGAGTTACTTTGAAATATTGCTTTGTAAAAATAAATTTTTGGTGTATTTATTAGATATGTAAGGCTTTTTTCTTTTTAATTAAATGAATAAATGCATTTGTTCACTATAGCAACAGAAATGATCATTTTTTGTCTGTGAGAACCAACTTTAATTCTCAGTTTTGACCTTTTAGAAGTGATTTGATATTTTTATGTAAAGTTCTTTATAAACTTTTTGTTTTCTTTACTCCTTTAGAATTGGCTTACAGGGTGATATGACTGATCCAAGGACAAATAGCTTCTTATACATTCTAAGTATTCTCCCAAGGTAAAAATTTACACTCTTGTACAAATTTATCTTATATTGAAAACTATGGGTCTGGAAGAACGTGGGTTTTATTTCATAGAAATTAGCAGTTTATACGTGCTTCCTCTAGATATTGTCATACCATTTATTGTCTTATGCATGACTGAGAATAACTGCAAATGTTTCATGATTTTACACTTGCCACCACAGTGAATGACAGGGAGTTACAACTTACTAGCTAATTCTATTGCCTCTGCTCATGATGGTAATGCAAATGATGCTTTTGTTGTGAATACTGTTACCCATGGCCTTGAAGTTTGTGTTAACTCTAGAAGCTCTCATGCCATGTGAGTGGCACCCCTTTGAGTTGTGCAGTACAAAGCCTTTGCACAAACCCATATTTTGAGATGAGCTTCAGTGGAAGTTAACATTTAAAGTGTGAAATTTCCCAAGCATGCCACGTTTATGGAGAAAAACAAAAAATTTTGAGTTGTTTCATCATGTACATTTTTATAAAAAGTTCAGAAAATTATTTAACCTAAAATTATTTAACCCACAAATGTTTTTCTTTACTTTTTACTTCTTAGTAATTAAATATTTAGTATTCGTTTGTTTTTCTTTTCTTTTTTTTTTTAGATTACAAAAATTACCAAAGTATATTCTTTTAGAAAATGTTAAAGGTTTTGAAATATCTTCTACAAGGTAAAAAATATGTTTGTCTCATATACTTCTTAGGCTTGGTGTATTTTATAGTAGGAACTGTTGTGAAATAAAGAACTAAAAAATAAACATATATGATCTGGCATTTAATATGTACTACATATTTTATTTATTAGTATTGCTTGTGGCTAATAATGTGAAAATTATTACAAAGGACTTTGTTAGGGGCCATGCTGGGGATTTACAAAAGTTTTGTTCTACCGATTGCCTTCCATTTTGATATGTTTGAATTTTTCCAGAATGAGCATTGATTTTAGTGGGAATGATTTTCCTTAATATTAGTCACTTATATTGAAGACTGTTTCAAATGTTTTTAGCAAGAACTTGTCCTATTGATGGGCATTTCCTGCCCTATAGTTAGACCTCAGAAGCCCTGCATCAGGGTTTCGTCAGATGGTAGCCCAGGTGGGCAGAAGGCGTCCATCTGAGTCCTTTATTCACCTGCTGTCCATTATACCACTCTTCTCATCTGATTTGCTGCCAGGAAGATGTAGTTTCAGTACCTGTGGAAAATTCATCATCAGTAGATTAACAATTCAAACTTTTCATCAATTTAGGCATATTATCTGGTGTCTTTATTTACTTATAAGAGAATTATCTGTAACTTTTTATTAATGTAATTTCTCAAATACTGGGTTAGAATTGAGATCATTGTCTTTCTAAACAGCTTGAGTGCAGTTACAATTTTCACTTAAAATGAAGCTTTATACACAGTTTTATGTAAGAACCCCATTTGCAAGAAAAAGGTGAAAACTTTTCCTCTTTCTTTTTTCTTTTTAGAGACATGTTGATACAAACAATAGAAAATTGTGGTTTTCAATACCAAGAATTTCTGTTATCTCCAACCTCTGTAGGTACAACAATTATAAACCATTACATAAATTATAACTTAAAGGCTTTTTCCCCCTATGGAAGTTTTATTCAATAAACAGTATATTTTATGTAAATTCTGAAATTAGATCAGACAGGTAAAGAATGTAGTACACACATATAGATTTATTTATATATATCTTTATCTTATGAAAAAATATGAATTGGATCGCATAAAGAATATTTTTATTTTATTTTTCCTGCACTGGGAATTGAACTCAGGGCCTTGTGCCTGCTAGGCAAGTGTTCTATCACTGAAACAATGTATTTTTCTTTTGAAAAATAAAGGATAGCATGTTTTGGAAATATATAAATGTGACATTTACAAACTAGGTTTGTTTTGTCTAGATAATACCTGAAAGTAATCCAAAATAGAAAAGAAAATGAACTAGATGATAATTTTCTAATTACGCTTTTTGAGACATAGCATTCAATCACAAACATTCATGGTTAAGAAATTAAGGTAATTGGTTATAAGATAAGCTAATTGACAGATTTCAATTTTGCAGGTATCGATTTTGCACTATTGTCATTTTTCTTTTTAGTTTCTCATAATCTTTACTGTATTATATAGTTCTTTGCCCAGAAATGAAAAGAAAGCCCACTTAAAACAGGTAAACAAACTGTAGAAATTGGTAATATATATGATCTCTCAATTTATTTCATATTTATTGCCTTTTAACTTCTAAAATATAATGAATCTTCCTTTATTAATATAATAAAGTAATACACAGCCAAGAATAGCTATGTTTGAGTTTCATTTTTTTATGATTGCTGCATTAGCAATAATGAATGTAAAAAATATCTGTTTCTTCTTACTTGGAGAGTATGAAATGAAAATGACTCAGAAATAATGATTTATCAGATTCACTATTTCATTTGAGTAAAGGTACAAAACATCAATTTAACAGGGTTAGAATTTACTAGAATTTAACAGGTTTAAAATTTGTTACAAAGAAATTTTCCAAAAATCAGTAACACAGTTTGCTCTCTAGCAGAAGCTAGATGTATACTAGGTGCTACAATTAGTACAAATCTCTTTTCGTGTAGTAATTAATTTCTCTGCTTCATTTGCAGCTTGGCATTCCAAATTCAAGGCTAAGGTATTTCCTTATTGCAAAGCTTCAGTCAGAGCCATTACCTTTTCAAGTCCCTGGTCAGGTATGGTTGTTGTTATTGTTATTATGGTTTATTTGTTTTCAATATATCCCAGTCTGCTAACTTATTTTCAAGAACTACTTTGTGTGGATTTATATCTGTCCTATAGAATGTGTATATACATATAGACCATACCCTATGTCCATCTCCAGGGCCTTTGTCCTCTCCTGGTGACAATTTTATTGGTTTAAACTAAACAAAATGAAGCACACAAAAAATTTCTTTATTCATTAGGGAAGAAAGAAAGTGAAAAGGAAAAACTTACCATTAGTGTTGTTATTCCCCTATCTCTCCCCACAGTTTTTCTTCTGACCATTGATTATTAGCATTTACTGTTTTCTCTCCCCAACTGAAGACTGGTTACTCTTGATAAAATATAGTATACTGTCTTAAAAATCACTTAAAAGTATTTTAACACAGCAACTGCATCTTCTTTAAAATCAGTACTTTTTAGCTTAGTTGATTAAAATAGTGTAAGAATTAGTACAAGCTAGAGTAAAATGCTTGATTGCTGTAGATAGGACTCTAATTATAGAGCCAATTTTATGTGCTTTGATCAAAAATGGGGGTGGGTAACAGTTTCAGTGGTTCAGTTAAGTTCTCTGTAACCATCACTGTTAAGTCCTAAAATACCAAGTCCTACTAATAGGGAATCAGTTTTGTTATTTCAATTCATTATGATGCAGTACTAATATATTTATCTTTCCAATGTGGACAATTCCAAAAACAATGTATAAAGTGTATTATTAAAGACAATCCTTGAAAATGCTTGGAGTGGTTTTTCTTTTATAAAGTGGGACTTTATACATGGTTATGAGTTTTGTAGAAACAGGTTTTCTTGTGGGACTTGAATAGAAATAACCATTCATGATGAAAAGCACTTTTTTAATTACTGGTTTTCTTTTAGATCAAGATTATGTTCCAGTTTTTCTTTTTTAATAAAGAATATGGAAAACTTCTATCCAAAATATGTTATTTGAAATGTAATGTTGCTTTCTAAACTTTTCCACATATTACACTATATCAATATTTAATATACTTCCTATTTGTTGAATTTTTTGTTAATAAACACAGAAAACAGTAATTCCATGAAATAAATCGTCTGTAGCCTGATGACACTATAGCTACATGATTAATAACTTTTAATAACTGGTACAAATACCAGAAACTGGTATAAATATAAGAAAGCCTCAACTCCTTCTAATAACACCACCATCAACATTAAAGAAGCATTTACATAATGTTTACTGAACATTATTAATTTGTCTTTTATTTTTAATAGGGCTTTTGACAGTTTCTGTATTTTTTACTTAATTCCAGGTACTGATGGAGTTTCCGAAAAATGCATATGAGTACACACAAAAATGTGCAGTAGATGCAGAAAATAAAACTCAAATAAAGAAAACAGAATCCAATATTTGCATTGATAGCAGTATGCAATGTTCTGGAAAAGATGCCATTCTTTTTAAGCTTGAAACTGCAGAAGAAATTCAAAGAAAACATAAACAGGACAGTGATCTCTCTGTGCAAATGCTAAAAGATTTTCTTGAAGATGATATTGACACCAATCAGTACATTTTGCCACCAAAGTCATTGCTGCGATATGCTCTTTTATTAGATATTGTTAAACCTACTTGTAGAAGGTCCACGTGCTTTACCAAAGGGTGAGTTTTAAAGAGACCTTATTCATGTTGTATTCAAAATAACTAGGTTTTTATAGCTGTTGTTTCTTTTAGTTCTTCTCAAAACAAGGAGAATTTTATAAAATGTTTCTGATAGCATTATTACTTTTATTGTTATTATTTTTTGCCGCTAATTGTCTGCTCATGTTCCAGTAGAACACAAGTGAAAATTCCTTTTGGCAGAACATTATGTACACCACCCACAAAAGTGTTCAGAAGAAAAGAACCAAAAGTGTTCAGAAGAAAAGGCCATTTGTTTGGTGACCTTCATAGGAGCTTTAATACTTATGGTGTAAACATGGTTTCTGTAGCTCATGAATTGCCAGTGCTTTAGCACCTTTCTTTCCACGACACATCAAACCTCAAAGAGTTATGTCCATCCTCATGATCAATGTATAAGAGGAAGTTATATTTTAATCTAAATAAATAAAATTGAATCAGCTGAAACACATTCAATTAATTTTTAAATTTAAATTTTACTCAGTTTTTTGAGTGAGTAGTTTATTTGCATGGTTCAAAATTCAAAGGGCACTAAAACTTTTTGTTTTGGTAGCACTGGGAATTGAACCCAGGGCCTTGAGCATGTGAGGCAAATGCTCTGCCACTAATCCATAACCCTGGTTATCAAGGTACTGAGATTGTAAGAGTCCCTTCTACTTCTGTTTCTTGGCCATCCAGGATCCCTTCCTGCATACAAATGAGTATGTCAATTTACTACATAACCTTTCTGAGGTATTGTTTATAAGGATGTATTTAAGTATATTCCCCTTTTAAGTAAATGGTAGCTTACTACATACAACATTATATGCCTTTTTTTCACTGCCTAATATAAATTGGATATTATTGCACATCAGTACATAAAGATATTTTTTATTTTCCTGGTATAGGTATATCATTACTGTTTTACTCATTAGTTATTGACCAACATTTAGGGAGACTTCTTTTTGGCTATTTCTTGAATGTTTAATACTTTTTCATCAATATTTTTAAACCTAGAAAGAGGGGGAACCTTAAGACTTTTCAGAAAAGTTTTGCCAAAGATCCCTGCCACTCAGCCTCATTTGATAGGTAGTTGTGTGATTTGGCAATTTCAGCATTCTCTTCCTACCTTCTCACTAGATATGTTATATAAGACACTGTGCCCCTGGTACAATCCCAGTGAACTCAGTCTGACTTTATCATACTGTGCCCTTCTACTTCTAGGGAAAAGGGTTTATTACTTTATAGTACCTTAAAAGTCTTCACTCAGCTGTTGTCTATTACCAAGTCCAATAGGTTCTGTTTAGGACTCTCATAAAATAAGACTTATCAATTTTGTAATAAAAAGTAACCATGAAATTACTTTATAATTATAAAGATGAGATGGTAAAAACGAAGCTTTACTATAAAGTCTATTTTACTATAGATAAGATATACATACATACAAATTTATATGCACAATATATGTGCAAAACAATTTCAAAAATTATTTTTCCTTTGTGATTTTTTTCAATTCACATGTTAAATTTTTCTCTTTGCAAAAATAATGTTCATATGTTAAACATTAGCTTGATAATGACAGAAAGAAATATTACTAATATCTTTCTGAAGAATGTTATACCTTTTACACATTTTTTACATTATGGTCTAATTCTTTTTATTTTTTGTAATTTTTTTCTTATTTTTATTAGAGCTTAATGGTTATGGTCTAATTCTTATATGAAAATGATTGTAAAAACATACTGGGTTAAATGAGAGGCAAATCCAGACTCAATGGTACTCTATTTATATGGTATTAGAAAGCAGGGGTTGGGGATCTTGAAAAGATAAAATGGTTCAGGCATTTTGAAAAAATGGCCATAATCTGTTTTCACCTATGTAACATTTGGTGTAATGTGGCAGGGATGCCAGTATTGAATTGCTTTTGAATATAAGCTGCACAGTTTCTAGTGATGAACATTAAGATGTGGGAAATAATACCAAAAAATGACAATAATACATAATTTAGTGATGTTTAAGCAACTAAAAAAAGTGTTCCATATTTGATGTTTGAAAAGTTTAAGTAGAATTATCTTGTGGTTTTTACCTAACAATTTTTCAAAGCATATTATACCATGTACAATGAATGTGATATCATTCCAGATATTTCAGAACTATGTAACCATGTAGACTACATCATTCAAAAAAATTTAAGAAATTTAGCATTAACAAATACATTAGGTACTACATAATATTCATGTTAATTTTTCAGTTATGGAAGCTACATAGAAGGGACAGGATCTGTGTTACAGACTGCAGAGGATGTGCAGGTACCACGGATGTTTTAAAACTGAAATATTTTAAAACTTTAAATGTTACATCAGCTGGTGGTATAACACAGTAGTAGAGTGCTTGCTTAGCATGCACAAGGCCCTGGGTTCAGTACCCAGCACTGAAAAAAAAATAATATTATGCTCAGCATGGTAGCAGTTGCCTGTAATCCCAGCCACTTGGGAGGCTGAGGAGTGAGAGAAAATCTTGATTTCAAGGCCTGGGTGATGTTGTGAGACACATTTTTTTAAAAATTATGTTTAATACTTAATTTGAGAATGTTAAAACAATTTTACATGTTCAATTAGGAATGAGCACATGTTCAACTGGGAATAAATATGTTATTCATTTATGTACATAACACATAATTTCTTTACTATAGGTTAAGTCTTTTATTGCTACGTATGTGCTCATGTATAAGGAAGGTTTTGTTTTTATTCTCATTTTTCTTGTTCTTATATTCCTCATTTTTTTCCATGAATAGCAAATTGAAATTTAGCCTACAGTAGTAAACACTAAAATTTCCACAGGCATGTTAATATTGGAGTCCTCCTTTGTACCACATACTATAAAACTTCCTTTTAAGGAAAATAAAATCTGTTTTAGCAATGTACTTTTAAATTCTTTAGTTGTAAACTCTTCATGGTGTTATGGTTGAATATAAGCCTAATAGTAAGTTTTATATATTTTTAAATAATTTTAATATAACATTACATTATCTTCTTTAATGCTGATTTAAACTCTTAACTATTAATAAAATTTACTTATACTAAAAATAATATCATAGGCAAATGAAAGTCTGGATTTGAGAAGTCATTTAATATGTTTTACTGTTTTAAGAAGGTTTCTTAACTGGATGAAATTTATTGTCAACACAGATATTTTCAATGATTTTGTTAGCACTGTAAAATTGACTTTGTTCGTAGACTAGTTTCCTTTATATCTTTCATTATATTTGTTTTGTAATATTGTCAATGATTATTTATAATCTTATGATTAATTTTAAGAGATCAAAAATGACAGATGTTCTGGAAAGTATCCTGATCAATGTTAGCCTTTTGTTCTTTTTCACAGTTTAGGTCGCCATTGTTGAGACAGTTACATACTTTATTGAGACACTTTTTTGCCCATGCATCTTGCCACCATGTATTACAGCAGACTCTATGTCCATCTTTTTTACTTTTTACTTTTTTATTTGTTCTTTTTAGTTATACATGACAGGAGAATGTATTTTGACATATCATACCTACATGGAGTATAACTTCCTATTTTTGTGGTTGTACATAATGTGGAGTTACACTGGTTGTGTATTCATGTGTGAACACAGGAAAGTTACATCTGATTCATTCTACTATCTTTCCCTTTTATGTCCATCTTCTTAAAGCTGTCTTAAAATTGAAAATATTTACAAATCTGGTTCCATACTACTTTTTTAGTTATCTTGGATGTTTTCTTATAGATTGAGAATATCTACAAATCCCTTACTAATTTGCCACAAGAAGATAAGATAACAAAGCTGTCAATGCTTAAACTGCGATATTTCACTCCTAAAGAAGTAGCAAATCTCCTTGGATTTCCTCCAGAGTTTGGTATGTGGGATCTATGCAAACCTCAGTTTTCATTTATTGAAGTTCTCAAAATTCATTAGGGACTCACATGTACATATTATTTATTAATAAACCCTTGCCCACACAGGTGGGTTCAAGAAACTTCCCTCCTTTCCTGATTGTGCCATTTGGGACATTTTCCTGTCCTCTTTTCCCTCTTCCTAATAATCTGCTTCAGTCTATTTCCTCTGATTCTGTTCGCCCTCTCCTTTATCTTCAGTAATGGGTCAAAGTTCATGGGCAATAGGGGCAAATCAACAATTCCTTACCTCTCCCTGGATGGTTATTAGAGCATCTTCTTTTCTGCTTATCTTCTTGCTTCCAGAGGTCTGATCTTTTTTGTTTTTTAACTTTCATATTTTTCATTTGTTCTTTTGAGATATACATGACAGTAGAGTGTATTTTGACAAACTATACATATGTAGACTGTAACTTATCCTAATTAGAATCCCATTCTTGTGGTTGTACATGATGTTGAATTTCACTGCAGAGATCTGATTTTAGTAAATCCCACACTAGGTCTTGTGAAAGAATGCCTACAATTAGCTTTTTGAATGAAGAAATTAAATGACAGTTCAGTTGAGGTTTTGAGGGGAAGGTGTTTGTATTTATTCTCCTCCACAATACATTTTCCTCTGTTGTGTATCTTCATCCTTCCCTAACGAGGGTTAATTACTAGAGAAAAGGGAAGATGGAGAGGTAGTCTAGGAAAGAACTTTCTGAAGGAAAGAAAAAGGGGTCAGGAACACAGATGCCAGACTTTACCAAAGATTAGGGAGTACCAGGGCATGTTGAGAACAGAAGTGAAGTTGGTGTATAGAGTGAGAAAGACAGAGTTCTAACTCCTTTGGCAGTCCAGGAAATCTGGGAATCGTTGCTGTTAAAAGATTGGACACACTTCCCTTGCCTGCTAAAAGCAGTAGCAACCACTTCCTAATCTCATCGTGGGCAGTGCTCTCAGCTGTAAGAAATTGATGGCTTTTTTAGGCCTGGCAGTGGGTGTGCCCCCCAGTACCTGGCTAATGGACAGAGAGAAAGAGAGACCTCTCTCACCAACTTCCAAGGTCTGCAGAAGGAGGAAATGTGCTTTTGACAACTTTGAGTAGAAATTTGAATGCAGAAAAGTGAAATTGTGTTAGATCTAATGCTATTGTAATACTAATAGCACTACTATTCTTGAAATAAATAATGGGTAAAATAAATTATGTTTCATATTCTAAATAATGAATTTGCAGATGAAGTTTTGGAACATAGATTTTTTTTTGTACATTGGGAACAAACTGGCAATGTAATGGATTGTCTGAGCACAGGTAACAGCAACCAAGTTTATTTTCAACTCCCTGCATTTATTTATTTATTTATTTATTCATTCATTCATTCATTCATTTTTGCTGATGTCATTCAGTCCCAAATATCCTGGTGAGTGTTATTAAGAAAATCATACTTTTCTTAGTTTATGTCAAAGTGAGTGAGAAAATATTACAGAACAATGAAGAACTGAGAATTGGACTCAAGAATTCCAATTTCTAATTTGCTTTTCTAGTTACTGTTTTTTCTTTTTTTGAACAATCAGACATATTTTACATATCACTAGAGATAAGCAATTGACTATTAAATAAAAAGGAATACCTAAGCTTTATCACAGTATTTGTTTTATTATAGGAGTAGTAGGCACTCTGGTAAAACTGAAACTTGGTGAGGGCACAGACAGAGCCCAGAGTCGGACCAAGTTTGAATCCTAGCTCCACTTTAACCTCTCTCTGATTTAGATTATTTTCCACATTTGTAAAATGGTGCTAATTATAGCACCTGTTTTGTAGGGTTGCTGTGACGGTGAAGTGATTAACATGTTTAAAATGCTCATACAGTATGGAGACAATATAAAATTTTGTTTGCTTTTATTTTTAAATGATAGACATTTAATACTCTTCATAAATGTTTTTCTCACATTTCAAATTTTAGGTATATAAATAGAATTTTTCAAAGTTTTTTGAATACATATGTATAATTTATGCAAAAAGTGTCTTTTAAATTGCTGAATCTTCTTTTAAAATATGTGATATATTTGTGTAGAGAAGCTTGCCCTTATTTTACCACTGAACGTACATGGCACACTGTCCTTCACATGTGTTTCCAACATTGTTGATTCTGGGTCCAAAACTGGTGATTGTTTGAGCTGTTTTTCCACTGGCAATGATAGATTTGCATTGATCCTTCTGTACATTTTGTCCTAGTTCTTTGTGACTGGCAGCATGCATTCTGGAGGAAGCAGACTTTGGAAGAGAGGGACTCTAACTGGATGAAAGCTACTGTCTTGAACTTGTTAATTTTCATTTCTTTTGAGGATTATTATTATTTTAATGTATCTAAATTTTTTAAACTCACCTTTTAACTTAAAACAATTGTGTAACTAACTTTTCCCATTAGTTTAGATTTTAACATCTACACATAACGTACACATGGACACACAGACACATACCCACACGCACACATACACACACAGTTTTTACAAATTTGACTTGTTTCCAAACCTTTCTTCCTCTTTGTTATAATCTTAATATTACAAAAAATTGTCCTTGGGATATTCTAAAGGCTTATCTGTAAATACATGTGTACCTCTGGCTACTTTGATCTAGTTTTTGAAATGAGTAATATGTTTGCCTGTGGCATATTATCTTTAGAATATGAAATTTGCAATCATGGTCAATTGCAAATAACAGCTTTTTAATAGTGATTACTGTTTATTTCATTGCAGTTAATATGTCGAGTTGATGAAACAACTTTAGAATAACCAACTCTACCTCTGGTCCTTACAAATATAATGAAATTTTCCTATTTTTAATGCTTTTTAATTATGTTCTTCATTTCATTATCTAATTTAATTTTCCTTTAATTTATTGCTATGCCAAAGTGTCCTGAATATGAGTAGAAGACCAACATGAGAAAATAAGTATGTGTTAACAAAGTATGTAAAACAACTGATGGATTTGTATCCAGAATATATAAAGAAACTTAAAATCAACAATAAAAAGAAAAAAATAGTCCAGCTTAAAAATGTGCAAAGGATTTGAATTAGCATTTCTCCAAAGAAGATAGACAAGTGGGGAATAAGCTCATGAAAAACTTAACATGTTAGTTATTAGGGAATTGTAAATCAAACCACAATAAAATATTACATCATACATATTACGATGACTAAAATAAAAGATAGTAATAGTGTTGGCAAAGATGTGAAGAAACTAGAACTCTAATCGGTTGCTGGTGGAAATATAATGGTGTCTCCTGCTTGAGAAAGCAGTCTGACAGTAATGCAGACGTTAAACATAGCATTTGTGTATGACTGAACAGCTTCACCACTAGTTACATTTCCAAGAGAATTGAAAACATTTTCACACAAAAAATTTATACATGAATGTTCATATTAACATTCACAATAGCCAAAAAGCAGAAACAACCCAAATGTCTTACCAGTGAATGAATGGGTAAATGAAATGTGATATATTAATGTAACAAAATAATCTTCATCCATAAAAAGGAATAAGTATTGAAACACACCTTGAAAACATGCCAGCCAGGCATAGTGGCACCTGCCTGTAATCCTAGCAGCTCGTGAGGTCAAGGCAGGAGGATTGTGAGTTCAAAGCCAGCTTCAGCAAAATTGAGGCCCTAAGCAACTCAGTGAGACCCTGCCTTTAAATAAAATACAAAATAGGGTTGGGGATGTGGCTCAGTGTTTGAGTGTCCCTGAGTTCAATCCTGGTACCCCCCAAAATAAAATAAAATAAAAAAGGAAAAGGAAAGAAAACATGCCAAGCAAAAGAAACCAGACACAAAAGACAACATATCTTATGGTTTCATTTATATGAAATGTTCAGAATAGATGAATCTATAGACAGAAAGTAGATTAGTGTTTGGGGGATGTGGAGGGGAAATAGGAAGAGACTATTAATGGTTTCTTTTTTGAAGTAATGAAAATGTTCTAGAATTAGTGAAAAATATTTTTTAAAAACTATTCTAAAAACCACGGAACTATATACTCTTAAAGAGTGAATTTTATGTCCATAAAAATGTTACTAAATAAAAGAAACAATGTAGAAGAAAATGATAGCCAGTACTTTTTTTAAAGTTCAATAATAGATGAATATCTATGAATTCCATTTCTGTGAACACCCATGTGCATACATGTGCATATATGCACTAGGAATAACTTGATGCTATATAATATACTGTGATATGATAATATCTCATGATGTGGACAATGTAATGAAATGTTAGGTAATATTTTTTGGCTCTAGACTCTTCATTTATCAGTAAAACGTAATAGAGACTTTGGTGATTTACAGTTATGTGTTGCTGAACAATGAGGATGCATCCTCAGGCAATTTCATAATTTTGTAAACATAATAGTGTACTTACACAAACTAAGAGAGCTACAGTGTCACTAGGTGATATCTTAGAGACTATCACCATATATGCAGTCTCCTGTTGACTGAAATTGTGGTTGACTGAAATGGTGTTATGAAGTGATCACTGTACCCTTGTTTAAAGGATGCATCCTTTTATCTCTAGAAATTACTATTACAAATGATAGTATTACAAATTTTTATCTCTCTTTTCTAGGATTTCCTGAGAAGATAACAGTGAAGCAGTGTTACCGTCTACTTGGAAATAGTCTCAACGTGCATATAGTAGCTAAACTAATCAAAATCCTTTGTGAATAACTTTAAAATAACTCTGAAAAAGGATCATGATATTCTTTCATGTCCAGATTGTAATTCTTAAATTCTATTTTGAAGTAATTTTGATGAAATTTAACTAAATTATTTAATCTTTAAAAAATTTAGAATTTCATCAAAAAATTTGAATTTATCACAAAAATGTCAATTTGTTTTCTTAAATTTATATTACTGTATTTTAAAAAGTGAAAATCATTGTTTTGCTTTATGGAGAATATATTTTTATGTGAAACTAATAGATATATACATGAAACATCTTTATACTATATGCTAAATATGTATTATATTATTATTATCTTTACTCAGAATGGTGACTCTAATGCTAGCCTGTTTCAAATATTGGATGTTTTACTTAATTCCCATCTTTTGGATATTTTACTTAAATCCTATCTTCCTCCAAATGTTCCTTTATTTAATGTAAACAAATATATAATATTTGAAACCAAATTGTCATTATTCAACTTATACAATAGTTTGAAGAATACATCAGAAAAATTAAATTCATGATTACCTCACTATCAGATCTTAGAAAACTTAGGTGTTTACGATCTGATTATCTTTTTCTTTGATCTCTCTCTGAAGGTCCAAACTCAGTACAGACTTCACTTTAGTTTGCTTTTATTGGAGTTTGTTTTTGCCTCCCTTCTCAACTTGTGAGTTAAATTTGCCACTGCATTCTAAGGAATATCGTGTAGCATTAGGAATTTAGGGAGGAAACTCTCCTCTGACCCCATTATATGTGGTGCTAGTCCCTGCCACCTCAGTTTTTTAAATTGTAACATGTACTCTGATTTAACTTTTATAACTTTTAACTTTCTTTGTCTTGCCTTGCCAGAGACATTTTGGAATTCAGGTTTCTGAAATGAAAAGAAACAAGACCAGAAATTATATGACAATATTAATTCATATTTTTTATTTTTAAATAATAATCTAAGTCAGGTGTGGTGACACACACCTGTGCTACTTAGAAGGCTGGGGCAGGGGGATTGCAGGTTTGAAGCCAGCCTCCACAACTTAAGGAGACCTTTTCTCAAATTACAAAAAAAAAAAAAAGGTGGGACGTTGAACTGGGGATATAGCTCAATTGTAGAGTGCCTCTGTCAATTCTCAGTACAAAAACAAAAACAAAAATGAATCATTCCTATATGGAGAAACTGGAACCCTTGTGCATTGCAGGTAAAAGCATAAAGTGGTACAGCTGCTGTGGAAAATCATATGGAGGTTCCTCAAAAAGTTAAGCAGAATCACCGTATGATCTAGCAATTCTGTTTCTGGGTATATACTCAAAAGAACTGAAAAAAAAGAACTTGAACAGATGCTGTGATCATAACAGCATTATTCACAGCAGCCCAAAGGTGGAAGCAGCCCATCTATTGATGGGTGGATAAATGAAATGTGTGTGTGTATTTAATGGACTAGTATTCATCCTTTAAAAAGAATGAGATTATGATACATGCTGTGACCTGGATAAGCCTTAAGACATGCTAAGTGAAACAAGCCAGTCACAAAAGGACAGATATTATGTAATTCCAATTATACGAGGTACCTAAAAGAGTTAAGTTTACAGACACTATAAGTATAATGGTGGTGTCAGATTTGGGGAGGGAGAATGAAGAGTTAGTGTTTAACAGATACAGATTCTGTATGAGGTTATAATGGAGTTCTGGGAAATGGTTGGTGATGATGGTTTCATAATAGTGCAAAGGTACTTAATGCCACTGAACTGTACACCTACAAATAGTTGAAATGGTGAAATTTTACATTATGTATATATTTCCTGCAATTTAAGAAAATCATATTCCATTACCATTTTGGGGGAACACAGATAAATAGATTTATTTAGGGAGGTTGTAGGCCAACACATACATCAGTAATCATTGTCAATATTTGGTATTTGTGTTTAAAGACAAACCTTATTACAAAATTTATTATTCATAAATTTTGTTATACAATCTGAAATCATTTTGGCACACTTTCATATAGTTTTTCTTCAGATGAAAGATTATCAATAAAATGGTTTATAGTTTAACTATGATTATACTATGATTATAATTATGCTGTAATTATAGTGTCCAACATCCCATTGAGCAAAATTATGCAAAATATTTCAGTGTGCCAACTATAAACACATGATGTATGGAGACATTTGCTTATAAACTGGAAGACAGAATATAGCTTTATGAAATTTTTAAGTTATTGAAGTAAGTATTCACAGACAGATGGTAATTTTTTCTTTAACTCATTATTGAAAATATATACTATCAAGCATAAGTTTACATCTTAATGAAGATACATTTACCAATGTCATTTCATCATATATATGTATACACATATATATATATATACACACACAACTAATCTGAAAAGTCACTTTATTGAATGTTGCATATTGATAATATGCATAAAATTGCCACTGGAAATTCCGTTTTCTGATATTTCTTACACATTTGTTTGGTATATTGGAAAAGATAGCCTCTCCTTTTCAGGAGAACTATATGTAATTAAACCTTTGCTTTTCTTAACAGTAAACTTTCTTCATTCTCCTTTTTGCATTATTCTGCTCTTTTAAAAAGCTTGTTAGGTAATTCTAAGGTATTTATTCTCTTGCTCATAATTTTAGTGTATTTTAAGGACCCAAAACTAGTGACAAAAAGATGGTTAAATGAATTAATACAAAAATGATTTATAGATGGTAATACAAATTAATACAAACAAAATTATTTATATTGGAAATTGATTTTGAAGAGATGGGTAATCATTGTGGAAGTCAGAGAGCCCGACCATCTCTAGTGTAGGCTGTAAAGCTGAGTGCCAAGGGATGGTATAGGTCACCTTGTCTGTGGGATGGGCTGTACCTCCCCAGAGGACCCTGAAGCTGAGTTCTTTCTACTAAATTAGACCTGCACAGCGGACACTGTACTTTGAAAGGTGAGAAAATACCTACCACCATCAGCCACTTGCTCTTTATTGCTGGAGTCTTCCAAAGAGGCAAAACTAGGAGTTCAAATTATAAGTGATGAGGAGTTACCCAGCACTTTTCTAAAAAGTGTGGACTGACATATTCCTTGAAATGATCTTATTTGGTAGAGAAGTTCTTCAGTTTCCCTGATGACAGCATGGTCACAGCTGTGTTGAATGTAAAGGTGGGGGATGGTGGAGGCGAGGGCAGCCACTCCATTGCGTTGGTAGGTAGTGGAATTCTTTAAAAGAAACCATCATTTGAACTAGCTTCAAGTTCAGATCCAAAGTGATATAAGTAAGACTTCTGGGGAGAGACAAATGAAGCTGGTTTAATTCTAGCTCTAGGAGTACAGGATAAAGGTGCAACTACACTTCACCCAACTTTAAGCATGTACTAAAGGATGCATTCTGTGGGCCAGTTACTGTATCTCCAGCTAAACTAAAGTCACTCTGGTTACTCTTGTTTTGATAGCTTTTTAAAATTTAGAGTCAACAGAGGTTCCCAAATAAGTCAAGGTCACACAATTAGGACTTTATTTTAAGCCCATACGTAGAGAGTGGTTAAAATGTGCTTTTCTAAGTTGGTTACCATGTTGAAGAGAGGTTTACCTGGGACTGGGCATGCAACTCGGTTGGAGAGCACAGGCTCAGCATGCTCAGGACCCTGGGCTTCATCCCAGCAGCAACAACAACAAAGAGTGTGACTTCTAATTTGGTCTTACTATTTTACTGATGATTTGAGGCCACCAGTTAATGTACTGACTAACTGCTAGCTTTGGACTTTGAAACAGAGTGAGGGTCATATGGTCTCAGCAGTTTTCTCAAAGCCTACAACTGAACTCAGATTATATAATTTTTAGACGCAGCCTTTGGACCTCTCTGTACTGGTTAACTTTTTCCTCTCAGTGTGTACTGTTGAGATGTACTGTGTACAGCTCTCATGTCAACTTTTGGCACGTGTCTTTTCTGGTCCTCTTTCCTCATTCATCACACCTACCAAGATGTCTGCTTATGCCAATATTTTATTTGGGAGCATCCCTCTGCATATTTTATGAAAACGGCCATGAGAATCATGTTCTTCAGTTTCAGACGACATCATTCAACCTGTCTGCCCCATTTTTACTCTTGTGTCATTCTTTCTCTTTGCTACTGAAATTTTAAAGAGTTTACATTAAAAAAATTTTATTTCTTTCCCCCGAGCCTCTGTGTTTCTTTCTTTGGGACCTCTGGGAACGTTGTACTCTTAGGGTCCTCAAAATCTTACACAACCATTATCCAAACTACATCGCCAGTTTTTTTGTCTTCATTTATGAGTTTATTTTTAAATGTATCTGCTCAAGAAATATAAACATGTAAAAAGACTTTTGACTTCTTGATCTCCGTGTTCTAAAATAAATTTTGTTTTCTATTTACCAGGTTCTGAGTCTCAGTTTCAATGACTCTCATGTACACCAGGCTTGATTCCTAAAGCTTCCAAAAATCTCGTTTTTCCTATATATAAAAAACTAGATATTTTCACAAATACTAGAATATAGGAAGTTACTTTTCCCATAGAAATCTATTTCTTATAACTTTATGATATTTCTTTGTACATAGGATGCTTTAATTGTTAAGTATTTGCATGTTTGCATTTCTATGTCTATTCATATCAGAGAAGATTGAAATTATGAGTGTACTGATTGTTTAGCTAAGTTGGCTCTATAATCAGATGAGATCACAAAAAGAGGGGAGAAAGAGAAAGGCGGAGGGAGGCTGGAGCTGAACTCAATGTTCCTGAAGATTCCATTTTTGGATCACTCTACCTTTCACTGTCTGAGTCATTTTTTTCAGAGATTCTCACCTTTTCTTGTAATTTCTACTCTTGCCCTGCTGATTCCAGATCTGATATTTTTCTTAAGTCCTATTGTAGAATCTTCATTGCTGGATCATTTTCAATTGGGATAGCTTGCTGTCATATCAAATTAAGCATGTTTAAAAATTAAACACCCTATGTTCTAAAATCACTTCCATTCATAACTTAATAATTCTTTAGGATATGCCTACTCTCCCAGTCTCCCAAATTCAAACCCTATAATCCAAGAGCATCTTCATCTGGTCTTTCCCACTCTATATTCTGTTTATTGACAAAAATAGCCTTCCCAAGAAAAACTTTCTGATAGTGACTTATTTTTGGAAAAACTGATGTCACCTTTAAATCTGAAAATATACATATTTGCTGCCAGATTCTTATGCTTGGCTAAATGTGGACATTTACTAGATTTTAGCCTTCTGAATTTAATCTAGATGAATGTCATTTTTATTAAAATAGTTGTTACTTTGCTCCCTAGCTAATTCCTTGTACAATAAAGTTAAATTTCACATGTAAAAAAATGACCAAAAACACCTACTGAAATATGATACTCCTTCTGTAGGAGATACAAGTTGAATCTGATACTTGGGAGCTGATCCTATGAATGAATAGACAATAAGCTGGGGAGTTGCTATGATCTGAGTTGGTTTTAGTGAAAAACATTTTGTTTTAGAGCATGTAAATTTCCATAAGGGCAAAGACTTTTAACATTTTTTTTCACTGTTGTGTTCCTAGCCATATTAGTTCCTGGCACATAGTAAGCACTCAGTAAATACTTATAGAATGAATGAATATAGTAGCCATACTGGATTTGATATAAAAATTATAGCAAGGGTACCACAATTGGAGTTTAGAGGTGACTTAAAGTCACTTTTCTGAGACCTACTGAATTTGTTTATTGCTGCCATTTTTCTATACTCAGAACAATAGTCAGATTTACTCAAGTCTGGAACACATTTGAAAATAATTCTAGGGTAGACTTTTGGCTTTTAGGGAAGTAGTGCAGACAAAATTTTTTAAATGCTGTATTCTAATTTCTAGTCTTAACAAGAGAGCATGGACTTACCTCTTCTTGTTCCTCCTTAAGTACAATTACAAGCTCTGGGCAGCCATAATTATGCAATAATGCATCAGAAGAACTCTGCAAGATGGGAAGAGAAACTGGCTAGGGACCCCAAGATCAAAGGAACAGCATAGTTTCAAGACATTTTCTGGTTGTTCCACCCAACAGGAAGGTAACCACAGGCTTAGTGTTTACCAACCTATAACCTAGCCAAAAATGGCAGACCAGCAGTTTCATTCTTGTGCTAGACAGAAGCGAATCTTGATGACACCAGGAGAGTCTGGCTCCATCAACTAGAGCAATGTGTCACTGACCAACTTCCCGGTAACACACACTACTTTCCTACCAGGCCTGAGACTTCTCTCACTTGCTAAGGGATGAGCATCCAGGGGACACTGGCAAGGGGTATCCCACCACAAAAGCACCTCACCCAGAAAATGTTTTCACTGTAAGCCAGAGACTTCCTTCTCCCAGAAGCACCTGGTACCTGGCCTGGCCTGGGAAATATCTTCCTTCTCTTAAAGTATTCTCAAGGGCCACTGAGAGCCTCAGTAGCACCAGATAAACCAAGCAAACCAAAATAACAGGGCAAAGACTCTGAAAACCAAACTGCCATTGGAATCACTCCACAAATGTAAGCCAGAACCTGCATGCTAAACAAACAGTGACTGTCCACTAAAATAGAAGATTAAAATAGGACTCAAGTCTCCATGCTAGGACAAAATGTCCAGTAAACAATCTAAAGTCACCTGTCATACCAAGAACTTGAACAATCACAACTTGAATAAGAAAGAACAGTTAACTAATGACAAGATGAATCAGATGTCAAAATTATCCAACAAGGATTTTAAAGCAACCATCCTAAAAATGCTTCAACAAGTAATTACAAATTCTCTTGACACAAAAATAGAAAAAGCCTAATAAATAGAAATTAATGTCCAATAAAATATTAGTACAAAATACTTAACATTTGATTAACATTATCAAGTAAATATTAATATCCAACTTTTTAAAACAATTACATGCAATTACATAACTGAAGAATAAAATAACAACAAAACCCAGAAGGGAAAAATCTCATTAGTGATAAAAGATTTTAGATTGTATCCTGGATATTTTGCCTATTAAGTTTTTATTATCAGAAATTAATGATGTGTCTTGGCATGGATTTTTCTGAGGTTGTTTCATATTCACTCAACTTCTTTAATTTGCACGTATCTTTCCTGAAACTTAGGATCAATAGTAGAGTAAAAATGACAGATGACAATCAGTGAACTTGAGGGCAGATCAGTCAATCTGAATAACAGAAACAGACTGACAAAAAATAAAAATCACCCAGAGTCTTAGGGACCCGTGAGGCAGGAATGAGAGCTACCATCCATATATTTGGAGTATTAGAAATAGAGAAGGAAGCCAGGCACGGTGGCGCACGCCTGTAATCCCAGTGACTCAGGAGGCTGAGACAGGAGGATCACAAGTTCAAAACCAGCCTCAGCAATTTAGCGAGGCCCTAAGCAACTCAGTGAGATCCTGTCTCTAAATAAAATACAAAATAGGGCTGGGGATATGGCTCAGTGGTGGACTCTCCCTGAGTTCAATCCCCAGTATTGGAAAGAAAAAAGAAATAGAGAAGGAGAAAGCATGGAGGTGAGAGAGTATTCAAAAAAATATAATGACTGAAAACATTCCAAGTGTGTCAAAGCCCCAGAAGTAAAATAAAAGCCAGAGAGAAGTGATAACAATGCTCTAGGGGGAACACAATTTGAATGATAATGGATATCTTATGGGAAACCGTGGGATTCAGAAGGAGGTAGCACTGTCACCTGCAAATTGGATATCCAGCTGAACTATCCTTTGGGAGATTCTCTCTCTCTCTCCCTCTCTCTCCCCCCCATCTCTATATCTCTCTCTATTTATAGAGCTTTTTATAATTATTTTTAAAGAGAACAGGTAGTGATTGGAATTAAGCTTATGTGAAATAAAGAGGAGAGGGAAAGACCTAATTTTATTCATGTATATCTTATGATTATAATCGTGACTATTAATCAGAAAATGGATTGGAATAAAATAACAATAGGTAACAATTACCCTAGATTTTATTTTTCTTATGTTTTCTGAATTGAAATATATTATTTTTATTAATTATATTCTTCCTTTCAAAACACTCTGTTTCAAGTCTCTAATGTTAAGTCTGATAATTTTAACTAGATTTTAAGTTACTACCTCATTTACATTCTGGTGGCATGTAATGCGGTCTCCTACCCCAACCTGCTCCTTCCGGGACAGCTAGCTCTTTATCCTTAGTACCTCTCTTAGCTGTTGACAAATAGTGGGTGCCTAATAAATAATTATCCACTTAACTGAGTTGAATATGAGTATGCTAAGTATTATAAAAGAATTATAGTTTCTTTCATGGCATAGGGAATTGTTTGAATAATTCTCTTGGTCAACCAAAACAAGAGAAGCACATCTGACATTATTGGAAAAGCATTTAATGCCAGAATTGTTTATAACTCCCAGGAAATTGTTTATGCTTCTTCTGAACACAGTCTAGGAATTGTTGACAAAGCCTGATTTAGCAGGACTTCAGTAATAAATACAGTCCGAGCCACTGTAAAGAAAACATACAAAAAGACAAAGGCTTTGTTTTTTATAAATCTTAGAATAATGACACTGAAAAAAAACAGAGTGGTGAGATCACCTCATCCTTCTTCTGCCCTTGATGACAACACCTTAAATCTTCCCACAGATCTGTGTGGCACTTCAATTAAAAATCCCCTGGGAATGATGGTCCTTTGGAAGACATCAGCCTTATTAAGTCAGTCCTCCCAACATAAATCACATCAGGAAAGCACAGCCTCCCCTCACGAGATAAAGATGCCTCTGTGTACTGTTCCATTTGTGTCTTCCTAATCAAATGCACCAGGGACAGAGTTCTGAAGAATGCCAAGTGTCCCCAAACTCTTCTGTCCTTCCCCCTCAGTGGTGACACCCTCACTTCACTTGTTCCCTTCCTCTCCTTGGACATAAAATGTATATTTCAAAAATGTATTTCCTACCCCATTCCTCTTCCCCACCCTTCACTCCCCTCTACCTAGAGGAACTCTTATTCCCACAGTGAAACAGACATCATTACCTCATGTACACATATGACTGCATGACCCATGTGATCCTACAGTACGTACAATCAGAGAAATGAGAAATTATACTCCATTTATGTACGTATGATTTATTAAATGCATAAATACATTCTACTGTCATGTGTAACTAATTAGAACAAATACAAAAAAATTTTTTTAAATGTATTTCCTTCTTTTCAGATCGGATCCAGTGTAAAGAGTTTGCAGTTGTTTATCTCTAGTATTCTTTTTAAAATTTTATTGGTTCTTTTTTATTATACATAACAATAGAATTGATTTTGACATATTTATAAAAGCATGGTATATACTTTGCTCTAATTTGGTCCCCAGTACCTTCCCCTTCCCTCTGTGCTTCCCCGCCTCTCCCCCCTCCCTGCCCCCGTTCCCTTCCCCAGTCCTTCTGTGGTCATTCACATTGGAGTCTCAGTACAGACACTTTCCTCTGATTATAGGCTTAATGCTGTCTGATCTTACATCATTGCCTTATTTGGAGAATATGCGGAGTCACCAAGTGGAAAATGTATTTTGCTCATTTTAGATTTGGAAAGGGATATCAGGAGGATTTATCCATGGTCCTAGCCAAAGGCAGCCGCTGCTTCACTGCTTCATACCTTCATGGTATTCAAGCTGGGGTGAATCCAGAGGCAATGCTGAAGCCCCTGTTCTGGCCACTGGTAGAGATAGACAGCTGGGTTATTTCCTCTTTGACTTTTGGAGCCCTTAATCCTAGCAATGTAGGTTTCTTTGCTAAGTGTCCTGTCCTGAACCAAACCCCATCTCACAATGATGGAAGACCGTCAAGTCCATACATTATGTTTTCTGGAAAGTTTGACATTCCCTTGTGTTAATATTTACAAAGTGTGTGTGTGTGTGTGTGTGCGTGTGCGCACACACATGTGACCATCAGCACCCCTGTGTTCCTTGTCCAAAACTTTATTCCCCATTGTGTTCCCTCTCTGGATGTGAAATTTCTGATTATATTCTCATTGTTTGTAGAAGATTTATCATATTTGAAAAAAAACCTGAAAAAAGAAAAGTCCTTCAAACTCTGAATAATGCATAATAATGTACTTTCTCAGAAAAATCTCTGCCAAACCTGAATTATTCAGATGGTGATGATTAACTCACAATTCTTTTCCATTCTACTGCACGATAACTGTAATCACTGTAGTAATGAGCATGGAGAACAAATGCCTGCATTATGCTCCCTGACTCAAGGCCACATTGTGTTCACAAAGATCAACTCATCACAGGGGTGGACTTGGTAATTTCCTAGGTGTCTTCCCATGAAATGAGAAAATGAGTAGTTTTAAATTTACATGAATTTCCATAGTTATTTTATGTAATCTTTCATGGAAAATGAATAGATAATCGGAGTGATATTATATTGCCCTAAAATCTTGTAGAAAACCACAAAACTGGCATATGTCAATGTACCTTTTAAGCAGTGTTATATCCTTGACAAGGAGAATGAGTTAAGTACCATAAGGTTAAAAGAGATCATTATATTCACAAATATTTCTGTTAATGACTAAAACCAGATTGATTCTACACTGTTCTATTTTAAACCGATAGGGAAATGAAAAGAGACGAAAGACAGAACCAACGTTGGGTTAAAGGTATAGAAGGTAATGGAAACTAGCAGAGCAGTATGACAGTCTTGCCAACTCATCCGTCCAAGACATCTCTCCATTTCAACACTCGGTCCTTGTTTCCATGAGTCCCATCCTGATCCGGACCTCCACATAAATTCATTTGGCCTAATGGAAATAGTCCCTGGGATTATTGCATTCAAGCTACATGATTCACTCCCTATTATATCAAAAAAGTTTAATTGACAATCTTCAACCTGCCACTTAAGGCCCTTCATCAATGTTCCCACATCTATCCAACCACTTCTCTCTAAGATGATTTGTTGGATTAGTGGAACTTTGCTTTTGTGGTCTGTCATTCTGAGCTTTGGGCACATGCTATTTTACTAACAGCATGTTGATATATCTTCTGCTCCATGTTGTCACACCATTCTTGCTTCACTGTAGCCATATGGATTTGTACTGTGACTCTTTTGCAAACCAGAGAAGGGCACGAAGTTTACTTCCTTTGAACTTCCTTTATTGTTGAAGACTTCATACATTAGCAATAAATGTTTATTAAGACTATAAAACAATGGGATTTGATTAAAGCTGATTGGAATAAAAAGAGAACCCTGAAAATTTTATATGTAAAATAAGTTATAGGAAATATATTAATATGGCCATAAGGTAATTTCTAAGAATTTGGGGAGAAAAGTAGAAAACAAGGTCATCAGTTACCTCTGCACACTTCAGAGAAAAACCTTCAGCAAACTTTCTTAATTCAGAAAAATTGAGAGTCCCAGGAAAAAAGCACCTTCAAAAATTTGGAGTTCCCCTATGAATTTGCCAACCTGTCATTCACTCAATCTATGATAAACCCTCCTGGTTATAAACCCCTCCCAGGCACAAGAATCTTATCACTTATATTTTAGAATCTTATTCTTAAATTTAAATGCACTTAGCATGATAATCTCCTATTCCATCCATTTATCTGCAAATTCCATAATATTATTATTCTTTATGGCTGAGTAGTATTCCATTGTATATGTATACCACAGCTTTTAAGTGAAATAAGCCAATCCCAAAAAAACAAAGGTCAAATGTTTTCCCTGATAAATGGATGATGATATAGAATCTGGTTGGGGGGTGAGAAAGGAATGGAGGATCTTTAGATTTTGTAGAGGGAAGTGAGAGAGGGAGGGGGTAGTGGTATGAAAAATGTTGGAATGAGACAGACATCATTATCCTATGTACATGTGTGATTAACAAGAATGATATGAATATACATCACGCACAACCATAGAAATGAAAATTTGTACCCCATATGTGTACAAAATGAAGTCTCTAAAAATAAAAAAATAAAAAAATGTTTAAGTGCACACATACGAACAATAGATACTTGTGGAAAGATCCAATATAAAATAGACCTAAATAGTCAAAGAAACCAGGAGAAAAGGAACTTAGAGGAAACAGAGCCCAATGCAAGAAACAAAAGAAAATCTCAAAAAGCAACTCTAGTATTTTTAAATGCATAAAAATATGACAGCTATGAAATAAGAACTAGAGTTTTTGAAATTAAAAATAATAGCAAAATTTTCATGAAATCACCAGAAAATTTAAGTAATAAATGCTTCTCATAAAGTGGAACCAAAGGACACAAAGATGTGGAAAGTTACAAGACTGGAAGAGCAATCTAAGAAAAATAGGAATAGATATGCAGTGGTAGACACTGACTCCCCTCCTCAGGGAGGGTCTTCACACTCCTGGGTCACAGCAATGAGCGTACAAATAAGTGACAGGAGGAGGCTCTTTGTAAAGTGCAGATTATGATTCTGTAGGCCAAGGTGGATCTGAGTCTGCATTTCTGGCAAGCCCGAACGATGGCTGTGTTGGGTCCATGGAGCACCTGGAGTGGCAAGGTTCTAGTCTAGGCCATTTCTGGATCTTTCCTACACCCATAGTAAGTGACTAAGCCACTGGCAGAACATGAGGCAGTGAGGAGCGGTGAGTGTTCCATAGGCCTCTACATCTCTAGATCTGAGCTCTCCTTCCCTCAAAACCTTCTTCCTTCTCTTATTCAATTAATGACATCTCTGTGCCTTCAACTTCCCAAGTAAGTAATCCGGACACTAACCTCCCCCTCTAATACTTCTAAGGAAATATTAACTGCCCAGATATTTCTTTAGTAGATCCTACTTCCTGAGTGTCTTCCTTGCTATCTCCTCCCGGCCTGCCCATTGCCTTAACCAGGCCTTCCAGGTCACATCTTTTAAATTGTGCTCTACTCTCCTAACGCTGGGTCAGAGACTAATCTCCACAGGGTGCTTGCAAAATGCAAAGAGGACTGTGCTCATCTCTTCCCTGAAAGACTATCACAATTCTCCCTTATTAAAAAGAAAATGAAGTCTAAGGTCATTAAAATGTCGTTTCAAGGTCCTCCTTGATCTGACTTCCTGACCATTTAAAAATTTTCGTTGTCCATATACATTAGCTCTTTTCTACAGGAAAGCATTGTATACTCAATTTCTCTGCCCGAAACACCTGATCCTTTTCCTGGAGAACGACTCGAATGGACTCCTGGTGAAGTCTGTACTACTTTTCTCAGGCAGAATTTGTTTTTTAATAAACTCTGTGTGTGTGTGTGTGTGTGTGTGTGTGTGTGTGTGTCTTTATTAGTTCTTTCATTATAGTTATCTCTTTTGACCCCAAATCCCCTTCATATGCAATTCTAATTAACTGGAATTTTTTTTCGTGTGCTTTTTTAATCAACTCAAGAATTTTCATTTGTGAATTGCATTTGGGTAAGTATGAAGGTGAGGTGGGGGGAATACTGAGAGTTCAGGACATATAAGGAGATGAAATGAGATGGCACCGAAGGAGCAAGCATTATGCTGAGATATCTTGGAAAAGCTGAAGGCAGGCGAAAAGAGAAAGACATCCTGATTCTTCTAACTACATTCTGGTGGCTTGGAAGGGAGAAAGGAGGGTGAAAGAGAACTGAAACATCTTTAAGAAGATTGTGGAGACAGGGTAAGGGAAAGAGAAGGTGAGACCAGGGGGGCAGATTGGGAGCGGAAGTCAAGAGGTCCTAAAGCAATACAGTGGCCATTCCGATGGGCAAACAGAGCCTACCTGTTTGTACCTACCATGTGTAATTTCTGCAACTGAGCAAAATACATTTGCATGCACTTGGTCAAAGGTGGGAAGCACAATAAATGCTGGTGAACAGAAATCAAGGGTAAAATATATACTGTTGCAAACTTAAAGTGTGTAAAATGCCATTGATGTTGATCAGTGTCTCAATAGTTTTAATGAATGCCAAAAAATGTGCAAAAGGATACTCATAGGATATTTCGGAAGGAGATTCTCACATTGGGTCCCCTCCACCAACATTTAGCAACTCCTCCCTGTCCAAGGGCTCAGGTGCTTGTACCCCATGAAAATGCTCCTTCGTTCTGTTTACTCAGCTCTGCTCCAAGGAAGAGACTGTTCCCTTTGGATTGCCTGCTCTTGAAGACTCTTGGATTTAAACCTTATCTTGCTCTCCTCCCCATAATGTGCAGTTGTTATTTGCTTCCTGGGTCTACCTGGTCTTGTCCTCAGATATCTATTGACCTTTGCTCATGCCTCTACCTCCAGGTCAGTTGTCATCTTCCTTACTCAAAGTCCTCAGTGTGTGGCTCTGCTCTGGAATTCTTTTATAGAGATCAGACACCCCTGCTTCTTCTGGTACCTAAGATTTTTAAAGTCAGCTGTGAAATCTTTTTATTTTATTTTATTTTATTTTATTTTAGCCTCAAGGAAACTAAATTCAAGAGAGGGTAGAGGAGGACAAAGGATAAATCGCATATATTTATTTATAATTTATAATAATAATATTATTTTTATAATATATTATATTTATTATAATAATAACAACTTATACTTAGTGAATACTTATTATGTGAAGAGAGACTAATGTGTTGAACATTTTATATACCGTTAATGTTATTATTATCTTTCTGCTGATGAAGAAACAGTTACACAGTCAGGAAGTAATGGAGCTAGATCATGAACCAGTTGAATGAACTTCAAAGCCAGCCCTTCCCCTTCAGCTGTATGGTCTTCCCTAGAAGTGAGACTCTGGAGGAAAGAATCTGCAATTTATTCCACTTTGTATTTGTATCATCTTGTAGCATGATTAATAATACAGAACTTCTACAAACTTTTAGTGGAATGCATTCTAGATTAGGGAGGAGATAGGATTGCTAGTCAATGGAAGATGGACTTTCAAGCTGATAGAATGTTTATCTTGGGAAGGAGGTTATTCACCCTCTAAGCCTGAAGGTCCTGGATCGTAAAATTATTTTCAATTTCTCTTTGCTGAAGAAATCCTCAACACAGCAAGGAAGGAGAATGCATGCTAATGTGTGAAAACAGCAATTGATTTTTATATGGCTTCCACAGAGGAGTCATGTGCAGACAGTCTGTCCCGACTATTGATCTGAGCTAAAGTTGAGTAAATGAGCTAGAGGTAAAATTCTTTAACTTACAAAAGTCAGTCAGACCTTGGAAGAAGCTGTCCTTCTCTATTTCTTTCTAATGTATTAGGAATTGCATGCCTAAATTTGGAACAGAGAAATTATTTTGACTTTGTTGAATAACGAATGCATTAATGAAACAGGAAAAATGTTCAAAAGAGGAAGTCCTTAATGAGATCCTGCTGGAGATCTTTTATATTGCACTAGAAAGATTTGCTGAGTTCATGATCTTTAGGAAAATGCTATCATGAAAACAGTTAAGTTCAGAGCCCAGAGTTTGACTGTCCTTTCTACAGGAAGAGTCTTATGTTATCCTACAGTTGCCAAATATTTCAAATTGTCATCCTTCCCCCATCCCCATGCCAAGTTGTTAAACTTTCATACAAACCTGGATCATTGCAATAATTTTCATCTGTAATTATTTATATAAAAGCTATTGGACAGCTTTACTTGGCATTTAATTTAATACCAATATTAGTATTTTATACCATCTGTGTATGGAGGTATTTATAACTTCATCAATCATTTTAATCAGTTTTATTGAGCTATGATTTATACTCATCAAATGTTATCTATTTTAAGTGTACAGTTTTATGAGTTTTGGCAAGTGCATGTATACCTTCATACAATCACTACCACCGTCAAAACAATATTTTCACCACCCTGAAACATTTCCTCGTGCCTCATTCCAGTTAATCCCTTCCCATTCCTTGTCTCGGACTACTCTTGATCTGTTTCTTATTAATATACTTTTGGATTTTCTGTATTTTTTTTATAGAATCACAGAATGCAAAATCACTCAGTATCTAGTCTTTTTGTATCTCACTTATTTTTGCCCTTTAAAAATACTCTTAAGCAAACTAAATGACATGCTACCTGTTGGGAGAAAAATACTTGCAAAATATATATCTGAAAAGACTCAAATTTAGATTACGTGAACTCATCTTAAATAAAAAGACACCCATATTTGAAAATGAGGCAAAAGATTTGAGCGGACAACTCACCAAAACAGATATACAAATGACAAACATATATAATAAATTCCCAACATCTTCAGTCATTAGAGAAACACAAATTAAAATCACAATGACATACTTCTGCTCACCCACTGAAGTGGCTAAAAATAAAAACATTGATAATATCAAATGATGAAGAGGATGTGAAGCAACTGGAAGTCATACATAATATGGGGAAATTCTTTAGAATATCGTTTGAAATTTTCTCTTAGAGATAAAAATATATTTACCGTGTCTCAGCAATCTGACCCTTAGTATTTAGCCAAAAGAAATGAAAAGATGTGTTTGCACAAAGACCTGATCAAAAACGTTTGCAGCAGCTTTATTTAGCAGTTGTTAAGCTGGAAACAACTCGAATGTTTGTCAATTGATGAATAGATAAGCATACACAGAATGGAATATAGCAAAGAGCTACGCAGTAATAAAAAGGAAACAATATTAAGCACTACAGAATGGGTGAATTGTGAAAGCATTATATTGAGTGAATGAACCTGAAACAAAAGTTTATATAGGAAAAATTCAACAGGCTTAAGAAAATGAAAAAGCAGAGAATATTTGATTATCACAGACACAGTATTAAATGCTAAGCTCCTGATCATCTTTGTCCTCAAAAAGCCTACATAACTGCATGAATATTCACCAACATAATTTTGCCAAGAGATTTTTCTTTTTTGTAGAATACTTCTTTAAATGCAGTTTCGTTTTTCTTATCATGGTCTGTGTGCTCAGGGAAAGGTGGAGTGCATCTGCAACTGATTTCACAAATCATGACGTAGAACGTTTCCATTATTTCCAAGTGAGTTCTATAGTCCCAGCGCAGAATCCAGCGGGGGGACAGCAGAGGTTCATGCGTTCAAACTGTGTCAACTAGCTGAAAGAGTGTCCAACCCAGGGTGGAAGGTAGTAGCAGATTCCACAGCTGGTCTGTAAGTCTTACTGGGATGGGAAAAGGAAAGATTCCTGAAGTCAAGATAGGGGTCCCCACAGATCTTGATGAGTGGGTGTCAACATTTCTGTTTGTACCCTAAATTCCAGATCCTTGAGGACAAGGATCTGGTTTTTTTATAACTATTATTAGCTGATGGATCCTGATGCATACTAGAGTCTGGCACAAATAAAATGTTCTGAAAATATGGACTCAGTAACATCAAATACATTTAAATTTGAATAAATTTGATAATAAAACTGATAATAATTATATATAATATATATTTATATTATATTTATTTATATATTTTATAAACTATTATATTTTATATAAATATATAAAAATAATAATATAATTTCCTCATCTGTTGTTAAGGATGAGATTATACAATCCATGTATAATATAGTACAGTGGCTTAGCACATTGCAAAAGCTCAAAACTGTAACAGTTACTAATATTAATGAGATGAGGTTAAATCATCTCAGTGTGTCAACAGCATGAAACAAATATACAATTGTTCCTTATTTCCACCACTCCAATGAATTTTTCGTCTTTTTAAAAACATCCTCTTTTTTCCTTCCAAACTTCTTGCAGCTCCCCTTCCACATTTTTCTAGTCTCTGTCCTAGAATATTGGGAATTTGGGAATCAAAACACTAACTAACTTGGAAATCTTCCTTCTTCTTTTTTTTTTTTATATGTCTTAGGTTCTAGAATTTTTAGATCTGTTTGATCTTCTAAATTGAATGATGTAGTCTTACTGCATAGCTTCGAGTAAGAATGGAAACGTAGTAACATAATTTTAAAACAATAAAGCAATGTATTCAACCTAAAATATCATTTATTTTATTCTATTTCTTTTTCCTTCTTTTTTTGTTAGCAGGGGCACTTAACCACTGAGAAACACTGCCAGCCTTTTATAGTATTTTATTTAGCGATAGGGCCTCGCTGAGTTGCTTAGGGACTTGCTAAGTTGCTGAGGCTGGTTTTTTTTTTTTTTTTCTCACTCCTTTTTTTTAATTTATTTATTTTGATTCATTGTATACAAACATTTTGTAAAGAATGTTTAATGTATTTATTTATTAAAAATTTTTTTTTTTAGTGAGAATTTCTTTCTTTTTTTTTTTATTTACTTATTGATTCATTGAACACAAATGGAGTACAGCTATTGTTTCAAGGGTTGTACACAAAGTAGAGTCACACCATCTGTGCGTTCATACATGTACACAGGGCAATGATATCTGTCACACACTCTGTTTTGAACTCACAATCCACCTGCCTCAGCCTCCTGAGTCACTGGGATTATAGGCATGCACCACCATGCCCATTTCCACCTGTTTCTTAAACACAACAAAACCCCTCATCGTGTGATCTCAGTAACAGCTCAGGTAAATAACCACTTCAAGGCTATTTCTTTGGTTTGTTTTTGTTGTTAGGTTGATCAGGTGTAGATCATTGATGCGTTTCTCCATAATATCAAATTGAATTGCCTTATTTAAGAAGTTAATTTAATATATATGTTATCCAATATTTTAGGTAACCCTTCAAACTTTTACACAGAATATCTTTCTGAATTTTTGAAATCAAGGAATCTAGATGGAAAGCATCCTATTTTTTTTTTTTTACAGCAAGGAGTTTCTGTTCCATTTTATTAACTATAGTTTCAATTTTCTTTTTAAAAAATTGTTGTAAACATACATAACATAAAATTTACCCTTTTAATCATTTTAAATTTGCAGTTCAGTGATGGTAATTACACACTGTGCAGCCATTGCGGCCATTCATTTTCAAACCACTTTCCATCTTTCCAAAGTGAAACTGTACACATTGAACAATGACTCCCATTCTCCCTGCTCCTGCCCTTGGAAACCACTGTTCATTCTCTCTCTATGAATTTGACTACTGTAGGTACCATGCATGAGTGGAATCCTATGCAGTATTTTCCCTTTTGCGACTGACATTTCACTTGGCTCAGTATCTTCAGGATCCACCCATGTTGTATCATGGCTCAAAATTTCACTCCCCTTTTTCTTTTTTAAGGCTTGCCATTGAATGTCTTTATTCACATCATGCAGCCACAGCAATCTCAATTTGTGATTTGTTTTGACCCTTATTGAAGCAAACAAATTTAAAATCCAACAAGAAGTATAGCTTAATGTTTCTATAAAGGTATGCAGAATGAAATTTAATTTTTGATTGTAGATGGAAACAGAACAGGCAGAGAATATGGATTTTTTAAAAAAATCTAATAACCAAAACATTTATTAAAATGACTTTCTAATGCATATGTTTCTTTTTAGATTTTTTTTTTGGTTCATTGTACACAAATGGAGTACAACTATTGTTTTTCTGGTTGTACACAAAGTAGAATCATATAATTTGTGTATTCATACATATACATAGGGTAATGATGTTTGTCTCATTCTCTTATCTTTCTTTCCCTTCCCCTTCCCCACCCTTCATTATCCTCTATACAATCCATCGTTTCTCCATTTTTCCCTTACCTCCCTACCCCCTACCCTGTTATGAGTCATCAACCACTTATCAGAGAAATCATTTGGCCTTTGGTTTTTGGGGATTGGTTTATTTCACTTAACATGATATTTTCCAACTCCATCCATTTACTTGCAAATGTCATAATTTTATTATTCTTTATGGCTGAATAATATTCCAGAAGGACTTAAAATCAGCATACTACAGTGATGCAGCCACATAAATGTTTATCACTGTAGCTAGATTGTGGAACCAGCCTAGATGCCCTTCAATGGATGAATGAATAAAGAAACTATGGTATATATACACAATGGAATATTATTCACTCCCTTTTTAAGATTGAAAAATATTCCATTGTATGTATAGACCATTTTTAAAATCCATTCATCTGTCGATGGACACTTCAATAACTTCCAACTTTTGGATATCATAAATCATGTTGCTATGAACATCAGCATACAGATATCTCTTTAAGTCCTTGCTTTCAATTCTTTTAGTTATAGATGCAGAAGTGATATATAGTTGGCTCATAGGTTCATTCTGTGTTTAATTCTGGGGGAACTGCTGTATCGTTTTCCATAGCAGTTGTACATTCCTACCAGAGATGTACAAAGTTTTCAATTTCTCTGTGTCCTTTCTAATATTTGCTATTTTTGTTTTGTTTTTTAATAATAGCCATCTTAATGTGTAAGAAGTGGTATCTCATGTGGTTTTACTTTGCACTTTCCTAATGATTAGTAACGTTGAGCATATTGTCATGTATGTTTTGGTCACTTGTGTGTCTTCTTGGGAGACATATATTCAGGTCCTTTCCTCACTTTAAATATCAGGTTGTTTTTTGGGGTTTGTTTTTTGTTGTTATTTTTGAGTTGTGGGAGTTCTTTCTATATTCTGGATATTAACCCCTTATCACATAAATGATTTGTAAATATTTTTTCCAATTCCATGAGTTACTTCAACTCTGTTGGTAGTGTCCTTTAATGCACAAAAGTTTTAAATTCTGATGTAGACCATTTATCTTTTGAGTGCCTGGGCTTTTTGTTATTGATGTTGTTGCCTGTGCTTTAGTTGTCAGACCCAAGAAATCATTACCAAATCCAAGGTCATGAAAGTTTCTCCCTATGTCTTCTTCTAAGAGTTCTTAGATGTAGGTCTTTGAATTGTTTGTACATTAATTTTTGTACATGGTGCAAGGTGAGGGTCCACCATCTTTTCATGTGAATATTCACTTTTTCCAGCATCACTTGTCAAAAGGTGTTTTCTAAGCAAGAATTGTTCTCGTGAATGTTTCTAAAGCGGCTTGTGACTGTTTCAAAGGTCACACAAATAATGATTAAGTTGTGCATCTCTTAAGGTAGATTTTGACCTCTCCCAAGTTGAAGAGTACTGAAAGAACTAAGATCATTTACATTCCTCAGTAAGAAAAAATAACATAGCCTTCTTGGACATAGAAGAAAAGGCTGAAAAGTTACAGGATATCCCACTGGTCAAAGTACAACTGCCTGGTTTGCTGGTAACCAAACTTCCAGACTCAGTGGTTGGAGAGAGCTCCTTCTCCCCTGGCAACCTAGGAGGCTGGTGAGGAACATGTCCTCACCACTTTGGAGTTTGATTATTCTACTGGCATTTGCTGAATTAGATGGTGAAGCTGGAGGACTTGAATGGAATCAACAAAAAAGAAGTGCTAATGATCTCCAACAGTAAGTACACAGGGGTTATTTCTGCTGAAGGAGTAGAGGAGAGCCTCACCACTTTTCACAAGCAGCCAGATGAGCAAGAGTGTAATTTTTCTTGAGGAGAACAGGGGTGCTAAAAAACCAACAGGGAAAATTATTTGGTCTGATACATGGAATTAATTCCTTATATATAAATTACTCATTTTTCCATAAGCCAGCTATATGGTTACTAGGAGGTATTTCTAAGAAATTCACAGAGAAAGAAGTGGCAGGTGACTAGAACATGGATGTGTACAGTCTATAGATATACAGTGTTTAGATTTTAAGTTTATATGTGCTCATTACTGATACATTCTCTGGTTGTATCGCATAGACCTCGCATAGCCTCAGAGAGGGGAAATTTAGTGTTTCTTACATCATCTGCCCAAAACATTGAATTTAGAACTGGATCCCTGGGAAAAATTAAATTAAATGATGAAGACCTCAGCGAATGTTTGCATCAGGTAATGCACTGCAAATCTATTGAAGTCATTTTGCATATCACTACACAGTGACCTAATTGAACAGCTCTGTTTTAATCTTTACCTTGTCTCTTTAGCCCAGAAGACATGATTGGCAGTAATATGAGTTCTTATAAAGGACAGTGACGTAGAGTTAATGGTGGGTAGAGGGAGTAATGCTAACAGAGGTGACTCATTGTGCAGGAAAATGTACCCTAGTCCAGAAATAATAGAGGGTCATACTAGAATTCCCCTACAAGGGAGGTAAAGGGGAGGGTAACCAAAGGTGTTGATGTGACGAGTTTGCTTTTACTGCAGAATAGCATTGAACAATTATTTTCATGCCTTATTGAATTTTCAGTGTCAGTGTTTATTATGCTGCGCCTGCTTATCTGTTATAATGTAGAGCTGGCATAGTTTAGAGCATACTCTGGGTTGTATGCTTGCATAGTGACTGATATGCCTGATCTCCTTTGACCCTCACAGCTGCCCTGTGAAATGGGTTTATTATTACCACATTTATAAGGAAGCTGAAGGTACTCTAGCACTGCTAAATAATTTTCCCGAAGACACACAATAAGTGACCAAGATTTAAAACTCGAATAGTCTGGTTCTAAGACAAGTATCTTCTTAAGCACCCTAAACAATTATGGGAAATATGCAAACAGGAAATACATTAATATGTTGTTACCAAAAAGGGTGCGGGGAATTTTGTCATGGCTATTTTAGTCTAAAGTTTATTATTTGATGCATTATTTTAGTATTTATAATAAGCAAGATCTTAGTGCTTAAAACAGAATATTACTTGTTTTTTTAAGTATAGTCCTCTAAAATATACACATTTTTTAAACTAGCATTCTTTTCTCCTTCTTTCCTTTTAAAAATAGATCCAGAAAAACAAAGATGATATTGTAGTTTTAAAAAGGAGTGCAGCTGATCTGCTCCAAAATATATCTAATCAAATCCATCAACTTAATTCTACGGTAAGTCTGACATCCACATCATACAAGCAAATCAGTCCTCCTTAATTCAACTTTGTAGGTAATTATTTTGCAGGAGCCATACCATCTTCATCTTCTCTTTAGAGATTTATCATTGTAATTATGGACTTTTCGGTGAAATGGCATCACTATACTGGAGAACACAGAAGTGCTGATGGATGGAGTGTTGGAGATGCTATGGCAATGATATGCTGCCCATGCAGGCGGTACTCAAGTTCTGATACAACCTTCTTATTGGTGAAGGGGCTTGTCACTGCTATGAGACTTTCAATAGAGTGTGCAGAGAAGCAATGAGACAACTTATCAGGAAGGCGTGCTTCTTTTAAAAAGACCTAGGAATGAGCTGGGCGCAGTGGCGCATGACTATAATCCCAGCGACTCAGGAAGCTGAGGCAGGAGGATTGTGAGTTCAAAATCAGCCTCTGCAACTTAGTGAGCCCTAAGCGACTCAGTGAGACCCTGTCTCTAAATAAAATATAAAAAAGGGCCAGGGATGTGGCTCAGTGGTTAAGCATCCCTGGTACCAAAGCAACAACATCAACAAACAAAACAATCTAGGAAGGAAGGAAGGAAGGAAGACATGTCACTGGATGCAAGGGAATACTAGAGGGGAAAGGAATGGGGAGGGAAAAGTTATTGAAGAGAGGACCAAAGTCAGCCCCTGGCAGAGTATATTAGGAAAATGTGTGGAGGGTACAACACTGTAGGGTAAATACCTTCCCACTAACTAATCGATGCTTTTTGTTCCCCACTGCCAGCTTGTGGATCTTGAGAGAAAATTTCAACACTTTCAACAGGTAAGGCCCATAATGACTAGATATCTTATATCTTTCACTGAAATATGTACAATCGCCATCGACAGAGTTGATAGTCTTATTTTAAGGGTAGATATCAAAGATGTGCTTTTTCTGTAATTTAGTTCTCATCTCAGCTTATACGGGATGCAGACAAAGACCTTGAATCTAAGAGACATTCAGTAACCACCCCAGGGTCACTGGGAACGTGAGGTTTTGTGGCTCCAAGTTCACAGCCCAGGGATCCCTTCCCTTAATGGAACCTTTAACTAATTTACAGTGGATTTAAATGTGCTCTGCTTGATCAGCTAGCGATCTCCCAACCTGCTCATTCTGGCATCAGGGACTCAGTTTTGAAAAGTGAAGGATGGATGCTCTTTAACATTAAGTTCAAAAGTCTGGGGTGTATTTCAAATATTTCAAATTTCCTTAAAACTATATTTGCTGGTAATTAAATTTGAACCATTTCTTACCACAAATGTTCTATAACTTTACCAAATGCTTATAAGCCGACTCTGTAATTTCAAGCTTCTTACCTATTTTGTGGGTAGCTGGACTCTTTTAAGATATTTTTGGAAATCATAACCTTTTTTGTCCAGAGAAATGTACAGATTCTCCCCATATTTGTAATTTTGTGGGATTCTAGATTAAGAATATCTGCTGTAATAATTTGATTAAGCTTGGAGCATTATTCTCTACTTCATGTGTTTGAAGTTAGTTAGCAAGTTAATATATTCCTTTTCACCACTTTGACAATGGGTTGCACCCTCAGGCTTCACCATCTCAAGAAGTGGTTGACTGAATGAAAATTAGCAAGGAATTGTGCGATGGAACAAAACCCAGTGCTTGAGGTTTTAGCCTTCTACCGTGCTTCATTGTTTCTACCAAAGGTCAAGAACTGGAGAACATGGTCAAAATGAGCTCAAGATGTCCCCTCTCTCCTCCTCCCTCATGAAGAGCTTTTGGTGCTTTCTGAATGGGAATGCCTTTCTGCCTCTGGTCAGGGCACGGGCTCTCTGGCCACCACAATCCCTGCCGCTCCCTATTGTCTTCCTCCTGACTGCTAACATTCATTTCCTGCTGGGCCCCTGGGGTTTTGGGGTTTCAAATCCCCAGACAGTGTTGCTTTTGTACACCAGAAACACTTCCAATGAACTCCTGGTGAACATTCTTAATAGTGTCTTTGGATAGACACAGCTCATTATGGTACCGGCATAAAGACAAACAGAATAATGAAAGAGAACAGAGTCCACAAAGAGAAGTCCCCCACATGCGTGTATGGTCTTCTGATTGATGACAAGGGTAGAGAAAGAATGGGCTTTGCACCAAATGGTACTGGGCCACTGGGCTGTCCTCTGGCTTCCTATTTCCTCTGTAAAACAAAGGAAATGAACTGGATTTTGTTTTTTTCGGTGTGACATTGTATATGCACATGAATGTCATGCATCCTTTGCCCTATTCATACAGAGAACTAGACTGTAGGAAAAGTTAATAAAAATATTTATTGCATTATCACTCGTCCCCTCAAAAATGGATGTCCCTGAAGACATTTAAACTCTTACAAGATTGAAACTGGTAGCTGACATTAGGTAAGAATGGCCAGGTTGTGCAGACAAAGGTAGGTCTGTTTGCCACTCTGGTTGAAAGTGGTCAGGTGAGCGCAGGGTGGAGGGTGTGCCTCAGCTGGCCACATTTCAAACAAAGGGACTTGGAGTGAAATGAGTTCAGTCATTTTAACCCATGGGAGGAGGGGAGGCAGTAAAAAGCGATCAGATTTCAAAGGCTTATCTGGAGGTACCAAAGATAAGAAACAGGCCAAAGAATGGGAAATTTCCATTTTTTTTCTTAGGGCAATCAGAATGTCCATTATTATTCCCAAACCTGAAACCTTTGCTCTCATCCACTGACGCATATTTCTCAGATGAACAATACTTTTCCGGAGAATGTAGTGAGAATCTTCTTCCTTCTTCCCTCATCCCATCCCTGGTTAAAAGCATATAAAGAGTTAAGGAATCGGAACACAACTGATAATTGGAAGCACCTCTTAGTTTTTTCATAAGAGAATCGATTGGCAGAAGCACTGGAGTAATTGATTGGAAGTGGAGGAGACCCACTGAAAAGGAATAAAAAGAACCCCAGCACCCCACCTGCTCCGAGACCTGCCCTTCATCGCTGGGACCTGCCAATGTCATTAGCTCACTGACTGACCTCTCTTTTTTTTCAGACAGTGGACAGAAATGTCTGCAGCAGCAATCCCTGCCAACACGGTGGAACCTGCCTCAATCTGCATGATTCCTTTCATTGCATCTGTCCCTCACAGTGGGAGGTGAGTCACTTGTCTGATGAAAGGTCCTGGTGAGTCAGCATCTGTGATTTCTGTGGACTCATTCAGACATATTTAATTCTCCATCTAAAGTTTCTAGGACTCTGTGACTCCTGAGTCAGAATGAATTACACCATGTGTGCCAAATGATGGCAAGGATGATCGATCATACAACGCAGTGAACGCCAGGCCATCGTGAGGTGTTCGCTTGCTTGGATAACTACACTGAAGGCCATGATATTTCTGTTAGCATTAATGTTTTTAAATTTATTTTTTATATTTTTAAACCTGTTCTTTTTAGATATACATGACAGTAGAGTGCATTTTGACATATTATACATACATAGAATATAGCTTTTCTATAGGATTCTAATTAGGATCCCACTCTTGTGGTTTTACATAATGTGGAGTTTCACTGGTGGTGTATTCATATATGAACATAGGAAATATATGTCAGATTAATTCTGCTGTCTTTTGTATTCCCATCTCTCTTCCCTTCCTTTCAACAACAAAGGGTTGTCTAATCCAATGAACTTCTAGTCTCACCTCCCTCCTTATTGTTTTTTAGCATCCTCATATCAGAGAGAACATTTGGCCTTTGGGTATTTGGGATTGGCTTATTTTGCTTAGTATGATAGCCTCTAGTTCCATTTCTTTACTAGCAAATACCATAATTTCATTCTTCTTTATGGCTGAGTAATATTCCATTGTGTATATGTACCACATTTTCTTTATCCATTCATCTGTTGAAGGGCACCCAGGTTGGTTCCATAGCTTAGCTATTGTGAATTGAGCTGCTATAAACATTGATGTGGCTGCATCACTATAGTATGCTGATTTTAAGTCCTTTGGATATATGCCAAGGAGTGGGATAACTGGGTCAAATGGTGGTTCCATTCCAAGTTTTCTGAGGAATCTCCATACTGCTTTCCAGAGTGGTTGTACCAATTTGTAGTCCCACCAGCAATGTACGAGTAAAGCTTTTCCCCCACATCCTTGTCAACATTTATTCAGCCTTAAAAAGAAAAAAAAAACATTAATTTAAATTGTTCGGCATTGAAAAGTTAAATGACTCTTGACATAACTATGTAAGTTTTCTTGCAAAATGTTCCCAACATTACATTAAGTAAATACTCCCAGGCATAGAGCCATTGCAAAGTAGGATTCATCTGAAAAAGGATTCACTTGTGTGACTGCTATATTCTTATGAAGAGCTCTTTGGTTCAATTAGGTCAAATATGAATTCGAGAGGAAGGATAAAGATGGTTAATACTGTTTTTTTTTAATTTGGTTTAACTGAGGACTTCTTTACTGTCCATATGTAAATCCTCACACATACCCTATGAAAATTAGCCTCCAGATGCCTCTGTGCCCATGACACCTGACTTTCTTATTTATGTGACTGCAGGGTCCCCTTTGCTCAGTCGATGTTGACGAATGTGCGATTTATTCAGGAACGCCCTTGAGCTGCCAGAATGGAGCCACGTGTGTGAACACAGTGGGGAGTTACAGGTAACTTCTTTTAAAAAGCCATCAGTTGCATTTTTGAAGGACTAAAAGCATCCCACAGCATCCCAGTTGTCTGTGTTACCGAAAAAACTAGGTACTCCCTGGGGAAATATGTGGCCCTGACTGAGCAGACACATAACTATTTTTATGTAGATCAACAAAAGCTCATGAATACTAGATCAACAGAGGAAGATCAATCCCATTTTTATATACTAACAATGGACACATGAAAACTAAAACGTAAAACAATGTCATTTACAACTTCTCTAAATAAAATGAAATATTTACAAATCTTACAAAATAGGCACAGAATTGGTATGCTGACAATTATAAATTCACGATGTAAAAAAATCACAAAACCCTAAATAAATGGAGTCATGTCGTTATTGGACAGGAGGACTCAAATAGGAGATTTGAGTCTCCCCAAACTGATCTATAGTTTTCAATATATTTCAAATCCCAGCATATTTTTATAGACAGAAACAAGCTCATTCAAAAATTTAGGGGGAAATTCTGGGGGGGTGATATTAACCAAATTTATTGTTATATCGTGTGCATGTATGAGTATGTAACAAATTCCATCAAATACGTACAACTATAATGCACCACTAAAAATTAGGAAAAAGTATAATAATAAAAAAATTTCCAAATGTTGGTTAGGATGAAGAAAAAAATAAAAGTAAAATATAAAAAAATTTTAAAAAATTTGAAACGCTCATGAATGCTCAACTCTCACCCCACGAAGAAGTTCTTTCTCCAGCATCTTAAGGAATATGAAGAACACCATTCTGACTGTAGACAGTAGGAATAGCATGGTGCCAGACCAGCTGGAGCATTAGTAAGGGTCAGAGTTGGGAAGGGGCAGCCGTGAGGCAGGAGAGGGGCCTCACCACCATCCCAGTGAACCACTGCTCTGTCCTGCCCTGTGTTAGTGAGTCTGTGTTTTTAGTAAGCATAGCTTCATTCAACACCGTGTAAAAATGTTGACCGAAACAAGATCCAACATTGAACTGTGCTAATTATTGAAAGTGTTTCTTCAACTAGCCACAAGATCCCTCTCCAAATCCACATGCAGGCCTGTGTTTTCTTTTTTAAAATTTTTATTTGGTCAGACAACTCATCCACAGTATTCTCCTGGTCAGCTCAGGCTTCGCCTTCCACAGAAACCTTTCTGCTTCTTTACTAAACTGAGTTAGCATCACAAAACCTCCATTTTCCTACCACACTTATGGACTATTCTCATCAAAGTTTTTTAATAATAATAATAATTACCTTTCTAATAATCAAATCCAGAACTTTGGAGCAGATTGTCATCAAATTTCCTTGAATGGAGTTCCTTAAAATCACTTTTTAAAAAAATCTCTAGACATTATCTGTCCCCATATTTTGATTGGTCTCCTGTTTTCTGAGATTATTTAAGGATTAAGAAATTGGTTCTGCTAGGACGTGAACTGATTCTTTCAACACAGGGGTATAATCTCACCAGGCCCAAGGGCGATTGTTTGCTCTCTTCCTAGTATTTACCTTATTTTGCTCTTCAATTCCCTTGGAGAAATATCCATTCTGTTCTTTCCAGCAAAACTGAGTGTAGCAATTTAGTTTTTATCCCTGTCATCTATTCAGACATTATGTCCTCAAAAAGCAGACACAGTTCTTTTAAGTGATTCTTTTTTAAAAAAAACTCATCTTTAAAACTTTTGCTAGCTGGGCCCCGTGGCTCACACCTGTAATCCCAGTGGCTCGGGTGGCCGAGACAGGAGGATCTCGGGTTCACAGCCTGCCTCAGCAAGGGCAAGACGCTATGCAACTCAATGAGACCTTACCTCTAAATAAAATATAAAATAGGGCTGGGGATGTGGCTCAGGGTTGAGTGCCCCTGAGTTCAATACCCAGTTAAAAAAAAAACAAAAAACTTTTGCTCATTCCAGGTTAAAATTAATTCACTCAGACTTCAGACTTCTGGAAGATATGTTTATGAGTTCAACCATTATGCAAAAACAACATTATCAACCTCTATCTTAAATTGAATCCCATGTTATTAAAGTGCTTTAGTGTGACTCAGGAGAAGCTGAGGGCTAGAAATTTGAAGGCACAGCCATTGAACTGTTTTAAAGGCTTTGCTTTTAGGGCTTTGCTTTTAAATGGTCCTCTGCCCCTTGCTTTTATAAACATTCAGATTTGGGCTTATCATTCACTCCATTGAAATCATTATCTCTTGGTTTCTATTTTTAGTCATTTATCAAGCAGAATTGCTACTTGGAGATATCAGTGGCAAATGTCCTGACTCCCAGCCCTTATACTTTCTGGCTTTCCCAATATCTAGAAGTGTCCTGGAGATTAGATCTCACTCCCAATCTTCCTTTGTCATCACTGTCTTGGTATCTTGTGTGCCAATAAGGTGATAAAGATGCGCAAGTGGAACAAATTCCATCACCCAAGCATGCTGTTATTTTTGTTGGTCTCAGCACATTATTTGTCTTCACTGCAAAATGGAAATGGAAAAAAAAACTTTAACATTCATAGCTATTTATTGTATGTCCAGATACATACATAATGAGAGAGGGAGAGGGAGGTGTGGAGGACCATTTTCTTTGTTGAAAGCGGCATTTCTAAATTGAAGCTTCAACTTCGCAAGAGCAGTCCCAAGTCTCTTGTACTTTCCAGTAAAAGAAAGCACAAGGCCTCCGTGTGCTGGGTCTGGAAATAATTTTGGCTTTTAATCTTTGCCCTTCATAGATTTGCTGGAAGACATTAGGAAGCAGAACATTTAAATCTGGTTTCTTCCTCATGATATGGGGATGATTAGTGAAGCCTCGGGAGCCGCAGGTGATTTCCTATGCCTTAAGCACTCTAATTGAGATCTACAATGGTGACTTTTGAAGGAATGATATAAACAAAATCCATGAGCATAAAATTTAATTCTTGCATTGTGTGATCTGTCTGTAATGAAACAGAACATTTAGATGCTTTCTTTAGTTCTATTAATTTTGTGAGGCTAAATCCTTATTAATCAGTAGTTTCAGTGAGACTGTAAATCCCTCTGGGAAACATCAAAACACATTCGCTAAAGGAAAACTTGAGTCACTGTTGAATAATCTGGACCTGCACCTGCAAAAATGTGCTCATGATGGACAAAGTTTGTTTTGGATTTGAGGTCTTCTTCAGGGTTTTTTTTTTTTAAACCCTTAGAGCCAGTTTACTTGGGGAGAAAAATGGAATCTTTATTTAACAGGATTAATAGTTTGTAATTGTAAAGACTTTTGAAAAGATAAAGCACTGTGCAAATACTAATTATTTGAAAGCCCTTTACATAGGCAATTTTTTTTGGCAGAAATTATTTTATGGATTAATGAGAAAAGAGCAAGAAAAAACATAATCTATTTCTATTCATTCTTGTGATTAGTGATCTTACCCACAACCCCCTCAGACAGCTAACAGAATAGTCTTTCGCCACTTCTCAATATTGTTATGGCCTCTTTATTGTGAAAAATTGATTCTTATTGTTTCCCTGCTTACTTTATATTTAAGACAGCCCTTGGGGTCTGAACTGGATGGTGTATGTTATGTACTTAGGGTTCAGATCTGAAAGCTTTTTAGGAAAAAGCAAAACATAAAACATTGCATTTGTTCTCCAGGAACATGATGATGATTAGCATGTTTTCTTTTCATTCATATCAGTGGTGGATTTTTAAACATGCACAGTTTAAATGATGAAGATAATCTGGTTTTTGCTCAGGTGATAGTTAAGTATTAAACTTTTTATCTCTTTTGGTGAGTCAGTCTATTGGTATTGAACCATGGACTCTAACACAAGTTAAACTATGACTGTGGGAGCACAGTGGACATAATCTCGATTGCCAAATGCACTAGTAATTTTTCTGAAGTCTGAAAAGACTAGCTTTATTCTGCTGGAACCAAGTTGGTGATTAAAGGTTATTACAAAGGTGACCTCAGTAACCAATCAGTAACTAATAACTAAGACAGGAATAGCATTAAGGTAGTTTTGAAATACACACATGACTTTTATATTCATGTGGGGAGTATATAATTATTCTTTTTCTTTTAAGGCCATATCGAATCACCTTGAAAATACATTTCACATGCAAAAGCTTTTATGTTAAAAAGACATATACAAATGCAAAGTCTCCATACTAACTTCACCTTTCAGAACATAGAAGTCTAATAGGGAAAAATAATGGTGCAGGAGTAACACACACCTGGGTTTTCACTCATCTTCCATCCATCATCAATTCCGTGGCCATAGGCAGCTCGTGTCTGTAAAATGAGATTTAAAATACTTGTTTTGTGATCACATCAGGAAAGCCTTCAGTCTGCTTGGCTTCTCTTCTCCCTCCTATAGTCTCACATTATCTAAACTTAAATGAAAGAGTCTACAGGGTTAAGATTCACTCATCTCTGAGTGACAATAGCAAGAGAGAAGGGAGAGGAGAAAAAAGAGGGTTCAACTGCAGGTCCATGAACCAGAAATATCCTGTCCAATCTTAAGGCATTTACCTATAGTTAAGTGCTTAGTGATAAGATAAACACAAATGCCTTTAGAACCCAGGATGAGCCTAATTCTCTTGCGTGAGTTAGTACACTACGTGAGGAGAACAGTTAATAGATGTGATCAGGATTTAAACCTGGAATGTCTTGTTCCAGGGCTTCCCAAACAGATCTCTCATACCTAGAAAATAGACTAAGCAAGGAAGAGAAAAAGAAAGGAAAAGAAAGAGAAAGAAATGAGATTTAGAAAATTAGTAATAATTGATTTTAAGATTTAAAAAAAATGTGCAGGTGTGGGATGTGGTGTGGAAATGGAGTTTCAGCAATCAAGTCAGTTGATCAAATGCTCCAATGTATATGAAATGTAAAAGTTCTGCAGTCCCCCAAATCTAATTCAGTTCTCTGTAAGCATATTCTGTGTAAGTATGAGAAAGAGAAGAGGAAAGGGAACAGCACATATGAGGAAAAGTATAGAAAACAAAAAGAGGGGGAAGATAAGTATCTATGGGAAGGGAAAGAACAACTGAATTTCTCCTTGCGTTTAATCATTTATTGTTATTCCTCTATGACCTTGTCTTAATGAGAAAAGCAATCTTGTAATACTCAGAAATGTGATTTGTTAATGAAATAGGTTTCATATAAATATATATGACCTTGTAAATTGTATGGCTCAAACTTATACCAAAAAATATTCATTCATCTGCAATTCAAAAATTTAACTGGGCATCCTAAATTTTTATTTGCTAAGCCTGTAAACCTACATGTGAGTTCGTGGAAACTGTTCCCCACAGTCTTACTCTCCCCACAGTCTTCTGGCCATGTTCACTGATGGTTTCTTCCTTAGAAACTGACCAAGGACATCACCCCAGCAATTGTTTATGGGGACCACCATGCACCTGCCACATCCTGTCCCCAGAGTGTGGCTCTTGATCCTCTCAAACAGTCAAGCTGATTTCCTGCCCTGTCATTCACACATCATCTGTAGATCTTAGCTGAGCTCCTTGAACCTTAGTGGGTATTGTTAAAAGAGTTTCTTCACCTTGTAGAATGGCCCCTTTTCCAGAATGCTAGAAACTTGATCCTGTTTCCAGGCATGGGAGGCAAGCAGGACCATTCCAGTGCTCCCTCTTCCTTGTCTATGTCCCCTGGACCTGAGGATCAATTTTCTTCAGGAGGGCTTTCTCTGCCAATGCTGCTGGAGTCTGACAAATGGTGACCTCTGGGCTCTTCCAGTCCCTCAGATGTGTTCAGATGAGTGTGAATAAATTTATGCTTCTGTGACTCCTCCGTCCCCTCTTCTTCCCCAACTGCCATGTTCCTACCTTACAAGTTCTCTTTAAGGCTGCGGTGCAGATATAAAGCTAATTCAGCAACTTTAAGAACAATGTCGTAAGCAACTTTCTTTATTTGATTATTATTGGTCTGAAATCTTCTAATAACAAAATGCCCATTGATGACTTAGGTATCATGTAATAATTACATTTCGAAGTGAGTTAAAATGTGACTACGAAAGAAATATCACTATGTTGAATATTCTTTTATGGATAGAAGACTTATCACTCTTTATAATATGAGAGTAATCATCATAGACTCAGATATGGATATCACATTGCATGTGGGGTTTTACCAACCTGGAGAACATTTGGGAGTCATTAATTTAGTCAGCGTCACCTGGGCTCACTGGACAGTCCAGCAGAATGGATAATGAATGAACTCACTGATCTCTCCCTTTTCCTTCTTGAATCAACTTTATCACCCGTGGTTGATAGATGTCTGACCTTTGAAAGTGCTGTTTGATGACTTGATACTAGAAGAATTGTAGACGTAGTCTTGTGGAATATTAAGTCATGATTCTCTAATATCTTTTTTGTGAAGATAACACATTTAATAAATCTTTGCTTGGAGCAGACAGTGATTTTTCTCCCAGGGCTCCAGCCAGTCAATCTGCAATGCTGTGTTATGGTTGCATGTTAATATCATCCATTTGTGTGCTGGGGATATAGTTCAGTTGGGAGAGTGCCTGCCTTGCAAGCACAAGGCCCTGGGTTCAATCCCCAGCACCGTACACATACACAAAAAAAAATCATCCATTTGCAATTTGAGTGTTTTTTTATTGATGCTAGGACATAGACACTGGCGTTAAAGCACAATCCCTGGCATTGTGTTCTTGTGTCACCAACAGTTGTCAATGCACCCCTGAAACATATGGACCCCAATGTGCCTTCAAATATAATGACTGCGAAGGGGGCTCTCGGCAGCGCTGTGGCCACGGCATCTGTGAAGATTTAGAACGAGAGCGACCTGAAGAGGTGGGTCCCATCCCCAGAAGTGACTCCTTGTAGGAACCAGGCTGTTAATTCTTCATCCTGCGCTGACTGTAGGATGACTGCCCAGGGGAACTGCAGACAGGAAATCATTTCCTGCTCATTCGTAGGACACAGTCAAGGAGAGACGATGAAATATTCAGAAAACTGGAGCCAGATGTTTAAGATTGCATTAGATGAAAGACTAAATTTTTATGATTCCTTTATGAGTCTCTCTGAGATGTTACCTTCCCTTGGCATTGTGACTTTTAACAGCGACAAGACACGGAAACACAAAATGGTTGGTTTTGTGAGCAGCATGTAATTTTGAGTCTGGATTTTTCTGGCCCTGAGTTCCTATACTGTTGCAGATTCTATGAATCTACTCCTCTGATATCCCTCTATGCTGGGTCCTGGGGACCTTAGCTCCTGACCTACAAGTCACCTGATCCTGGCCAGTTTGTCTGTTTATAACAGCTTTGGTACTTTAAGTTCTATTTTTTTTTTCCTGTTCATATGATGGAAAATGGTTTCTTCCAGTGGTGGAGTGGAGGGGGAGGAGTGGGTAGAGGGGAGGATGGGAAGGAAAGAGTAGACTTTCAAAAAGGCAATAAATAGAACTGATTTTCCAAGGTTTGAGCCTACATGGGTGTTTTTCCTTCTAAAATCATAGCAGGGTGAGTGGACTGACTTTAATTATATTGACTCGCAGTTCTTGATTGTTGTTGCTATTTCCCTTGCATCTTTGAGATAAATTATAGGAGTCTCTTCCTCTGAAATAAAGATGTTTCCCTTTTTTTTCTATGGTCTAGTCTAAATGCTGAAATCATAGGGGAAGAAAAAGAGAAGCCACTCAGTTGGCTTGATGGAAATGAATGTTAGATCATAAACAATTTGGGGTGGGTGAGATTGTCAAAGGCCTCTCTTGCTCCTTTCCTGATTGTCTTTGTTTACTCTGCTGTCATCCTGCCAGGCCAACTTCACCTGCATCTGTGAAGTTGGGTGGACAACGGAGCCAAATGGTGTCTCTTGCACGGTGGATGAAGATGAGTGTAGCTTCCAGCCTTCGCCTTGTTCAGAACTTGCACAGTGTTTCAACACTCCTGGCTCTTTCTATTGTGGAGCCTGTCCAACAGGTACATTCTCAGGACCACATGCCAGGTTCTGCACACCAGGCAGGCAAGGCACCAGAACCAATTTTCTTCTCCTGACATGCAATATGAAGAGCATTCTTAGGAGGTGTTTGAAACTAGTTGAATGTCCTATTTTACTACCTTCTGCCTTGAGACCATCATCTTACTGAGATCTTTGTTCAATAGCAGTGGAATGTTTGTCCAAAACTGTGCTAGAGTCCAACTTTGGGCCAGTGTTAGCCATAGAGTTTGAAAGTTCTAACCTTCTATTGCCAAGGCCATCAGTTGACTAGACATGTGGTCAAGACACCTGCCCTATCTTTCATACCAATCAGATGTTTGCAAACTTGAGGAATTCTTTGTCTCCACTACAGTCCACTAGTTCTTGCCTGAGTGTGTCCTTTGAGTACCCTCTGACCTTGGTATAAATAGGGACACCTAGCTCTGTCATTGCCCCACAGACACCAATCTCCAGGGAAGACCATATGTTTGTTGAGTTGCTGAAAACAGGGGCTCTTTACTCCAGGCTACCGCTCTAACTGTATGAGATCATCACCCACTCAGCACATACTTGTAGGGCACCTACTATGAGCAAAACCCAGTGCTGGATACATTGGAAGTCATTGACCAGGCTGCAGGGAGTTTATAAGCCCTCTCTTCCTGGGTGTTCTTAGAAAGTAGAGGACAAACAGATTATCATCATACCAACCATTCTTTTATGAAAGCATCAATAAGGCACTGTGTAAGTATAAGCAATTATTGTCTTAATTCTTGAAACCACAACAAAAACAAGTCATGGTAGGAATTAGTATTATTCATGTTTTTAAATATGAGAGCTCGAGGCTTGGAGAAGTTAAGTAACTTTCCCCAAATTCTGTAGCTTATAAGTAGCCAGGATTCAAACCCAGATTCTGAGCTGAGTTGCTAAATACTCCATTAGTTCACCTCACTTAGAGACTCCCCCACTCACACACACACTGGCCTCTTCACTTAGTGACTTCTCATTCTAGTGATTTCCTGCATGCTATAGGTTTAGATCTTGTAAAACTAGAAAAAGTGTAAAGGCATTTTCCCTCTTAGTTCTCGAGGACAAGTTAAAATTTGCAAATAACCACAATCTAGAAGGTAATTTACCAATAATAATCTTTTAAAACAAGTAAAAAACAAATTATTTAAGTTGGAGGATGGGCAATGTGTTCTTACATTCTTTTTATTATTGGAGGGAAAGACTAATGACAGCTTTTTGCTTTCCTGTTAATCACCCCCACATTTCCTGAATGCTGAAGTAATGCAGGCTGCTTATAAAATATAAAGCAACTACAAAAATATGAAAAGAGAGCAGAAAAAGTACCCAATGTCTTATTGCTCTGAGGACCATATTAATATTGGAATGCATTTCCTTCCAGTTTTTCTCTTTGCACTCATTTCTCTTTTAATTACTCACAAATATGTTAATTTTCTTAGGTAGATTCTTAGAAGGAGACTGACTTAGACCAAAGGATATAATGGCTTAAAATTTTCAACATTATTATAATTTTAATTACTTGAATTATAATTTGTTATCAAAATGAAATAAAAGAAGAATAACTGAAGCAAAAAAAAAAACTCTTTCTTCACCTTTGATCTCAGCCTTCCAGTAAGATTAATTATCCATTTTCCTTATAAACACTGAAAAGTGCATGCATATTTTTAAACCATTATTTCCCTAATTGGGAGTTTGATTCCCATATTATTATAAAATTACTTATTTTCAATTAAAAAATGCATGGAAAAATTATTTCAATTTGTGTGTGTGCACATGTATGTAATACAGGGCATGCATGCTATTAAAATCATTTTTAGTAGTACATTTCAGTGATATAGTGAGTCATGAGGAATTCAGCTACATCCCTATTGACCACTGATTTTTTTCCTGCTAAACTATGCTGAAATAGATATTTTCTTACCTACATTTTAATATTCTAGGTAGTTTTATCATCATAGAATAAGCTTCAAGAAGAGGAATTGTTAGTCAAAGGATATGTATTTTTAAAAATTTTAATGAATACTATCAGATCTTTTTTCCAAATTGGTTATATTAATTTAACATCCAAATAACAGTATGTAAGAATACCCTGTTCCCCCACAACTTTGCCAAAATTTGATTCTAAGAATTTAAAATGATTTTTGTCAATCTGACAGGTACATGTCATTTTAATAATTTTTTGTTTGTTTGTTTAGTAGATTTTTAATATTTTAAATCTTGTATTTCTTTGTTGTTGACTTACATGGAGAGCTAATTTTTCACATCTTGTTTTTCTAGGCTGGCAAGGAAATGGATATGACTGTCAAGATATCAATGAATGTGAGATAAACAATGGTGGTTGTTCTCTGGTTCCGCCTGTTGGGTGTGTGAACACACCGGGATCCTTTAACTGTGAGGACTGTCCACCAGGTACTGCAGCAGATGTCCTGCTACAGGACATGACATTACCAGCAACACATAACATTTGAAAGCAGAATCTTGTGTTATGTTTTAAATATTATTTCTACCCAAAAAAAGAAACTGAATAGTACAGAACATTTCATTTAACTTGGTGTTTCAGTATACATTAGCATAAGTAACTGTAGGAAAGAATTTTTTAAAAAATTTTAATATCAATAGAAAACATCAAACCTTTAAAAATGGTGAAATTGCCACTGAGATCATTCAGAATTTGAATTTTTTTCGACTGTTGTATTGTTCTCATATGTAATTAAGTAATATAGTACACTCCTGGATGTTTTATGTATGAGGTTTGCTAAATGACAGGCACAGAATACATGTTAGTTTCATTTCTTCCTGTAGAGAAACAATAGCTGTACTCCATTTGTGTTCAATGAATCAAAATTAAATAAAAAAAGAAGTTATTACTGCTACTCTTTCATCTAAACTGAATTAATATCCAGGAAGTTCAGAGAGTTCTAAGGAATCAACTAAAATTTTGCAACTTCTAGTAACAATGGAACGACAATACTTTAGATTTCTCCAATAATTTACCTCAAAGCTACAGAAATTCAGAGATGTCAACTTCCTTAGCATCAGCACTTTCTAGGTCTACCAGTAGTTTCAGTCATATATATACATATATACACACATATATATAATATGTATTTGTTATATATGTTTATATTTTATTTATGTATTTGTTATATATACATTTCTGTACATATATTTCTGCACATATATATAAATATATAGTTTTTCATTGGAAACAACCTAGAACTTCATTTAAGAAGTCAGTTTACTAATTTATTACTTTTTCTCAATTATAGTATTTAATTTACAACATTTCATATTTATATCTTCTGTTTTGATGGCAAGTCTCTGGTTGGCGACTTGAGGGTATCTGATTCTCAGACTGGCATTCTTTCTCCCCCACCCTTGACATTATTTCTCACATCCTGCTCTGCTTTGATCAGGGTACGAAGGTGACGGAAGAGTGTGCACTCCTATAGACATCTGCTTGATCAATAATGGAGGCTGCCACCCAGAGGCATCCTGCTCCTCTGCTCTAGGTAATGACTCACCACTCTCTTTGTCCTTGGGTATTTTGCTGTGACCCTCCAAAACAATTCAACATTTTCAAAACAAAATCTGTCTATGAAATTCTTATTTTTCTTTTTGAGCATCAAACCCCAAATTAATCCACATCATAAAATGATGCATTTGGATTTTTAAAAAATGCAATCAGGCTTTAATGATCTGCTTTAACTTAGGAATTATTTCCCAAGGTAATTATGCCATCTAATTGATTCATGACTATAGTCCAGCAAGCAGGAAAGAGAAAAGAAGGAAGAATGAAATGCCACCTGCTTTTCAAGGACTCTTCCATTTCTCTGCCATTGGCTAGAATTGGGCCACATGGCTGATCCTGGCTGCAAAGGGAGTCTGAGAAGGATAGTCTTCATTTCAGGGCTTGTGAATCAGCTGAAATAAGGTGCTCATTACTAAATCAGGGGAAAATGGTTCTAGGGTTATCCATTGTCCGCAGCATGAAAGAGGGTTCATCTCGCATAATAATATCTCTCTGAGAGATAGTGTGTTATTATATATACACTCACAAATATTGCATGCAATATATTTACTATATGAAAATATGTATTTATTTTACCTTTGACAATAATAGATACTACATTTTTCATCTTGGTCAATTTTACAGGCAAAATTAGTTTCCCATTATTTTCATCAATGCCATTGGATTCCTAATAATTACTACTTTTCATATTTTACTAGCCCTTTTTCTAGTTTGTGCATATCTTTTGCACATTTGCTTTCTTATTGATTTGTAAAATTTCATTCTGTACTAAGGTCATTATCTCATTCTCTTTCGTATGTTTTACAAGCATTTTTTTCTTGCATATTGTTCTCTTAATTTTGTGGTAGTTTTTTCTTTTTTCTTTAAAAAAAATTTGTATAGATGTTGACAGACCTTTATTTTATTCATTTATTTATATGTGCTGCTGAGAATCAAATCCAGAACCTCACACATGCTAGGCAAGAGCTCTACCACTGAGCCACAACCCCAGCCCTGTGGTAGTGTTTTCTATTTAAGAAGTTTAAAATTTTTACATAGTTGAAGAAATAAATCTTTTATTACTCTCCTGTTGGTTTCATATTTAAGAAGACCTATCTTATTGAGCCTTTAAAAATAGTCAAGTACATGTTCTTTTATACTTTTGTATATTTTTTGCATTAAGATCTTTGATCTTTTTATAATTTGTATACTTATGGTATCAAATAGAAATCAACCTTGGTATTTTTGTCCAAATGCATAGAACTAACTCTATTTATTGAATACTATGCCATATTTTTTGCTATGTCAAAATATTTCTTTTTTTATTAGCTTGTCATAAATATGCCTATTTAGATAAGAATATATGTATATATATAAACATACATATGTGCTTGCATCTAAATGCTTATTAAATGACAAACAGCATATTGAAGTGGTTAGGAGCATGATTTATTGACTTGTATTTCTCCCTGGCTCTATTATATTCCAATTGCATACCCTTGGTCAGGACATTTAATCTCTCTGTGCTTTAGTTCTTCTGTGAAATGGGGATTATCATAGTTCCTACCTTGTAGGGCTCTTTAGCGAATTAAATGAGTCTATACACATGACATGCTTAAAACAGTGACAAAGATAACTCATTTTTTATATGGAAGACTGTGTAGTATCATGGATGATACCAAGTAGCTCTGAAAATACTTTTAAGTTGACATTTTCCCGATACTGGGGATTGAATATAGGAGTGTTCTACTACACAGCTGTGCTTTTTATTTATTTTTAAACATTTTTGAGACAGGCTCTTGTTAAGTTGCTCAGGTTGACTTTGAACTTATGATCCTCATGCCTCAGCCTCTCAAGTAGCTGGGATTACAGGCAGGTGCCACCATACCCAACTAAACTGATCTTCACTGCAACCTGTAGGCTTATTCCAGGAACCAATATCCAGGCAAAACTGCAGCAGCATTGGAGTTACTTACTCCATTTTCCTCCTGTAAATATTCTTTAAAGAAGTAATTCACTGTAAAGAATACATCTCTAGGCAATTACTTATTTTTAAAAGGATATGTTTTATTATTAGAACAATATTGTATGTACAACCGTAGAAATGAAAAGTTGTACCCCATTTGTGTACAGTGAATCGAAATGCAGTCTGCAAAAATGAAATTAAGAAAAAATAAAAATTAAAATTAAAAAAACCCTTGCAAATAATATAAGATGAGAATGCAAAACATTGATATCATCAGCTATTCTGTTGTAAATATGTTATATTGCATAATTTATTCTATTTGTTTCTTTAATTCTTCAGCAAGGTTTTCTGTTTATCTTCAATAGTATTTGCTAATGGAGGAATTTTTTTTAAATTTATTTATTTGATTCATTGTACACAAATGGAGTACAGCTATTGTTTCTCTGGTTGTACACAAAGTAGTCACACCATCTGTGCATTCATACATGTACACAGGGCAATGATGTCTGTCTCATTCTGTTATTATTCTTACCCCCCAACCCCAACCCCACCCCTCCCTTCCCTCTATGCAATCTATCCTTCCTCCATTCTTGCCTCCCTTCCACCCCACATTATGCATCATCATTCACTTATCAGAGAGATCATTCGGCTTTTGGATTTTTGGGATTGGCTAATCTCACTTAGCATAACAGTCTCCAACATCATCCATTTACCTGCAAATGCCATAATTTTATTCTTCTTTATGGCTGAGTAATATTCCATTGTGTATATATACCACAGTTTCTTTATCCATTCATCTATTGAAGAGCATCTAGGGTGGTTCCATAATCTAGCTATTGTGAATTGAACAGCTATGAACATTGATGTGGCTGCATCACTGTAGTAATCTGATTTTAAGTCCTTTGGGTATAGGCCAAGGAGTGGGATAGCTGGGTCAAATGGTGGATCCATTCCAAGTTTTCTAAGGAATCTCCACACTGCTTTCCAGAGTGGCTGTACCAACTTGCACTCCCACCAGCAATGTATGAGTGTACCCTTTTCCCCACATCCTCGCCATACCTGTCATTGCCTGTATTCTTAATAAAAGACATTCTAATTGGGGTAAGATGAAATCTTAAGGTTGTTTTGATTTGCTTTTCTCTTATAACTAGGGATGTTGAACATTTTTTCATAAATCTGTTGATTGCATGTAGATCTTCTTCTGTAAAGTGTTCATTTCCTTGGCCCATTTATTGATTGGGTTATTAGTATTCTTGGTGTAAAGATTTTTGAGTATTTTGTAGATTCTGGAGATTAGTGCTCTATCTGAAGTGTGTGTGGCAAAGATTTTCTCCCACTCTGAAGGCTCTCTCTTCACATTGCTGATTGTTTCCTTTGCTGAGAAAAAGCTTTTTAGTTTGACTCTATCCCAATCATTGATTCCTGCTTTTATTTCTTGCACTTTGGGAGTCATGTTAAGGAAATCTGGTCCTAGGCTAACATGATGAGGATTTGGACCTATTTTCTCTTCTACTAGGGGCAAGGTCTCTGGTCTAATTCCTAGGTCCTTGATCCATTTTGAGTTGAGTTTTGTACGGGGTGAGAGATATGGCTTTTGTTTCATTTTGCTGCATATGGATTTCCAGATTTCCCAGCACCATTTGTGAAGAGGCTATCTTTTCTCCATTGTATGTTTTTGACTTCTTTGTCAAGTATGGGATACCTGTATTTATGTGGGTTTGTCTCTGTGTCCTCTATTCTGTACCATTGATCTACCTGTCTATTTTCATGCCAATACCATGCTGTTTTTGTTACTATTGTTCTGTAATATAGTTGAAGGTCCAGTATTATGATACCCCCTGCTTCGAACTGAATCTGGAGGATGTACACAACTTAAATAGATCAATTTCAAGCAATGAAATAGAAGAAGTCATCCAAAGTCTACCAACAAAGAAAAGTCCAGGACCAGATGGATTCACAGCCGAGTTCTACAAGACTTTCAAAGAAGAGCTCATTCCAAGACTCCTCAAAGTATTTCATGAAATAGAGGAGGAGGGAACCCTTTCAAACTCATTCTGTGAAGCTAATATCACCCTGATACCAAAACCAGAGAAGGACACATCGAGGAAAGAAAACTTCAGACCAATAACCCTAATGAACATAGATGCAAAAATTCTTAACAAAATGTTAGCAAATTGCATACAAAAGCATATTAAAAAGATAGTGCACCATGATCAAGTGGGTTTCATCCTGGGGATGCAAGGTTGGTTCAACATCCGGAAATCAATCAATGTAATTCACCACATCAACAGACTTAAAGTCAAGAACCACAGGATCATTTCAATAGATGCAGACAAAGCATTTGATAAAATACAGCACCCCTTCATGCTCAAAACACTAGAAAAAATAGGGATAGTGGGGACATTCCTTAACATTGTAAAGGCCATTTATGCCAAGCCCACAGCTAACATCATTCTAAATGGAGAAAAATTGAAAGCATTCCCTCTGAGAACTGGAGCAAAGCAGGGATGCCCTCTTTCTCCACTTCTATTCAACATTGTCCTTGAAACTCTAGCCAGAGCAATTAGACAGACCAAAGAAATAAGAGGGATATGAATAGGAAAAGAAGAGCTCAAACTATCCCTATTTGCTGATGACATGATTCTCTATTTAGAAGACCCTAAAAATTCCACCAGAAAACTTCTGGAACTCATAAATGAATTCAGTAAAGTAGCAGGATATAAAATTAATGCTCATAAATTGAATGCATTTTTATTCATGAGTGATGCATCCTCTGAGAAAGAAATTAGGAAAACTACCCCATTCACAATAGCCTCAAAAAAAATAAAATACTTGGGAATCAATTTAACAAAAGAGGTGAAAGACCTCTACAATGAGAACTACAGAACACTAAAGAAAGAATTTAAAGAAAGTCTGAGAAGATGGAAAGATCTCCCATGTTCTTGGATAGAATTAATTAATATCAATTAATTAATATAATATTAATTCTTAATTAATTAATTATTAATATTGTCAAAATGGCCATACTCCCAAAAGCACTATACAAATTCAATGCAATTCCAATTAAAATCCCAATGATGGACCTCATAGAAATAGAGCAAGCAATCATGAAATTCATTTGGAGGAATAAGAGACCCAGAACAGCTAAAGCAATTCTTAGCAAGGAACATGTTTAAGTTAATTGCCATATTGATCTCCATATATCATTTCAACCATTTTACAGCAATAGAAAGAACATGTGTTTCTTCAATAAGATGTAACCTTTTTGCTATTAAATGAGAAATATGGAAATCTCTGGACATGAAACAGTGAAATTTTCTAAAACACTAGAATGAGTATTTTTTTAAAAAAGTGCAGAAGAAAACCATGGAGATCCTAAGATACTCTCACACTGTCTTTACCTATTATCGTATGCACATCATAATTAACAGTGAACATTGATTCATGTTAGAATAGATTCAATCCCTTTAAGTTCTTTTGGCCAAGTTCATCCCCAACCCACTAAGTTTGTCATTGTTTTTGTTTTGTAACATGGAAATGAAGAACTAATTAAGAAGTGTGGGAGAAGTTTTGGTGCTGATATTTTGGGGATTTCCCACTTTCCTATGTTACTGTATTACCTTCTACCTGCAGTTTTGCTGAAAAAAAATCTTTAAAGCTTCATATTCATTTAGTGATGGCTAGCCTGGGTAAAACTGGCAACATACAATCTGCATGTCCACATAACTGGGAATGTGTGAACCACCCATTCAAATTCTACTTCTGTGCAATGTGGTGTAGGCACTTTCATATACATGTGTTCCTGGCTCCTCCACATTCCAGCTGTGTATCCTTGTCAAGACTACCTGTCTGTGCTCTGTCCTCATTTGTGAACATGTAAATAGGTATAATAGCACCTGATACAGAACTATTGGGAGGATTCAATGAGTGCTTTCAACAGAGAGCATTATCAGAGGCATCTTACTTTCTGCTGCTAACCCCTCCACCACGAGGAACTCCCATCTTCTCTTGCAGTGTCTCTCACCTGTACATAGCTCAGAGCAATATGGTATGTGAAATGTCAGTACTAGTGTTAATCCATATAAAGCATTGGAAACAGTTAATGTTCTTTTTATTTTAATTTTAAAAACCCAGAAAAATAAAGATTGTAATAGTTTCTTCTTTGTCCATAGGAATATATAGACTTGACATTGGTAGATTCTTATCTAGACAGCAGAACCTGAGTTTCAGTATTGCACTTGAATGAAGGAGGATGCCTATACTTACATTTCCATTTATATTTCTGAACAGGTTCCTTACCTCTCTGCACCTGTCCCCCAGGATATACTGGAAATGGTTATGGACCAAATGGATGTGTGCAATTCAGTAATATCTGCCTAAGTCGCCCCTGTTTAAATGGACAATGCATAGTGAGTCCTTTGTTCTTTGTGGGGAAATAGAGTACTTGAAAATAATTTTGTTCCACTTCTAGAAAATATATTTTTATGTTAATTTATGAGTTTCAAGCAACGATTGGAGCTTAAGATAAGGAATCTTGAATAACACTTGGATAAAAGGTAAGTAATAGCTTTAGCTCCTAGGAAAAACAACCAGTTAATGTTTTTGCAGTGACTTACAAATTCTACAGTTTGATTCAAATAAATATGACTATTTATTCTTAGCAATTGTCATTTAAACTTATTAATTACTAGTTTGTCTACTAGAAAATACTTAATATGTTTCAAGTCCTATTGAGTATATTTTGTAGTGTCACTTTTCTTTATTATTTGGGTTGATTTCATTTTGTTGTATATCCTTTTGGTTTATGGTATTGTGCTTTTTTTCCTCTTTCCTTAGAACACAGAATATGGTTATTTTTGTCATTGTGACCCAGGTTGGGCTGGTATCAACTGCACAGAAAACATTAATGAGTGTTCAAGTAACCCCTGTTGGAATGGGGGAACTTGTATTGATGGTATTAATGGTTTCAGTTGTGAATGCACCAGTTCCTGGACTGGATCTCACTGTCAGATTCCCCAGCAAGGTATGGTCACCACTTCTTATAACACAGGTATTCACAACTTAGAAGTATCACACGTCAATCCCAAGAAAACCAAAGGCCGCATGTTTTCCCTGATAAGTGGATGATGACATATAATCTGGCTGGGAGAATGGGGAGTAAGAGAAGAAAGGAGGAACTTTAGATTACATAGAAGGAAATGAGAGGAAGGAGGGGGCAGGGGTATGAAAAATGGTGGAATGAGACAGACATCATACCCTATGCACATGTATGATTACAGGAATGGTGTGAATCTACATCCTGCACAACCATAGAAATGAAAAGTTGTACCCATTTGTGTGCAATGAATCAAAATGCAGTCTGTAAAAATAGAAATTAAAAAAAGAAGTATCACAAGTCCTTTTGGAGATTCTCTGAATCAACAATCAATTTTCTTTTCCAGTTGCTCAGAATTAAATCTTTGTAGATGTAATATAGAATCTATGAGGCAAATAGTTATATATTTCAATTTAAAATCATAAGAATTTTTCTTCAAAAGAATTAAATTAGTATTTATCATTTTGTTCTGTTCTTTCTGAATCAAAAATATGCTAAGGCATTTTAGTTTTTTAAGGGAATATTTTTCATGGAGCACTCACCAAATTTCCTTAAAATGCTGCATGTAATCACATCATTTTCTGCTCTGAATATGCAATGGTTCATCATTGCCTGTTAAGCAATGATGTTAAGTTGTGGCTGTTTTCCAAGTATCCTCTAAAACCAGCCTTCACCCTATCCATCTAAACTTATTTTTCACTAGTTGCCTAAAAATACTTTCATGTAAGCCAAACATCACTGGCAGCCTGATCCCATGTGGTATTATGAGTATTTCCACTTGTTCTTTTATTTGGGATGTTTCTTCCCACAACTCTCCCTGAGTTCCCTGAGTTCCTTCCATAATATTTCCACCATAAAGTCTCTTCTGACTTTTCCATCCCTCACTTATTACTCCTGATTCTGGATCAGCACATTGATGAGATGTTACCATGTGTTGAGGACAGTGGTGATCCCAGTGGAGAAATACAGAAGCGAAAACATTATCTCCACTTGCTATCTGCTTACCTTCTAGTTGAGGAGATGAGACTAACCCAAAATGGCAGAAAAGATACCAGAACTAGAGCTAAGAACTAAACTGTGTGAGGCTGAGTCAGGTTTCATAAAGGTACAGAATGGGAGCCAAGGAAAATCAGTTAAACAGGGTTCATGGAGAAGGTTCATGGAGCAAGTTCATGGAGAAGGTGATGATGTATTCAAACTAGACTTTGAATTAGAGATGGAGTTGGGTGTCAACAGAAAAGGTGACTGAGAAGAGGGAATGACAGGCTAGAGTTGCCTAGGCTCTTCCTTTTAGGAGTCTCTTAAAAGCACAGTTCTTCATCTTCTCATTTGCAGTTTGTGGCGGGTCCCTCTCAGGGATGACTGGAACAATCAACTACACGAGCCCCTATGCTGGCTATGTTCATGATGTTAACTGCTTCTGGGTTATCCGAACTGAAGAGGGAAAGGTAAATGTAGTAAATCCTGTCCAAATGCAGATTTCATTTGCATATTAGAGTATGTACTATGATATTTGAATATATATTAATTAAAATATACATAATGATCATTCGAACGTCATGTATTGAATGCTTACTCAGTGCCAGGCTTTGCTAGGTATTTGCCAACCTTTCTCTAATCATACACTAACTCTTTGAAATAAGTAATAATATCCTCATTTTATAGATAAAACAATGGCAAGTAAGAGAAGCTATGTAAAGGTCTTCTCCCCACCAACACTGCTTAGCTTGTAATTGGAATAGTTGAATTTCAAAGTCAGGTTTGTCTGGTTCCAAGGTCCATGCTTTGGTAATGAATGATTCTCCACACTGGATGACTAACTGCAAGCTAGTAGTTAATTTGTAAAGTCTAGTCGTTACCGAGACAGTACTGTTTGAAGAAGACCACTCATATTAGTATTATATTGATTATTATGCAACAGTGGTGGTTATTGATTATTATACAATATCCATTAAGCCATTAATTTGGCTTTTTATTTCATCAAATGTCTTCTCTGTGCCCAGTACTATGCTACATGTTTCATAAACATCATAGCATTTTTAACTTCCAGAACCCTAAAGATAGGAATTATTATCTTCATTTTACATATGAGGAGATGCAGCTGTGAGCAGTTGAGAAATCCATCCAGGACCATGTGGTTTGTAAGTGGCATGCAGTGACTCAATCCCAGGCCATTTGGCTCCAAAGCTTGTGACCCTGAGAAGCTATGTGAATATTTTACTCTTAAAATAGAGACCTGAGCCCAAGGTTTTTTGTGCTATTATACCCAACATTAATTACTTAATAAGTGTTTATTTCTAAACCAACTCTTGGACTCATTAAAATAAAGTGGCATGTCTGACTAGATAAGGTTTTCTCTTGTAATTCTGTTTACATTTTCCAGCAGACTACTATTACAGAGGACATTGTACAAGGGTCAGAAATGTTATTTTCCCTTGAGAAGGGAGGTTTCTTTTGGGGTCTGGTAACCCCACAATAGAATGAATTTCAAAACAAAATTCCCAGTGGGTATGTTATGTGAATTTCCTTCCTTCCATTTAATTTTCATTAATTCTATTTCCTGACATTGAAACATTTTTTTTTTGCAAGGAGAAGTTCTTATGTGAAAAATCTTAAATATGTTTATTACCAATTTGTAAGAAAAATCATCCTGGTTTTGTCTTGATTGTTGTGGTTTTATATCTTCTTCTGCCACAATAATGTACCTAATATAGTAGAAAATATGTACAAACCAGGATAGTTCAATTAATTAACATTTATTTGATTTCATTTAAGTTGTTCACTGCACAAAACGATGTAATGATGGGTAATATCTTAAAAATCCCCTCACATACAATTTCAAAAATCTCCTGAAATTCTTATTTATTAGCTGAACACTTGTGATTTTAGGCTCTGATGAAAATTAAATTGTACAGTCGTTTTTGGTTATTTGTTTTAAATGAGGTTGTCCTTACACAATCTTTTATGTTTTATTCATTATATTACTGTATTTGAAGTCTGTGCGTTCTAAACGTTTACCTCAGAGATATGTTTTCATGATTATTCTCTACTTGGATGCTTGGCACTCTTCATTTTAACTTATTCCCGTTCTCGACTGCTGGCATTGCTCACCCTTTAATGATAACCAACCCCTGAAGACTCACAGCACTACATGCATCTGTCCCGTGCCTACTCAGCCTACACCTAAGTACATCAGTCTGGGCTATGTGTCCGAGACCCCCATGGTCTCATCATCCCTGATGGGGAATGAAGAATGTATGTGTATATGATACATACACTCCATAGGTCATTCAGGGTGTCACAGTAGAGATGGCAATATTAGTTAATCTAAATATCATTTAAACTTAATTCATAGTAGATTTTTCAAATGGACAATTCATTACACTGATTTAAAAACACTATCAGACATATATTTGAAGTGACTTTATTTGATATATATGACAGTTTAATGAAATCTAACCAAATCTGTTTCATTAAGATTTCTTTTAACTGATACATAATATTGGTGCATATTTATGGAGTACAGTATGATAATTTGATATTTGTATACAATGTGTAATGATCAAATCAGGGGAACTAGCACTCCTCAAAGTGTTTTTTAAAACATATTTTGATATTAACTGAAGTTGGTCCTAGCAATTTTTAACATGAGTCATTTAATTTGTAGACTTGTTATACATATTGGTGTATATTTAAGAAATGGTAGATAGATGAATTCTAAAACAATGGAAATGAAAATAATATATTTATATGATGCTTTTTCTATTTTTAGGTTCTGCATATCACTTTCACTTTTTTCCACTTAGAATTGGTGAACAATTGCCCACGTGAGTTTCTTCAGATTCATGATGGAGATTCCTCTGCAGCCTTTCCACTTGGAAGGTTCTGTGGTGCCACACCCCCTCAGGACCTCCTCAGCAGTGACAATGCTCTCTATTTTCATCTCTATTCTGACCATTTGAGCAATGGAAGAGGGTTTACAGTAAGATGGGAAACACAGGAACCAGGTATGTGTAAACATGGAGAAAAGCAAAGATAAATTTTGAGGTTATTAAATTTTCTTGATCATACATACAATTGGATACATGATACATACACTTATCATGTATCCAATATTAGACTTTTGGATGCATGATAAGTTCTGGAATCCAGAGATACAGAATATGTTAATTATTTAAAAATCTAATTTCAAATGAATTTGATTTAATTTTTCATTCAAAGATAATAAATTAGGATATATTAGTGGGATTAAAATACATGAATCTTAATGAGTATCTTATGAAATTATTGAACAGCATCTTTAGAAGCTCTAGCAGATTTACTTCAGAGATGTCAGTGAAGACATTGTCCACTCCTTCATCTAGCAGTCCTTATCGTAACGTCCCTTTGATAACTTCTTGTTTCCTTCTTGTTATTTTGCTTTTATACACAATTTAAAAAACTGTAACTATAAAAAATTTAAACATGTCAAAATAAGAGAGCACAGTATACTGACTCCCTATTCATTTATCAGTAATTCTGTGGGTCTATTTCTGACTTTTTTATCTTTTCTCTTGGTCCATTTATCAATTCTGGTGCCACCTGGGCTTAATTACTGTAGTTTGAAATTTGGTAGGTCAAATCCTCTAACTCTGTTCTTTTTAGATATGCTAGATTCTTTGCATATTCATATATACTTTTGAATCTACTTATTTCCACCAGTGATCTGCTGGAATTTTGTTGGTATTTCATTGACTCTATAATCAATTTAGAAGAAATGATCTCTTAAAATTGAGCCTGCCTATCCATTAACATGTACTATCTCATTCAGCTCTCCTGAAATTTATCCTGGCAATATTTTATAGATTTCAGTCTTCTGGTATTCTACACATTTTGTTAGATTTATTAATAAATATTTGATATTCTGTTATATAAAATATTAATTTTCTACCTGTTGCTAACATAGAAATATGACATTTTAAAATAATGGATTTTCTATCTAGCCACATTGTGAAATTTATTAATCAAGCCTCATTTTTTTATAGATTCTTTTTATTTTTTCATGTAAAGCTCTTCCATCTGTGAATGAAGGATATTTTTCTGTTTTCATTTCAATCTTTGTAACTATTATTTATTTTCCTTGACATTGCCTCAGCTAAGACACTAGTACAAAGCTAAATAAAAGTGGTCGTCGGATAGACATCCTTGTCTTTTTTTCCAGCTGCATAGGGGAAATGTTCAATATTCCATCCTTGAATGTAATGTTAGATGTTAAGTTTTTGTAGATAACTTTTTCAGATTAAGGGTATTCTCTCCTGTTCCAATTACCATTGCTATATAACAAATTACAAATTTAGTGTTGTAGAACATTAATCATCTTATTTTGCTTTTGATGTTATAGACCAGGAATTTGGAAAGGGCCCAGCATGATAATTATCACTTGAAATCTGTTGAGCAATTACAATAAGATGTCAGCTAATCTAAGGGATCAATATTTAGATTGATCTAAGGGATCAATATTCAAGATGTCTCACTTGGGTTGGGGGGTAGCTCAGTGATATAGCTTCTGCCTAGCATGCATGAGGCCTTGGCTTCAGGCCGAAGGAAGAAAAGAAAGAGAGAGAGAGAGAGAGAGAGAGAGAGAGAGAAAGAAAGAAAAGAAGAAAGAAAGAAAGAAAGAAAGAAAGAAAGAAAGAAAGAAAGAAAGAAAGAAAGAAAGAAAGAAAGAAAGAAAGAAAGAAAGAAAGAAAGAAAGAAAAGAAAGAGAGAGAGAAGGACTCACTTGTGTAGCTAACAATACTGGCTCTTTTGGACAAGAGCAACCTAATGTTGCACGTCTAATGAGGCAATCTTAGAGTAGCTCTTCTTTCATGGCAATTGACTTCACTTAGAGCAAGCTTTACAATAAATCCAGGTAGGTTCTAAAGGCAATTTTTTGCTTGCCCTTGAAATAACATTGCATTATTTCTGCCATACTTAATTGGTTGAATTAGTCACAAATCAATTCAAATTTAAGAGGAGATACGCATCCTACTTTGCAATGGGAGAAGTATCAGAATTAATAAGCATTTTAAACCACCACACCTTTTATTCTTACCTTTCCAAGAATTTCTTTAAAATCATGAATGGAGTTTGGATTATACAAAACTGCTTTTCTGAATCTATCAAAATGATCATTATAAGCCTAATGAGATGGTATATTCTTTAAGTGTGGTGAATTACATTGATGGATTTTGAACATTGAATCAACTTGGCAACAGGCATATTTCACTTTTTCATGAAGAGTTTTTTGTTTGTTTGTTTTTTAGCACTGGGGATTGAACCCAGGGGCACTACATCCTCAGCCCTTTTTATTTCTTATTTTGAGACAGGATCTCACTAAGTTACTTAGGGTCTTGCTAAGTTGCTGAAGCTAGCCTTGAAATTACAATCCTCCTGCCTCAGCTTCCTGAGTCTCTGGAATTACAGGCATGCATCACCACGCTCAGCAAGTTATTCTTTTAATATATGAATGAATTTGATCTGCTAATATATTTTTTCAACATTTAATACCTATATTTGGGAGATATTGGCCAATAATTTTCCTTTCTTGTAGTTTCCTTCTCAAGTTGTAATACTGACCCCTTAAAGTCAATTGAACAGTGTTCCTACTTTTTATATTCTCTCAAGGTATTTGCATAATATTGGTAATTGTTTAGAAGAATTCACCATGAAGTTAGTTAACACAAAAGTCTCCTGTGTGAGTTTTAAATTGTGAATTAAATTTAGTTTATATATATAAACATATATATATATATATGTCTATTCAGATTTTCTGGAATTTTTTTGGCAATATTTTTTCTCAAACTAATTCATTTCATCTACTCTTTCATAATATTTTCATACTATCCTTTCATACTATAGCAATGTCTTCTCTTTTCCTTCCTGATATTGATCATTTATGTTATCTTTTTTCCTTCATCAGTCTTACCAGGATTGATTTTACTCCTCTTTTTAAAGTACCAACTATGAGCTTTGTCAATGTTTTCTGTTGAGTTTCATTTCATTGAGTTTCTTGGTTTCATAGTTTTCTTCCTTCATTTCTCTTTTTTTGGGGGACGGTGCTTAAATTACTGTTACCTTTATTTTTAGCATATGTATTTCTTTTTCACAAATTTTTAGTATTTTAATTAGTCCGTTATAGTTTTACACAGTATTGGCAATTGTTTTCATATAATCATGCATGCATGGAATACAATTTGTTCCACTTCAATCCCTACTACTTCCTCTTTCCCTCCCCTCCTCCCTTTTCATGTTCCCTTACTCTACTGGTCTTCATTCTATTTTTTTAAATTGGTGCTTTATAGATATACATAAAGGTGAAATTTACTGTGGTATATTCATATCGTTTCATGGCATAATTTGGTCAATTTCATTCTGCAGTTTCTCCCTTTTTCCATCCCTCTTCCTCCCCTCTATTCTACTCCATTCTTCTCCTTTTTATTTTCACAGGATTTCCCCACCTTTTTTTTCCTTATGCTGAGTGAAATGCAAGCCAGACGCAGACTTAAGTTCACTTGGAATAATGTTCTCCAGTTCCATTTATTTGTCAGCAAATGCCATAATTTTATTCTTCTTTATGGCTGAGTAACACTCCATTGTGTACATGTACCATGTTTTCTTTACCCATTTATCTGTTGGTGGGCACCTGGGCTGGGTCTATAACTTGGCAATTGTAAATTGCATTTCTGTAAACAGTGATGTGCTTATATCACTGTGGTATGCTGATTTTAGTTCTTTAGGACAAATACCAAGGAGTGGGATAGCTGGGTCCTATCATGGTTCCATTCTTAGTCTTTTGAGGAGTTTCTATACTGCTTTCCAAAATGATTGTACTAATTTTCAGTCCCATCAACAATGTACGAGTGTACCTTGTCTCCCACAATCGTGACCAGCATTTATTATTATTTTTGTTCTTGATGATTGCCATTCTAACTGAAGTGAGATGAAATTTCAATATAGTTTTGATTTGCATTTCCCTGATTGCTAGGGATGTTGAACATTGTTTTTTTTTCATATATTTATTGGCTATTTGTTTTTCTTCTTTTGAGAAGTGCTGTTTAATTCCTTTGTCCAGTTATTGATTGTGTTATCTTTTAGTGATAGGTTTTTTTTCAGTTCTTTATATATCCTGGATATCCCCTGTTGGAGGAGCAGCTGGCAAAGATCTCCAATTCAGTATTCTTTCTTTATATTCTTAACTTTTGCCTTTTCTGTGCAGAAATTCTTTGATTTACTGATTCTTGGTTTTATTTCTTGAACTTTATGGTTTTTGTTAAAGGAAATCAGTGCATGCTTGTTGGAGTGTTGAGCCTATGTGTTCTTCTAGCAGTTGCAAAGTCCCTAGTCTAATTCCTAGGTCTTTGATCCACTTTGGATTTTCCTTTGTGCAGGGTGAAAGATTGGAATCTAGTTTCATTCTTCTACACATGGATACCCAGTTTTGCCAGCACTCTTTGTTATAAAGACTATCTTTTCTCCATATGTTTTTGTCATCTTTGTCAAGAACCAGATGGCTATCTCTTTGTAACTTTGTCTCTATGTCTTCTACTCTGTTCTGTTGGTCTTCATGTCTTTTTTCATGGCAACACCATGCTGTTTTTGTTATTACAGCTCTGTAGTATAATTTGAGATCAGTTATTGTGATGCTGCCTGCATTTCTCTTCTTGCTCAGGATTGCTTTGGCTATTCTGTGTCTCTTATTCTTCCAAATGAATTTTAGAACCGTTTTATTTTTTCTAGTTCTATGAAGAATGTCATTGTCTTTTTGATGGGGATTGCACTAAATCTGTATGCACTTTTGGTAGTATGACTATTTTGGCAATAGTAATTCTGCCTACTCAAGATATGGGAAGTCTTTTCATCTTTTAAGGTCTTTAATTTCTTTCTTTGATGTTCTATGATTTTCATTATAGAGATCTTTCACCTCCTTGTTATTCCTAAGTACTTTTATTTAGATTGTTATGAGTGGGATAATACTATTACTTTTTAAAAAATTTTTCCCAGCTTCTTTATTTAGAAGCACTGATGTAATTTCAACCTTTAAAACATTTTTTATATACACTAGAGCCATGTCTTTTCTCTGAGAATTGTTTTTTTCTGTATTCCACGGGTTTTAATGTGTACTTTCATTGGCATTTAGCTTAAAATATCTTCTCATTCTTATTTTGGTTTCTCTGTGACCGTGGGTTTTATTAAAAATGTGTTGCTTAATTACCAATGTGGTCATTAATCTTGCAGTGTATCATTTCAATCTTTTGAAACTTGTTGAGATTTGTTTAAATGGACTAATATATTTTATACTTTGACATACTTCTCATATAGACAAGAAAGAATACGTATTCTGCAATGGTGTAATATGGGTCATCTATATATGTCAACTTAGCCAAGTTGGTCAATAGGTTTGTTCAACTATTATATTTATTTAATGATTTGAAAGATGTTTTCTCTATAGTGAAAGAAGTGTGGTAAAATCTCAAGCTACAATTACAGAGTTGTGTACCTTTCTGCTCTGACAATTTTGTTTATATCTATTTTATTTTATTATTTATTTCCTTTCTCTCCATATTTCAAAAATATTTGTTCCTTACAGCTTTCTTGAGTTGGATTTCTGATAGGGTTGGCACTGAATCTGTAGAGTACTTTGGGTAGTGTGGACATTTTAATGATATTAATTCTTCTAATCCATGAACACAATCTTTCCACTTACTTGTGTCTTATTCAGTTTCTTTTATCAATATTTTCTACTTTTCATTATACAGATCTTTCACATCCTTGGTTAAATTCATTCCACATATTTTACTTTTCTGATGCTATTATAAATGGTATTGTTTTCTTAACTACTTTTTTGGTTAGTTAATTGTTGATGTACAGCAATGCAACTGATTTTTGTACCCTGCAACTTTACTGAGTTAGTTTATCAGCTTATTTATTTATTGGTTCTAAAGTTTTTTTGGTCTCTCAGGTTATTTACATATAAAATCATGTCATTTGCCAACAGATAATTTTACATTCTATATCTCATCACTTTTCTTCAACCTAAAAGACATCTTTTACTATTTCTAATGCAAAATGAGAGAATCACACATTCTCTCAGCTGTTGATGGTCTGAGGTGAATTTTTTCATTTTAGTTTCTAAAGAATATTGTCACATGTAGAATTCTAGGTTGACAGTTTACTTTCTGTTAGCCATTTAAACATACCATTTCATTGCCTTTTGATTTGCATAATTTCTCTTTGGAGGGTCAGCAATAATTCTTATGTTCTTTCCTCCAAAGATAATGTGTCTTTTCCCTGCCTCTGCTTCTGCCTTTTTGCTTTTCTTTCTTTCCTATTCTTATCTTAATTTTTGACTTGATTATGAGTTCTCTAGGTAAATTTTTCTTCGTATTTATTCTGCACCGGAGTCATTATGAATTTTGAGTCTGTGAGTTGATTTCCTTTAGTTACTTAGAAAATGGTCAGCCACACTGGGGATTTAGCTCAGTGGCAGAGCGCTTGCCTAGCATGTGAGGCACTGGGTTCAATTTTCAGCACCACATATAAATAAAATTAAGGTCCATCAGCAACTAATAAAAAAATAGAAAACTGTCAGCTAGTATTTATTCCAGCATTGCCTCTGTGGTTTTTCTCTCTCTCTTGCCCTTTGGGGACTGATTACACACACAGTAGGTGATGACTAAGTCTCATAGCTCTCATATTTCTATAGCCTTCCCTTCCATTTTTTTTTTTTCACTCTCATTCTATTTGGTTATTTTGTTTTGAAATGTCTTTAGGTACTTTAATCCTGCCTGCTGCTATGTTCAATCTGATGTTTAAAAACACTCACCATGTAAAGACTTTTTGATTTCAGATATTGCATTTTCCATTTCTAGGTTCTTTTAGTATAGGTACTAAGGAGTCATTGTATGGTAGGTCTAATGTCTCAATTGTTTCTGGTTTTGCTCAGATTGCCAGTTTCATTTGTTTATCATCAGTTACTGTTTTTCCTAATTCCTCGTGGGCATGTTAAGTTTCTGTTGTGTGTTGCAGTGGTTCTGGATTTTATTATATTCCTCTTAAAAATGTTGGGATTTTTCTGGTAGGCAGTTAAGTACTGACAGATTACTTTGATGCAAGCAAGTCTTGAATTTGTAGACTTTTTCTTCTCAGATTGATCTTCCCATTAAGAAAGCTTCTCTTTGTGCTTCCTCTAATGGTTTTTGCAATCCTTAGCTTCATTGTTTAGATTAGCTATTCATGACAAAATAATATTTTAATTTTGTCATTTCTTATTTACTTAGCATTTGAAGTTCTTCAATGGAATAAAACTTTTCCATATCAACTATTTCATTACTTACATATACAGATCATATAGGAAATGTAGGATAAATTTCTGATCCTTCTGTTTTCCTCCTGGTATTTAAGTTAATGACTTGGTTCCCTAGCTTTCTTTAAAATGATCAACTAATTACTTTTCCAAATTATTTTATTTTTTTCTGATATCTTTGAATTAATTTTTTGCTCATATTTGACATGCTTTAATCCATTCTTGGTTTTTAAAATGTCCAATTTTTCCATATTCGGTTAGTGAGTGTTTTTTCTCATTAGTTTCTGAGATTTTTTTGTCAAATTTATGTTACCCTGAAGGTTTCTTTACTTTCTGGTTTGAAAAGATGTTCCAGGCCCTCCTATACATTTATTGTCTTGGACTGGAACCAACTATTTCCTCCAAAAGAGCTTTTACTCTTCCAATAGGAAATGATATTTAGAGCCCACTGTCTAGATGCTAGGTGTGGCTACTGTTGCTGGGTGAGTCAGAGTCTCTAGGCCTTTCAGAAAACAGAAGTAGAAAATACTTTTTTTCAGTTTTAGGGGAAAAAAAGCAAACCCTGTATTCACACTAATCTTACAATATGTTGAAATATCGATATTGTAGGGTTTGTTTTCACTTTATATTATACCTCTTCTCTCAAATACTAAAAATCTCGGTTCCCAATAACATTAGCATATTAACTGTATACTTAATTCCACAAATTTTAAAAACAATAGTGTCAATATTATTATTAAAAACATAATAATTGAAAATAGTTTAATATTTTATCATTATTCTTTTATACTTAAGATGCATTTTACTTGAGACATATAGTCAAATCATAGCATTTTAAAGTCTCAAATTTCCACTCTTCATAATTAACTTGCCAGTTCAATGGTCTCCTTTTGCTTATGATTTTAGAGATTTCTTTTTTATTTTTATTAGATTTTATTTTATAATTATTTACTTTATAATTTATTTTTTAGTGTCGAAACCAAATCAAAATGCATGGCTGATTTAGAGAAGTCTAGCTTCCATCCCTGCCACTTCCACCCTGTTCTTTCCTCCCCTATCAGTAACTGTTTTTATGAGTTTTAGATTTATTCCTCCATGTAAAAACTTAAGCAAATAATCATATTTCCCTTCTTGGATAAAAGGTGGCATGCTATACACAGAGGTTGTGTAATTTGCCTATGTATAAAATGCCATTTTTCTGTAACGTGCTTATTGAAGTCTATATTATTTATTATTTCTATTATATAATTTTACAGTAGCATTTCCTATAATTTATCACAAATTCTTTTTAAATAAATGTGGGTATTAATGACAGAAATTCTTCCAGTCATTGCTCAGCCAGTTAGGGAGCTGTGGTGTAAGCGGGGAGGGAGTGGGGTCAGTGTCAGAAAGCCTGGCTCAGTTCCCTATTTGCTCCATACCTGGGCCAGGGATTTAACCGCCATGCAGTTGAATGTCTTCATTTATAAAATGAATGACTTAACTCTAAGGTGGCATTAAGGAACCTTTTATAATAAAAATTATGTGGTGCTTAATTATTTAAAACATAAAATAATCTGAAGTGCTAAAACATATAGGGGCCAACAGAAATTCCAGAGTTTTCTAAGAATTAATATACAGAAATTAATCTCTTCAAGGTGAAAGAAATGAATTTTCATTCCCCATTATTCATCCCTGAGGATTCAGCACTGTGTTTTATAGTCTCACTGTATGATGGTTTATAAGCGTAGAGCTTGCACATGAGTGATTCATTTATTTATTAGTTGGTACTTGTAGATTTATAACTTTGTGAACCTGGAAAACTGAAAGTTTTAATTTATGAGGGTATCCAAAACTGCTCATAGTCATTTAAATGAATTTGGCTTCTTACAGTAGTGGCTATGACAATTCTACATGAGTTATAACTTGTATACAAATGTAAAGTTACTTTTCCCTCTTGTGTTAGAGTGTGGAGGTACACTGACTGGTCCTTACGGATCTATCAAGTCTCCAGGATATCCTGGAAACTACCCCCCAGGAAGAGATTGTGTCTGGCGTGTTATAATGAGTCCTGGACTCCTGATAACATTTACTTTTGGGACCTTGAGTCTGGAGCACCACGATGATTGCAGCAAAGATTATTTGGAGGTAAACAATTATATCTAGAGAGAACATATTATGATATGGTTAGGACTTAGGGCATTGTGGTTTGGTGATGCCCATGGATGACCCCAATTTATTAGCAATAATTAGATATTTTTCTCAATAGGCAGTCAATGTCTAAGTCTTGCTAGGTCTCTATTCTCATTTATGCTAGCTTATTGCTGCCCTTCTGGATTCCATTTGAATCTGGGAAATAGATTGCCTTGCCATCCTCTGTACTTTGCTGGAAACTCAGGCCCCTAGTGGGGTAATAGAATTAATGAAATAAACACTAAGTAATGGTGTCTCTTCCGATCCAACTCAAATCTTCTGTTGTCATGGTAAACCAGCAGGGTGTTTCACAACTTGAATATAGTGTTTCATGGAGAAAAATAAGTTTAATAGTGATCGTGTTGAAATGTAATGATATGCAGTAACTCTTACTGAAAAATAATGAAAATTATCATTGGGAGAAGAGAAGTCAGTCTGAGCCCCTTCTGCCTCCCATTCATAAAAGATTAAAATATGGAGGAGGGAAAAAAGGCTATTATATTCAAATGCCATATGCATACATGTACATCAAAAATGTTACTTTCCACTTGTAGACAGAAAAGATCATTGAGAAGACTAAGTTCTTAGGTTGTTCTTATTTTTTTTTGACACCATGAATCTCAGTACTCCTTGCAGGAGTGCTAAGAAGACAATAAGCTTTTCCAAATCCATTAGGGAAGAATGGAGTGCTGTGGAATTATTCATAAAGGATAAAAGGATGCAGCTGTCAAACAGGGTCTCCACAAGTTGAAATCATTAGTAATTTAGCAGTTGTAATCTGAAGCCTTCGGAAATGACTGGAAGATCTGCTTCTCTTCGGAATATTTTAGCAAAATAACCTTTTAAATGTTGACAGTAAAAAGTGAGTTATCTGAAATTAATATTCGGTAAATTCCATCAAGGTAAATTAGAAGCTTTTTAAAATTCTGGTATGTTAATTCCTAGGTAGTGTGTAATAGAAAGTATCGATCATTTGGACAATATTGAAATGTCTCTCATTTATTACCAAGCTACAATATTTCAAGGAACAAGTTCGATATAAAAATAAAGTAATGCTGTCCTATACCTTTGCTGCCAATGGAAAAAATAATTTGAATGGATGAAATCAATCACATAAAAGTATTTTTTAGCTCATTCACTCCTTTGGGTCCAATGTAGAACAGACTTTGCAACAAGGTTATAAGAGCTCAACATGATTATCTAATGTATTAACAATCAGCAATTAAAAATGTCCAAGATCATGTTGTTGCTTGGTACTTAACTATTATCAAAGTAGCACTTTTTCAAAATAATTATTTTTACAGACTTCATTTTATTCCCTGTACACATATGGGGTACAAATTTTCATTTCTATGGTTGTGCATGATGTACATTCATATCATTCTTGATAATCATACATGTACATAGGGTAATGATGTCTGTCTTATTCCATTTTTCATACCTCTGCCCCCTCCTTCCTCTCATTTCCCTCTACATAATCTAAAGTTCCTCCATTCTTCTCTCACCCCACCACCACCCCAACCCAATTATATATCATCATCCACTTATCAGGGAAAACATTTGGCCTTTGTTTTTTTGGGATTGGCTTATTTCCCTTAGTATGATAATCTCCAATTCCACCCATTTATCTGCAAATGCCATAATATTATTATTCTTTATGGCTGAGTAGTATTCCATTATATATATATATATATATACACACACCACAGCTTCTTTATCCATTGACAGACCAAAGTAGCACTTATTAAATTTGCTAATTTCATTAAGCCATCTTTATGTCATGTCCAATAAGACTGCACTTCCTTTTCCATTATCATTCAGTTGACATCACTAGCATTTCTTCTTTTTTTTTTCTTTACATCTATTCATATTCTTCTCTCTGATCACTGGGACTTTAGCATTTAAAAGCAAATAGCTATGGGGTGGGTGGGAAATCTAGAAAAGAAAACACTGACATTAATAACATCATGAGAAAAATCCAAAGCATGTATATTTTTGGCCTTGGAAATGACATTCAGACAGAGGATGAGGTATCTGGAGCAGAATATGTCCTTTACTGAGCCCCAACTGTATGTCAGTTCTTTGTGTGGTAGGGAGGTTTCCTACTGGTATCATTTTTAAATGAAAGATTTTCTATAGTTAATATACAGAATGACTTGGTTTTTTAAAAAGTTGACCACTTTAACCTTAATGATTCACTATTTTTTTTTTTTTTTTTTTTTTTTTTTAGATTCGAGATGGTCCTTTGCCTCAGGACCCTGTTCTTGGGAAATTCTGTACCACTCTTTCTGTCCCACCACTCCAGACTACGGGTCCCTTTGCCAGAATTCATTTCCATTCTGACACCCAGATTAGTGACCAGGGCTTCCATATCACCTACTTAACATCACCTTGTAAGTACTCTACCTGGGGGGAGCAACATGTATTTGAAGGATGATGCTATGGTTTATGGTCATTTTACATTTTAAGGTGGTCCTGAAGATGACTGACTTTCTTAGACTAGCGACAGGACTTTGTATGTATTTCTTCCAAGACTCCAGGCTTCTTTATCTTTCTAATGCTCTATTATTAATGCTACAATACCCCTTGGTCCCTAAATTCTCAGATCCACATCATGACAGAGATGAATGAAGCACCTAAAATTCAATACTCCAGACCCTCGGTTCTCTAATGTTCTCGGTTCTCTATTCTGTTGTGAGAAGAGTTGTTCATGTGAGTAATAGGAGTTGTGTCTGATATTATCCTTGGATCAAGTCTAGCTGTACAGGAGCTGGTGTCCAGGACTTAGCATCCTAGGCCCCTAGAATTTCACTTCTAGTGAACTACCTACTATGCCTTCCGTTGCTCTGATACCTTAAAACAAACTAACAACAAAACAAATTAAATGCTCTATGCTTTTATTTTTAGGGCTTGAGAGAATTTCATTCATGACCTGATCATTATGTCCTTAATGAGAATTCATGGAAAAAAATACCTTTTAAGTTCCAGTATCAGGAAAAGTTACTGTGAACATTGGTTCCCTTTCTGTACTTTGACTTCAGGCTGAATCTGCAGCTGACCTCCTGTAACTTCCATAGCCATTACAACTATGTTCTATGCTTCTCAACCATCCTCCAGCGACATGTTGCTATCCTGTTTTTATTTTTTCTTTAATCTGCTTTGTGTATCTGATTATATATTTTATTTTGTCACCTTATATTATAAACTCCCTTTTTGGGAATGCAGCAGAGCATCAATGTATTTAAAAACAATTTGTAGAAGAGAACAGTGGATTGGAAGTTTGATTACACATCTCTGCATTGGTTTCTTTAGGCACTGCAGGGACATCTAGCAAATATATCAAACTGAAAATCTTATAGTGAGAGGCATAAGCCTGTACAGGGTGAATAAAGTGGGTATGTTCGTGAGGTCTGTGTGTATGTGTGTGTGTGTATTTATAAACTTTTTTTTTAATGGATCCAATGCCTGGGAGCCAGAACAAAGGCCATCCACATGACCCCTCCCTCTCTTCCCTGTTCTCCTTAGCGGATCTGCATTGCGGAGGGAATTACACAGAGTCAGAAGGTGAGATCCTCCTCGATTTGTCTGGGCCTTTTGCTCACAAAGAACAATGCATCTACACCATAAGTCAGCCTCAAGGAGAGCAAATACAAATCAACTTCACCAATGTGGAGCTGGAAGACCAAATCGGCTGTTCTCAGAGTTACATTCAGGTAACTTTTAGCCTTCAGTTGCCCTCAGATGATGTTCATGTTAATATTCTGTAAGGTGGTGGTCTTCAAATGGTTCCAGACTAGCAGCATCCACATCACCAGAGAGGACGTTAGAAATGTTATTGTACACCCTATCCCTGCCCTACCCTAGGATCTGGACTTTGTTGAGCAAACACAGACCGTGGCACCACAGCAATATACATATTTTAACTCAAGAGAACCTTATTTCAGGCAGAGATAAATAGGTCTATTCATCTCCTCTGGGGGTGGAGGCCCATCAGGGGATTCTGATGCAGGCTACAGTTTAAGAACAACTATTCTAGAAAATCTGAAAGAAGCGGCTTAAAACAGATCTACAGATGGTAAAACAAGAGATTAGTAAGAGAATCAACAAAGAACGAAGAGGAAAGTTGAGGCTAGAAACTCCTAATGATGATAAATTACAGTGTACTAAAACAAACTCTAATCACTAAGGTGCATGCCAATAAGTAAGGCTAATCAGATTTACGAGCAGAGTAAATCCCTAGAGAGTAAATTTCCTACAGAGATTATGTAGGATAATTTTATGTGGGAGGGAACTCAAACTAGAGAAGTTAAGGATATTTGCCCAGGTGGCCTAGCTAGTCAGTGACAATGAGTTAGGTTAAATTGTTGAATGACTCTTGTTTTAAAGGTTCAACCTTTTCTTCCCTTAGTCCTGCTTGTTCTCAAACTTTGACTTCAGTGTGTGTGTGACGGTTTTAACAGGGGACTACCTAAAACCAAAACAGGCATTTTTTGTTTAGGAGGCCTGTTACTTCTTTTGGTTAATTTTTGGTCAAGCCACAAATTGAAGTGTGGAACAAGAGAAACAAAACATTTTCTTGTTGGGCATCATCATTGTGTATAAATTCAGAGAAGCCTTTACCATTTTGTTTGCTTATGTAAGTGAAACCAATTTATTTTTCCAGGAAAAATTTAAATAACCTCCTGACCTCTTCCCTCCATTTAGACAGAGGAAATATAGAACTTTGCCTTAGGATCTGAACTCTGCTGAGCAAATACATTGACCATAGCATCATAGTAATATATATTTTTACATCCAAAAATTTTTATTTCAGGTGGTGAGGTGAATAGGTGTATCATTCAATTTAAGTTTTTTAAGTTTCTCAGAAAATACATTAAGATTGTGGAATAATTTTAAATAACTTTCTGAAATAAAAGTAACATTTTCAACAGACATTCTTTTTAAAATTTGAGAACAGTTAAAATTAGGGCTGGGGATGTAGCTCAGTTGGTAGAGTGCTTGCCTCGCATGCACAAGGCCCTGGGTTCAATCTCCAGTACCACCAAAAAAAACAACAACAACAAAACAAAATCCCCAAAAAACTCTCATAATTACAGAGTGCTTACTATGCCCTAGGCGCTGTTCCAAGACTTTAATATAGGATAATAAATTTAGTAGATAAGGATCACTGCCTGCTTATTGCATACCAGGTCTAGAAGGTGCTTTACAGAAATTAATTCATTGAATTTGAATTATCACAACGTTATCTTTATGATTTTAATCTCAGGAATCTGAGGCCCAGAGAAAGGAAGTTACTTGCCCACAGTTGAATGTCCAGCAAGTTGTAAATCTGGGATTTGAATTTAGGTGTTCTTGGTGTACTGATCTCTGATAAGAACAGAAAAGCAATGGTGCAATTTTGCCTACAAGAGATGTCTCCTGTTCTCTAGGAAGGACTGTCTCATGAATTTCCCAATTCCATAGCTAGCAATCTGGTCGCAGGACTGAAACATGAAAACAGGCTCAATGGTTTTCTGAGGTCGGCAAGGAAGTCACTAATGATCAGGGAAATTTGTCACCTTTCTGCTAGATTCTTCATAGTGGTTGCAATATCTCTAAGGAGCTGTCAGAGCATCTGCAAAGATATATTCTCCTTGCTGTGCAGACCATTCTCATTGAATTTCAATGAGGTGTTACATGAACTCCTCTAAAATGTTCTGGGAAGTTATCAGGGGAAAAAAAATCATTAAATTAAATTAAATTAAATCTGGCATTCAAAGATTTAATTTTGTAAATAGGAATGGCAGAATGTTTTGCAACCAAAATGGTGTTAGAGTTAACTCACCTAAGATCTTATTTTCATTCTGTAACAAGATGACTATATAACTTTGGCTACTTCTATATATGAAAGTTTTAGTTCCTCCTTCAATAAGATGCCCTACCTATTCTTCTAATCTTCATGAGGATAAAATTAAGGGAATGAATCATGAAAGAAAGTTGAAAAATTAAAACCATTATACAAATACAAGTTTTTCCTAGACCAAATCTTGCCTTGAACTTGCCAGTTCAGAGACAGTCAATGAGCTCTTTCATAGTTGGCCGTAAAGGCATCTGTATTCTGGTGTGCTCATGTACACACAAGGGCTTGACAAAATTTCCCTCAAGGGTTGATGGAAAAAATAGAAGAACTCTACTATTCAGAAGGACAAGTCATGTATAATGATTTGACTAGCTGAGTAAATTTTTCTGTTATATCCATGACCAACCCAAAGGAATACATCTGATCAATTTATAGAATTTTAGCGTTGACGAGGTCCTTAGATCTAACCTAAAGTCATCTAATCTAAATCACTAATGTCGTAAATGAGGAAATTGAATTCTACAAAGGTCAAGCTCTAGTTTTGTCAAAATAGGACTTAGATGTACCTTTTTAGCATTCTAGATAAATATATGTTGAATAAGATCAAAGTCCTTATCATTAAGTCATCTCTATTCATTCATTGGAAAATTGTGAACTTAACTCTTTTTTTTTTCAGTACTCTTACTTATCTAGTTGCTCTTTAAGCATTGGACATGAAAGAAAGTGATGCATGAATCAAATTTAAATGATATTGTTGTGAGATTTGAGGTATTGCTCCCCCAAATAGTTGTTTCATTTTTAAAGGCTATACTTTAAAAGTGAAGGAATAAGCAAAGGAATAAAAGAAAAGAGAGATGTATTTCAGATACTTTGCTGGCTTAGAGGAGAGATGACTTTGTCATTAATAATTCCACTTATGAGAGAAAGCAGACCACCCAAAGTTTTAGAAAGAATGAGGAACAGAAAGGTAATTTTGGAGAGATATGGGGAAATTATAATAAGGAATTTTCTTTTGAGTGTGAATAGATGTGCCCCTGAGAATCCCAGATCCTCTTATTATGTGGTTGGAGATACTTTGTTGCCATGCAACATAATCTTTAAATGAACATTAAGTTAGCATTTCCTAGTGTATGTCTTTCATGTATACTATGGTTTTGAAAGACTTTTTGCTCAGTAAGAGAGCACAATAAGCATTCATTTGAAAATAAAATTTAACTACGAAAGATAATAGATTTGGTATTGCCCAGACATGACTTAGCACATCTTTCTTTTTCTTTTTCAAGGTAAGATTCACACATTCTGTATCATTTCCCGACATATCTCTCAGCTAAAGTTTCTACCTCTAAAAACACATATTTGCCCATAGAAGATGTGATATGGCTACAAAAGAATGAGTACAAGAAAAGATCAACTTTTAGTTTATCTGTTTTTGTCTGAGAGTGTTTTAAATCGTGTTCAAGGAATGTGACTGACACATCTTTCCAGAATACAAAACAGCACCTCTCATTAATATTTCACAAGTGATTTAAGCTATTGGATCTCTGACTTAAAAACATATAACATAGTGATGAAATTTTAATTTTTATTTCCAGAGAATCCAAGTTGTAGACTGAATAATGAATTCAGAAGTCTGAATGATATTAAGAGTGAAGCTTGACTAGGTAGGAGATGGAAGGAAATCAGCAGAATAGTTCACTCCATCAGATTTCCATAGCCCATCCCCAACCATCTGCCCCATTCAGGGAACTGGAGAGTCTGATGAGAGAGGAAGGGAGAAGTGCCTTCTGAGAAAAGCAGGATTTTGTGGAAAGTGTTCCTTCTTAGACATGGAAAACAACAGAAATAAATGACACAGAAAAGTTGGAAAAATATATTAATAAGATAGGATGGACTAAGTTATATTGAATTTGGATTCTGAAATCCAGGGAATATACCTCTTCTACAAATGGCAGGAATCACAAATTCATACTGTTTGAGACTTCTATGACAATCGCAGAAAGTTAACAAAGTGTAAATTGTACACTTCTTCACAATATAATATGACCTGAAATTATTGACAAAACAATCAAAAAATGCCTAAGAACTAGAAAATCAAAGAAGTCTCTCCTAATTAATTATTGGGCTATAAAAGGAAATAAAATATGAAAGACTAGACAGACAATAACAAATGGGAAATGCTTTAAATCTAAACCCATCAGACAGGATAAAGCCCAACTCCCAGGTAACATCTTGATTTAAGATTTAGAAGGAAAGAATCAAAAAATTGGGAAAATACAGCAAGCTGAAATGCTGGATGCCTGCTTTCCTCTGAACCTTTTCTTCTACCACCTTCAACTTCCTTTCCTCGGCACTCTCCCCAGGATCCCCAGTTCACCTAAACAACACTCCCACTGCTCCCTTCTGTTCTTCAAAGAATTCAGATTCAGAGAGGAGCTCCTTTTGCTCCTTGTTAGGCATTGAAGCTGGTCAGCTACAGCCTTAGGGTTGGTAGAGGGAGAGTCAGGACTTTTGATCTGCATGAACACACTTGTTTCCCTCAAGTAGACCTCCTGGTCAGAGTCTTATGGCTGTGATTCACAAAATAATTCTTAAGTGGGTTATAGACATAAATGGCATAGAAAGAAGAGAGCCTCTGACAACTGAAGCTGGAATGTAGCCACAGAAAAAATAATCTGAATAGTATTGTTCTTTCTATTCAATATGTTCTGAATTGAACTTCAGTTCAGAGAAAAATCTTTCTAAAGAAGGCAGGAAAAAGGGGAAAGCATGTACTACAATCTTTAGTACATGGGTTTTGGAGTTTAGAAACATTTCATTAGTTTCTGAGCTCTGTTTCAGCAGTTTTTCCACAACTACTTGAACATCCTGATGCTTTTTGATGAAGTAATAAAATATGCCGTGTTTGTCGTCAGCTTACATTGCTGTGACAAAATACCTGAGAAAATCAACTTAAAGGGGGAAAGGTTTATTTGGGCTCACAGTTTTTAGTCTGTAGTTGTTTGGTCCATTGCTTTTAGGTCTGTGTGAGGCAGAACATCATGGCAGGAGAGTGTGATGGAGCAAAGCTGCTTGCCTCCTGTTGGCCAGGAGGCAGAGAGGGAGCAAGGGACTGGGGTCCTGTTTTAGTTAGCTTTTTGGCTGCTGTGACTAAAAGGACCTGACCAGAATGATCGTAGAGGAGGAAGAGTTTATTTGAAACCTCCCTGTTTCAGAGGTCTAGTCCATAGAAGGCTGGCTCCATTCCTGGGGCTCCAGGTGGGCAGAACATCATGATGGAAGAGTGTGGAAAAGGAAAGCAGCTTGCATCATCAGGAAGCAGAGAGAGAGTCTCCACTCTCCAGACACAAATATAAACCCCGTAGCCACGCCCCTATTCCCACCTCCTCTAGCCACACCCTACCATTTCAAATAATCCCATGAGGGATTAAGTCACTGATTGGGTTAAGACTCTTATAACCCAATCATTTATTCTCTGAACCTTCCTGCATTGTCTCACATATGAGCTTTTAGGAGACACCTCACATCCAAACCACAACAGGTACCAATATCTCCTTCAGGTGTGTGCTTCCAAGGACCTAACTTCCTTTCACTAGGCCCACCTCCTAAAGTTTCCATGGCCTTCCAAAAGGATGGGAACCAAGCCTTTAACACAAAGTCTTTGAGGGACATTTAAGGTCCAAACTATAGCACATGCCATTACTCAAGTGAATTAACTCTATAGGTTGCAATTTTGGGATTCAGGGAAAGGACTGAGATGGAAGAGCCATCTAATTTTAGAGTTGGAGAGTTTGTATAGAATAGTTTGCTGTATATGGGAGAGTTGCATGCTTCTGCAGAAACTACAAACCCAGTGATATATATATATGTGTGATGTAGATCAGTGAGGAACAATAAGAGTACGTGGGGAAAGCATTAATCAGGAATGCTACAGATGACCAGCCAAATAGAGAATATGACCAATACCTCTCTGATATAAGTGAAAAAATGTATTGTAAGGAAGGATGATAAGAGACTTTGACACCATGTTGCTAGAGGCAAGATATTAAATATCTTTAAGTCCCAGTTTTCTTACCTGTATTAGGGATAGTAATATTGTCCCCCCCAAATAAAAGGTTTAAAAAGTCATTAATTCATCTATTTTGTAAATATTTATCAAATAATGTAGGCTTCAGGCTCTACATTGGGGGGTAGTGTATAAAATAGATAGTAAATAAGTAAGTGCACTTACTTGAAACTTGGTGTATCCCATAACTTCATGACATTTCCTCGTAATTTCAAGGATGAGAAGGATTCTGCAGGAAAGAAAGAGTACTGTGATAGGAAATAACAGGGTTACTGGCTTTGGTCCTGCTGTGAGGTTTGAGACAGCTTCTTCCCTAAGAATGTTCCCCATTGATGAGGAGTCAGCAATATGAAGTGCCAAGAGGAAGAGGAGCCCAGGTAGAGGTGCCAACATAGCCCTAGAGACAGAGCTGAACTAAAACTTGACAAATGAAAAGAACTGAATATAGACTAGGGTGGCTGGAATCACAAAAGAAAGGAAGAAAGAAACTAATTAGACAGGAGCTGTATCCTGTGTGGCCTTTTATGCAGAAATAAAGAGCTTGAATTATATTCTAAATGCACAGGGAGATGGCTAGTATGTTCTCAGCATAGTGTCTGTCTCACAGGGAGTGGTCACTGGAAGTTGACACAATGATCTGCGTTGCAGCTTACAGTCACGAGGGAAGACACTTCTAGGTAAAAGTAGATGTTCTTGAATCAATGTTCTTGATTTTAGAAAATCAGCTTTAAAATATCAAAGGCTGTTTATTGATAAAGATATTAGGATGGACATGCTTCATGAGACATAAAATGCTTTAAAATTTGAACCATGAAACTATGAAACATACTAATAAAACACAAAGGATAATAACCAAAGAAAATAATTTTTAGCCTTTGCATGTCATCTTTTATTCCTTACTTCTTATTCTTTCTTTTGAGTGAGAACATATATCTCTTCTGCTTGGTCAGATCAGCCCAAAACTAGTTTCCAAAATCAAGTCTTAGCTAGGGTGTATATCAGCCCGAAGCTCAATTTCCAGGCAGCCATGTGTTAAGTGTTACCATATGGCAGGGTTCTGTTTTTGGCTTTTGGATGGGCCAAACCTAGTGTCAGCATACTCGGTTTGCTTTGAATTAAAATTTAATACTTAAATGGATTTTAGAAATTGTAATATAAAAACAAATCTGGATTCATAGCATACAAACAAATGAACACATGCATTAAGATATGGCTTTGAGACCTGATCCATTCCAGATGTTAAAGCTTACTGCATAATGGGCTCTAGATCTCACACTTAAAATGTTTTGTATAAATTGTGGAGGGGTTTTTCAGCCCAGTTAACTTTAGCTCTCTGTACAGGAAATTGTTCCTTTATAAGAACTCATTTTTTAACATGTATACTTTCTCTTCAGGAATTAGTTCACTCTAAGAATGTAAACATCAAAAGCCATCTTGAATACTCCATAGGCTGAAAATCCTTGGTCACAGGTTATGTATTGGGGCTCAGGACCTGAATAATTAAGTTTTACTAGGTGAAAGAAGAAATCAGTGAGCTATCTGGGCCTGATGCACAGAACTCTAGAATTTTGCATTGGTTCCTGTCATTTCTTTGCAAATGGGATCCATTAAAAAGAACGAACCAATTGTGATCTGTCTTTAGCTTCAGATGTTCTTCTTTCTCTAGATTATCCTGAAATCAGAAACAATAATAAGTACCAGGGAAATCATAAACAATACCAAACAAAAAAATTCTGTGGCTCACAAGTTTGTGTTTTGCTCATGATAACATATTTAAGTTTTAAATCAGTTCTATTCAAAGTTTCCACTGGTATTTCCTGTGTCTTTGCATCACAGGACCCCAGGCTTTTGGTTTTATGAGAGGGAAAAGTAAAAGATAGTGGGATCATGCAACAACAGTCAGAGCTTCTACTTGGAAATTAGTACGTTGCTTCTATGCACATTCTGTTAAGCACAGCAATTCCTGTGGGTAAGCTCAGTCAGTGGGAAGAGTAAGTATTAATTCTCAATAGAGAGATATGGCAAGTCACATGGCCAAGAGCATAGAGATTCAACCCTCTTGTGGGCGGGAAGTGAATCATTATGAAAAAACAATGCAGTCTATCCTACTACTTCACAAGCACAAAGGAAAAAGATTTTTTTTTTTTTTGGTGGGGGAAGAGGAGAAGTGCAAGTTTACAAATCTTAGAATATTGAATGCAAGTAGTTCTGCAAAAATATCTGGGGTCACTTTAGAGCATTTGATAAATTTTATTTTAATGTCTTTTTTAAAAGATGGTGGCTAATGCATTGCCATGTCTGGGATCCAGGGAGAATACAGGCTTTCAGAATTAATGAGAGTTCATTTCCAGAGAAAGAGAGAGAGAAACACAGCCAAAATCAATTGCACCTTCTAGGTTTAGGGCCCTTGAGCCCTATAAGTTCCTCTTAAAACATTTGGACTGCAGCTTCCTTTCTCCTTGCGAAAGACCTTGAGTTTCATTAATCAGGTCCGAGGGGAATGACCCACTTAAGCTTGCTCTGATGCTATTTGGCTGTTTTTCTTCCTTCTTGTCATCTTCTAATGGACGAAATAGAAAAGAGAGAATATAATCTTAGAAAAAGCAAATAGAACCCTGGAGGATTCAAGAGCAGGAAGACCATCTTTCTCTGTGTTTAATGCTTTCTGGTTTTCAAGAACTGTAGCATGTCTGCATCTCTTTAAAAAAAAAATTAGAACATCATCCTGCACCTTAAAATGAATGAATCAACAAGAATTTGTCAAATGCCTGTTGTCTAGATGTTGAAGTGGCACAGAAGCCTTCTCTTCCCTCTGAGATCTTCTGTTTGGTTAGAGAGAAATTTAACATACTTTATTCCAATATGTGGAATTTGTGCTACAGATGTTGTAAGAGCTTGGAGAAAAGAACTGGTATGAGCCTGAGTCAGGGGAGAAGCATGCAATTTTTTTGTCTGTCTCTACCATATGGCTGAACTATAATTTATTTAGTCACCCACCTACTATTAGAACTTTAGTTTCAGTCATTGTCATTAGAGAGCATACTTTGATGTGGGTCTGGGAGCATCTTTTTTTTTTTTATTTACTTATTGATTCATTGAACGCAAATGGAGTACAGCTATTGTTTCACTGGTTGTACACAAAGTAGAATCACACCATCTGTGCGTTCATGCATGTACACAGGGCAATGGTATCTGTCACACATTCTGTTATTATTTTTACCCCCCACCATGCCCCCACCCCTCCCTTCCCTCTATGCTATCTATCCTTCCTCCATTCTTGCCACCCTTCCCCCCCCCCCCATTATGCATCATCATTCATTTATCAGTGAGACCATTCGGCCTTTGGACTTTTGGGATTGGCTGATCTCACTTAGCATAACAGTCTCCAACATCATCCATTTACCTACAAATGTCATAATTTTATTCTTCTTTATGGCTGAGTAATATTCCATTGTGTATATATACCACAGTTTCTTTATCCATTCATCTACTGAAGGGCATCTAGGTTGGTTCCATAATCTAGCTATTGTGAATTGAGCAGCTATGAACATTGATGTGGCTGCATCACTGTAGTAATCTGATTTTTAAGTCCTTTGGGTATAGGCCAAGGAGTGGGATAGCGGGGTCAAATGGTGGATCCATTCCAAGTTTTCTAAGGAATCTCCACACTGCTTTCCAGAGTGGCTACACCAACTTGCACTCCCACCAGCAATGTATGAGTGTACCCTTTTCCCCACATCCTCGCCAACACCTGTTGTTTCCTGTGTTCTTAATAAAAGACATTCTAATTGGGGTAAGATGAAATCTTAAGGTGGTTTTGATTTCCATTTCTCTTATAATGAGGGATATTGAACATTTTTTCATAAATCTGTTGATTGCTTGTAGATCTTCCTCTGTAAAGTGTCTGTTCATTTCCTTGGCCCATTTATTGATTGGGTTATTAGTGTTCTTGGTGTAAAGATTTTTGAGTAATTGGTAGATTCTGAAGATTAGTGCTCTATCTGAAGTGTGTGTGGCAAAGATTTCCTCCCACTCTGAAGGCTCTCTCTTCACATTGCTGATTGTTTCCTTTGCTGAGAAAAAGCTTTTTAGTTTGACTCTATCCCAATCATTGATTTGTGCTTTTATTTCTTGCGCTTTGGGAGTCATGTTAAGGAAATCTGGTCCTAGGCCAACATGATGAAGATTTGGACCTATTTTCTCTTCTATTAGGTGCAGAGTCTCTGGTCTGATTTCTAGGTCCTTGATCCACTTTGAGTTGAGTTTTGTACAGGGTGAGAGATATGGGAGCATCTTTGTTTGCATCTTCTCTGTGCTTGTGATAGATTGTTAGACCAGTCATGATGCATATTGTCAAGTAATCTTCCAGAACTTTGTACTTCTACCAGTTATGGTTGAGAGTAATGCTGTCAACATATCCCCACCAGCTTGAATATACTTTTAAAATCTTCCCTTTGCTACCCACCTAGATAATTCCTACTTGGCCTTCAGGTCTCCGCTTACAGGTTATTTCTGCTGAGAATGATTCCATTGATCCCCTAGATAAGTCCAAAGTCTTTGGTTAAGCCAGTGGGTCTAGACTTTAAGATCTTCTGTGTCGCCTTTTGCTATTCTGCAGTGAAATTCATTGTTGATATAAGCTCATTATGCACATCCTATTAAAAATACAATTTTGTGAGCACAAAATCAAGGAGAAATAAAACAATGAACTAAGAATCACGTTTAGTTCAGTATGTGAGAAGCTGGGCAAGCTGTGCTTGAAGACAAAATGAAGTAGTCAGCTGTTTGTACCGTAAATTGCTGTGAACATTGCAGAACAAATGTAGGCTGACAAGGCTGCGCGGGTTGGTGACTAATTTTTCTGAAATGGTGACCAATCCTTGGCAGCTTTCCTAGAAGAAAAAAATATATTCCTGCCATTTACGCTCATCGTTCTGAAAAATTCAGCACGTACTGAAATTGTGCAAATATATTCGTTTCTAATGCATAAAACCAAGCTACATTTTATGCTTAATTACAAAATTTTCACCTATACCCAAATCACACAGGACCTAGGAGAATCCTTAGGATTCTTAGGACCATCCTTGCATTTGACTCTCTCCCTCACTTCTGGCTGGCTAGTGTCCTCGATCCTTAGCCACTAAATGCCAATAGTATCTCCCCATCTTTGTGAAAATAATGAAAGTTTTTAAAAATGCCCTTGCAAATTTCCCAAATGCTTAGTTTTGGTACCTACTGAGAATCATTGGTCTAGTAATAATGCAGCACCCTGTACTTTCCCAGAAGTCACACTTATCAAAATGCTTTAAAAGAATAAGTTCTCGCCTGTTCTAAGTTCCTTGCAGACAGTGACTGTATTTCACAGTGCTATTGCCCACACAGGTCCTGGTATTCATTCATACCATGCTAATGTGAATTAAGTGAATAAATTAACATTGGGGTGGCTAGGTCCTCTAGAATAATTTTATAGAACAGGAGTAGTTTGTATGATTATGTAATAATTTCTGATTATGATGAGAAGCCTCCAGTGTTTCTCCTTTAAAAATGGAGGCTAAGGCATGAGAATCACAAGTTCAAAGCCAGCCTCAGCAAAAGTGAGGCACTGAGCAACTCGGTGAGACCCTGTCTCTAAATAAAATACAAGATAGGGCTGGGGATGTGGCTCAATGGTCAAGTACCCCTGAGTTCAATCCCTAGTACCCGCTCCCTAAAAGGTCAAGAATAACAACAACTCATCTTTAGACAACTGTTACTAGGTGTCTCACCAAGGAATTCACACTACTGTTTCATCTATTTGCTTCAGCGACCATTTGATAGGCTTGGATGAGGTAACCTGCTCAATGTTATTAAGAGAGGAAACCTTTTTAAGTTGATAGGTAAGGTTTGAACCCAGTTTCATAGACAGTGTTTGTTTTCACTGGACTACAAGAAGTTGGCTACTGACTTAAAACAGATAGCCTTCATTGAACGAACAAAAAATTTTTCTTGTCTCGCTTTCTAAGAATTTTGTCTTTAATTACTCAAGATGCTAACAAACTTTCTGGCTTCGCTTTTAAAAATGTCAAGAATAACAACAGCTTTTCTCCAGTAAGGCAATGAACAGCTGTCATATGGTTTATGCCATTGACTCTATTGATGAAGTTATATGTGATAATAAATACATAAATTACTTTTATAATAATAATAATAAATTGCTTTTATCCTCATATTTGAATTGATATATAATGCTAACAATAGACTGTGGATTCATTTTTCTACAATCATGTCTAGGATATTTGTATCAATATTACTTGGTGACATCACTCCATAATTTTTGTTTTTTTTCTCTCTGTTGGGAGATGATAACAGTTCTGAGGAAGAATACTTGGAACTTGCTGCGTGTTTGAAGGCACCTGAGAACAAATTACACACAGGGGTTAATTCATTCCCTAAAACCTTAAAGAACTTACCACATAACATTAGCACATAACTTCTTCTTGGAGTTTCTCCTTTGTGGGTGGGTGGACTAATTATTTGAAAATGTTTTCAATTTTATCCATGGCTTATGCCCTTTCAGATTTTATTTTTCTTCTTTTTGAGATAATTTTAGTAATTTATGTATTTTTTTCTGGAAATAACTCATTTCAAACACTCAAATATAGAAATGTCCAGAGAATTATATTTAAAATATTTCTTAGAATCGGTGTGTTTGTAATATCTTTGTCATTTTTAATTTTGTGTATTTGTGCTTTCATTTTCTTTATTAGACTTGCCCAAGATTTTTCTTTTATATCCTTATTGCCCAACCTTCCTCAAAAACAGTTCTTCAATGTATTTATGAATTCTGTATCTTTTGAATATTATTTATTAGGTTTTGCTTTTATATTTACTTTATTCTTCCTCAATTTAATGCTTTTTAGAGGCTAATTTTAAGTTCATTTCATAGGGCTTCCCCTCTTTTTATCCCTCTCTCTTTATTCTTTCTCCCTTCCTTCCTTTGTTTTGATTACAGATCTAGTCCAAACATTTATATTCTGTTGTTTGTGAGCTAATCCAAACTTGTCGATTTACTTCCTCTTTGACACTGTGGAAATTATTAGGGCATCTTCAAAATTCTTATGCTTTTGGATTTTATTGGCTTAAGACTTTATCAATAAGTAGTGGTACTCTATGGTGCTGAAAATGACCCTCTGTTTTAAAATATAAATATTATCTAAATTAGATTATTGTCCATTTTGAATCTGCCATTGTCTTATTTCTAAATAATGCCCAAGTAATTTTATTGATTAGGATTACAATTGTATCTCATCTTTTTGTTTAGGTTCAAGACAATGAAATCTTACTTGGAAAAGTCTGTAGCAATGAAATCCTCTCTCCCATTACATCCATTACTAACAATATCTGGATCAGGCTTACAATAGACACTTCTGCACAAAAGGCTAGTTTCAGAGCTATTTATCAAGTTGGTAAGGAAATTTCTACTTAATTTTAAGTGTATAATTTACCTGATTGTAACATTTTAGGTTCTTGAAATAATTTAGTCATTTTAATGCCCTCAAGTGGCAAGGAAAATATTCTCATAAAATATTCTCATAAAAATGTCACATTTTTATCTCTTTTATTCTGTTATCTCTTTAGGCATAATTAGAACATACAATAAAATTGGGGGCAATAATTATTTATGGACAAACCCTTCTATCATCTTTGTATTTACAGCTTGTGGGGGTGAATTAACTGGAGAAGGAGTCATGCGCTCCCCTTATTATCCCAATGTGTATCCTGGAGAAAGGACCTGTAGGTGGACCATACACCAACCCCTGAGCCAAGTCGTTATTCTCAAGTTCACTGGCTTTGAAGTTGGAAGTTCTGCCCACTGTGATTCAGATTATGTTGAGGTAAGAGGAAAAACCCTTTGCATCTTTGTATTTCATTATATGTTATTAAAAATAGTACATCAAGTTGTCCTCAAATCAGTTATGTGTAATGGAAGTCTTTTGTAGAGACCAATATCTCTTATGAACATCGATAGAAAAATTCTTAACAAAATGCTAACTAACTGAACTAGTTTATAAGTAGGCTTATATACCATGATTTAATGAGATTAATCCCAGAAGTATAGGTTGTTAATAACATCCCAAACTCAATTAATATAGTACATTTTATCAATAAAATATAGGCCAATAGGTACATGATCATCTCAGTAGATTACAGAAAAAAGTAATTGACAAAATCCTATACATTTTTGTGATAACAACATTTAACAAATTGGGGGAAAAAGGGACTTCCTTAATTTTATACATGGCATCTTTAAAAAATCACCTATTTAATGATGAAACACTAAATGCTTTGCCCCTTGATCAGTAAAAATTGAAGAATGTATGTTCTCACCACTTCTGTCTAACATTATACTGGAAGTCCTTGCTTGAACAATTAAGCAAGGAAGAGAAAATAAAATGCATCTTGAGTTTTTATGTAGAATATCACAAAGATTTCACGCATCCAAAAAACTCATTGAGAGGAAAAGTTATCTTAAAAATTATCTCATAAGAAACAGCATTTTTCTTTTGAGTTTTTAAGAGATTATGATGTGTATATTTGAAATCCGTGGAACTTGTTGGTTGTTCCCTATTGTGATAATTATTGTTATTTTTATTTCAACAGCATGTGGACAAGTTCTTACGCAGTCCACAGGAAGGAGGCTTATTAGAAGCTGTGTGATGGTTCATAGCAAGAACCCCAGTGTTGCAAGAGGCTGAGTCAGGAAGATTGCAAGTCTGAGGCCAGCCTGGGCAACTTAGAGAGACCCTTTCTCAAAAATAAAAGACTAGAAAGGCTTGGGGCATAGCTAAAAATGAATTATAGACCTAAACATGGAGTCTAAAACCATGAAACTCTTGGAAAAAAACATGGTAATATTTGTGAATTTGGATTAGGCAAAAACTTATTAGCTATGACATGAAAGGTACAAATAGCAAAAGAATTAATAGAGAACTTGGACTTCATCAAAATTAAATCCAATCTGATTTTTTAAGTGAGCACATGTCATGAATAGACATTTCTTAAAAGAACATATACAAATGAACATGAGAAAAGATGTTCAACATCATTCATCCTCAGGGAAAATACAAATCAAAACCATAGTGAGATACCCCTTCATAGCCCCTAGAGTGGCTATAATTAGAAAGTCAGATAACATCAAGTGTTGGCAAGGATTTGGAGAAATTGGAACCCTTACACATTGCTGGTGGGAATGTAAAATGATGTACCCACTTTGGAAAACAGTCAGTAATTTCTCAAAAAGTTAAACATAAAGTTTCCATTTGATCCAGCAATTGCACTTTTAGTTTTATATTCAATGTTAACAAAAGTGCTAATCCACACAAAAAGTGTATGTGAATATGCCTACTCTCATATATTAAATCATGCACAAATACCAAATAAAATAATTATTGATAATTTAAAAAGTAGAAAGAAATGTCCATCAACAGATGAATGGATAAATAAAATGCAATATATATGGTATGTATACATAAACACATATAGACATATACATACAGTGTAATACTATATGGCATCAGAAAGGAATGATGCCTACTACAATATGGTTGAGCTTTGAAAATATTATACTACATAAGAGAGTCTAGTCACAAAAGAGCATATATCTTATGATTCTATTTGTTTGGAACATCCAGAATAGACAATTTACAGGGACAGAGTGTAGGTTAATGGTTGCCTGGGGCTCTGATGGCAGGAGAATAGAGAGTGATTGCTAATGGACACGGAATTTCTCCTGGGGTAAATGAAATGTTCTAAAATTGATGGTGTCCTCAAATTGATTTTAATATGTTAATAAAAATGTTTTTGAAATAATTTTTCTTGAAGTTGTTTTCCAAAATAGGTATCTAACAAAATAAACTTGGGTGTATCTGTTTTACTTTAGGTTGGTAGCAGTTCCATTTTGGGTTCTCCTGAAAACGAAAAGTATTGTGGCACCAACATACCTTCATTAATAACATCCATCTACAATATTCTGTATGTCACATTTGTGAAAAGCTCTTCTACTGAAAACCATGGTTTCATGGCTAAGTTCAGTACTGAAGATTTGGGTAATTATCTCTTTCTTCTTCTCTTAGACTTACATTCAAATAATTAAACAATACAAACAAATTATACAAAAATATCTACACTATGAAAAAAATTTTAAAGTGCACTTAAGGCAAAGAATGTATCTTCAATCAACACAGCAATAGTTTTTTGGTATCTATTAATACAAGAAAAAAGTTATCTTAAGTGGCATATAAGAAACAGCATTATTCTTTTAAGCTTTTAAGAGATTAGGGTCCACATATATTTTTTTTAAATCCATGGAACTGGTTCGTCATCTGTTATAATAATTATTATTTTTATTTCAACAGCATGTGGACAAGTTCTCACAGAGCCCACAGGAGTCATTAAAAGTCCTGGCCACCCAAACATCTACCCCAATGGTATTAACTGTACCTGGCATATATTGGTTCAATCTGAACAACTGATTCGTTTGGTGTTTGACAGATTTTATCTGGAGTTTCATTACAATTGCACAAAAGACTACCTGGAAGTTTATGACACTGGTTCTGAGACATTTCTTGGGAGGTGAGGTGTTTTTGTGTGTGTGTTCTAAACTTGGCAGCTTGTTTATTTTTTTTAATAGATTTTTGTTCAGAAAGGGACACAATCAGTAATTCACGTGTACCACCATTTCCCATGTATTTTCTCTTATTTGTTTTTGAAATTGACGTCATATTTTTATTTTGTATACTATGATAGTTGTAAGTATATACATGTTGCAGAATAGTTAATTCTAGCTAATTAACTAAATACTACCTCACATATTTATCATTTTAATGGTGATAGCACACAAAACATCCACTCTCCTTACATTTGCCAAAGATACCAAGTATGACTGATTGCAATCACCTTGCTGTACAGTAGATCCTTTGAAAATTATTTCTCCTGTCCAACTGTAATTGTGTATCCTTTCATCAGCATCTCCCCACCCTTCCCCCCAATCACCTGAGCCTCCGGTAAGCACATTATACTGTCCACATCTGTAAGATCAACCTTTTTTAGATTCCACATATGAGTGATCTCATGTGGTAATTTTTTTTGTACCTAGTTTCTTTCACTTAATACAATGTCTCCAAGATCATCCCTGTTGTTCCAAGTGGCCGAATCCATTCATTTTTATGACTGAATGATCTCCTGTGTGTGTATGTGTGTGTGTGTGTGTGTTGTGTGTGTAGGGGGGATATCTATATCTATATTTACATATCCATATCTATATGTCTATATCACGTTTTCTTTATCTAATCATCAATTGGACCCTTGGGCTGATTGCATGTCTTGGACCTTGTATAACGCTGGATATTTTTTCAACATACTGATTTTTGCTTCCTTGAGATATACACTCAGGAGGGGAATTGCTGGATCATATGATAGTTCTATTTTTAATTTTTTTTTTTTTTTTTGGTACTAGGGATGGAACCCAGGGGCACTCTACCACTGAATCACATCCCCAACCCTATTTTGTATTTTAATTAGAGACAGGGTCTCACTGAGTTTCTTAGGGCCTCGCTAAGTTGCTGAGGCTGACTTTGAACTCGCAATCCTCCTGCCTCAGCCTCCCGAGCTGCTGGAATTACAGGCGTGCGCCACTGTGCCTGGCACTATTTTTAATTTTTGAGGAACCTCTATATTGTTTTCCATAATGGCTGTACTAATTTATATTCCCACCAAGAATAAACAAGGATTCTCTTTTCTCTGCATTCTCACCAACCCTTTTTATCTTTTTTTATAATAACCATTTAATACCATTTTATAATAACCATTTAATATAATGTTTTGATAATAACCATACCTTATTGTGAGTTTGATTTGAATTTCTTTAAAGATGAGTGATAGTGAGCATTTTTAATATATGTTTTGGCCATTTCTGTGACTTTTTTTGAGTAATGTCTATTCATGATTTTTGTCCCTTTTTTGATCAAGTCACTTATTTTTTTGCTATTGAGTTGTTCACATTCTTTACATATTTTGCATTAAACTGCTTGTGAGATGCATAGTTTGCAAATATTACTTCCTAGTCCATAGGTTTGCTCTTCACCCTGTTGTTTATTTTGCTGTATGGAAGACATAACCCCATTGGTTTATTTATTTTTGCCTGTCCTTTTGAGATCTTATCCATAAAAATCCCACTAAGACCAATGTTACAAAGCACTCCTCCCATGTATTCTTCTAGTAGTTCCATACCTTACTCTTCAGTTTTTAACCCCTTTTCAGTCAGTTTAATTTTCCTCTCCTTATGAATTAAACTTTACTGCTTTTTATTCCTGGAAATATTTGATATCATGCTAGGCATTTGCAATTTTTATGTTTTTGGCACTCGATATTATTATATTCCTATAAATGTTCTTGAGACTTGTCCTGGAATGCAGTTAAATTGATTGAAACCAGCTTGATCCTTTCCAGTTTTGCTTTGGAACTCATTTGTTTCCTGTTGTTCTTTGTCATTTGATATCCAGTGTCTTGAGAGCCATCATTTAAATGTTTAGCTTAGGTTTTCAGTTGTTTCAGGTGTAAAATTAAATCAAGCTGTTATTATAACATCTTCATTAGAAATGGAATTCCCCTGATTGCTTTGTTTCTTCATTTTGTGTTTTCTTTTCTTTTTTTTTTAATTCTAAAACATTTGTTTCTCTATCCAGTATTTTCTTAAGTTAACTTTTCTTCTGATTTTATTCTCCTTCTTCATCTTTTGTTTCTTAACTTTTTAAACCTTTTTTTTTTTCCTTTGGTTGGAGGTGAATGGGTATTTATAACCACTTCAAAATACGTAATTTTTGTTGAATGTTACAAGCTATAATGACTGTGCCCAAATTTAGTAGATGTAGATATATAAATTAAGGATTTAATTAATTTACCTACCTATATTTTGATCAAGATGTTAAATCCTTTTAAACACTGAAATGGTTTATACAACAAATTTTCATTATTTCCCTTATCAGTTTATCTCATCTATTTCTTATATTCAACATTTCCCCTTACTTTGATTTTCACAATACTTATTGTGATTACTTTCCTGAAATGGTTTGGTGTGTGTCTGGCTGTGTGACTTTAACATGTATCAGAATTTTGATAAAATTAGAAAGCACAAGCCATATAGCATATTAATGAACTTGTTCATAGAAATGCAACAAATATAAGCAGTGAAGGGAAATGATATATCATCAATTCATAACAGACTCTAGTGTCAACTCTGTCACTTAGAGGCATGATGACTTTGCGCAGTTCACTCAATCCCTGTGACTCAGTTTCTCCATCTCTAAAATGGAGATGATGATAATGCCTTCTTCATAGAATTATTCTTGGAAAATGATGGGTGAAGATACATAAAGCACTTAGAACTGTGCCTGGAATAGTAATCCTATAGCGGAACCTATTGTCTTTAACAGCTGGCTTGTGGAGAGGAAAAGATTTGATTATAAAGCCATATCGTGTTTTTGCTGCACAAAAGCAGTTTCACTCAGGAAAAAAGTCTAGTAATGACAAAATAATAAGACATTAAGCCATGAGATTTTTGTCTAGAGAAATACGTGTAAGAAGGAAGACAAGAAAAATAGAAATCTCAAGTCTAAACAGACTTGGCAAATAGGATGATCTTTAGTAAGATTGTAAATTGTTTTTGCCTGAAATATATTTGCTTCTTAAGGTTGATAGGAGTTAGATAAGAAAACTTATTATCATATTTACATTTCCCAAGTTTTGGTACATCATTTCAAATATACTATATGTTTTAAAACCCATGTATCTGTTCTTTCTCCATTTGGAATAGGTTTTGTGGAAAATCCATCCCACCTTCTCTTACCAGCAGTACCAACTCGATAATGTTGGTATTTGTGGCTGACTCTGACCTTGCTTCTGAAGGCTTTTCAATAACATATGAAGCAATTGATACAGGTAATAAGACTCTTTGTCTGCTTGTTCTCATTTACTGCGTTCCAAAACAGTACTAATGTCTAATACACAATAAGAATGCTTAGTCCCTAAATCACAATGAAACACAATGAAAGCTATAGTTAGGATAAAGTAAGTGACTTTAAATACCTTCCTTATTAAAAATAGAATCGTGATCAGATAGGAGTATTGTATCAATATTGATTTTCCTTTTTTGATATGAAATTTTCAAAATTTGACCATTGTACTGTGATTTTGTAAGGGAACTATTCTGTTCTTAGGAACAAAACATTGAAGATTTTTTTGAGTAAAGACACAATGTGTAGATTACTCTGAAGTGGATCAAATGGTAAGTGAGTGACAGAGTCAAAGAGAGAAAGTAAGAAGACAGAGAGAGAAGGCAGTGGGGGCAAAATACGAATATATGGTAAATTTGGATAGAAGGAATTGGGAGCTTGAGCAATTTTAAAAGTCTACCAAAATAAAAAGTTACCAATCAGAGTGAAAACTTACTTTAAGAAATTTTAAAAATAAAAAAGAACAATAACACTTAAAATAAGAGACTACCGCACGGAATTCTGTATCAGGAAATGGAAGTTGTCTTGGCAAAAAATACATTTCTAAATTTGACCTAATGAAATTGAACTTTTCAATGTTTCCCTATCTTGCATTGTATTTTTCCTATTACTTAATTCTCCTCGTTACTTTGCTACTTGCAAATGCGTCCTAGCAAACAAATACCTGCAAGCAGAGTTTTTAGGTGACATGTACCAGGGATACTGCCTGCCCCAAGCGTCTGAGGTTTCTGAGGACGTCATGTCTCACGGGCTCATTTTCCCACCTGAGATTGTATGTTTCAGCAAGTCAGGGCTTTCTTATGCATCAGGTGCATCTGGTGACTGTGCTCACCAAGCATTTCACAACCGTTGAATTACCCCCAAAGCACGGTACCATTCACTGAGCTCCTTTCAGAAAGAACTGGAGCATTGCCTGTGCCTGCATGTGCTCCTCCATTGCAGTCTTGCGTCCAGGGACCCCAGGTGTTCATCTTTTAAAGCTCCTACTCCCCACGGTAAATAAATAAAGAGAAAAAAATGTTTCCTGCTCAGAAACCCTACTCAATTTCTCATTTATTTCTCCTGCAGAGGGTCTGGTTACCATTCTTCATTCATTCCAGGCAAATTGCTATTCTCGCAGTGGTTCACGTTCTGTGTTTTGGAAGCATGATTTTAGGTTTCTCCAGAATCCTGAGTGCAAGAGAAACATATAGTTTTATCTCCAGTGGAACCCTCTCTAGGAAACAGTTAATTATCCAGCCCAAGCGCATGGGAAATGAGATCCCTGGATTCATATTAGGTTTTGGTGTGCAATTGACATATGCACTGGACTTTGTTCAGGGGGTTAACATCCACAGACCCAAATCAGTTTCTCAGGAAATTATAGTGTGCGTACAATTTTCCATACTTCGTAGTTTTATCTGTCTCATATGTTTGGCTCCAAACCACACTGAATATTAGATTTAGAGTAAGTTACTTGAACTCTCTGGGCTACAGTTTTCTCATCTGTGTAATTAAAGGATTGGATTTGATGATCTTTGAAATGTCTTCTGGTTCTAATCATCTATGAACATAATTTTAATTTGCTGCATGAATAAACTGGCTGTGTATTAGATAACATATAATTCAGGCTGGGCCTCCTGAAAATACCATAGACATCTTTGTGATAATACACAAAGCAAGACATAGCTCTATAATGACTCCAACAACTCTTGTTAATTCTGCACCAGCTTGCAAGGCTGTGTTTACTGCAGAAACAATCAAGAAAAATTGAAGTAATATGGCGAGGAAGATATTAAAGTTAAATACTAATAAAAAGGTTTTTTTAGGAATATAAGGTACAGGTAAAATAAAAGTAAATCAAGGGTTGGGGGTACAATGCTCAGTGATAGAGCACTTTCCTAGCATGCATAAGGCCCTGGGTTCAGTACTGCCAAAATTAAAAAAAAAAAAAAAAGTAAATTGAAAAAAAGGAAAGAAGTAAGCTGGACAGGAAAGGAAACTTAGCTGTCTAGTGTGTGTTTAGCATGCAGGAAGCCCTGGGTTCAATCCCCAGTACCCACTCAAAAGATAAAGTGAGAGACAGAAGAAAAGGCAAGGGATAAATAAGAAGAGACTACCCTAACGAAGACGCTCCACCCTGCTTCCCTGTATGCTGATCATAACTTAGCCTCTATTTGGTCCAGACAGGGTGGAAATCACAGACAAGGGAGTACACACTTTCTGTCCCTGGGCTTAGCCTGGTTGGTCCCTATGTGCCTTGCCTTTTGCTGAATGAACTCATAGGTCTGACTAACAGTCAAATCATTCTAAATAGCAATCTGACCCAGGAAGCCATATGGCATCTTCAGCTTATAATTCTGGAAACTTTCACAGTTTCCCATAGGTCAGGAGGTGAGCTCACATGAATTGCACTACTTCTCAGGGTGGTCTTGCACTACTTCTTAGGAAGGACTGGCTCAGGGGTCCAAAGCAGACATTAAGCTGGTTGCAGGCAGACAGTGGGCTAGCCCTCCCTGGCAGGCAGGCAGAGTATGTGAGATGCTGAATTGAAGATGTTAGGCCTCTTTCTTTTCAGTTATCTTTTTTGGCCTATTTTCTACAGAATAAAATAGTGTCAGGGAATAGCATCAATGTTAGCTCAATCGTGGGCCCTTACACTATCTTATTGTTCTAGCAGAAGTTATTTCCAGAGCCATAATCATGGCTTTGGTTGCTGATTTCTGGTTCCTCAGCATAACCTCTGCATTTCCCTGCTGAAACTCTTGCTGTCTTCATCTGATAAAGGTGAACTTTCCTGATTTAAATCCAGTTCCTTTCTCATCTGTAGTTCATGCCATGTGGCTATGATGTCAGCCCTCAAGTATGTGTTTGGGAGGAAAGAGATGGCTTCTTGTCATTACTTTGACTCCCTCCCTCTGCGCTCTGTTACTGCTTCATCCAGATGTTCCTGGGGAAACAGGAATGAAAGAAGTAACAAGTAAAATATTGGTGGGTAGCAACTCATAAGAAGTTCTTAACTAAGTGATTATGAGACCAGTTTTCAATGTTTGCTGACTTGAATCCCGAGAGAATATAATTAGTTAACTTTGCCAATTTAATTTGAAATTTTATATTCTATTATAATCTATTGCATATACATTAATAGATAATTCTACTAAGAAGGTACTTTAAAAATATAAACAAGAACACAGGCATCTAATTAATTAATTTTCAACTTTAATATTTAGATGAAAATTTATATAGCATTGAATCCATTGTTTTTCAAACTACAAATTCATAACTCATTTGTGACTGCATTTATTAAAATTTTGGAGTAGAACTGAAAATACAGTGGATGGTATCAGAATTTATTACACAAAGTTAGGTATCATTTCATGATATTTGTAATATATCTGTATGAATATGATTCATATAAATGCCATTTTTTATGGTATCAAGGAAGCTCAAAACACAGATCTCAGCCAATTTTTTTTCTTTTCCTCCTCTCTCTCTCTCTCTCTCTCTCTCTCTCTTTTCTCTCTCTCTCTCTCTATTTCTCTCTCTCTCTCTCATGTGTGGTACTGAGGATCAAATCCAAGGCTTTGTGCATGCTATGCAAGCACTCCACCACTAAGCTACATCTTTAGACCTAGTCCAAATAATTTTTAAATGAGGAAGAAAGAAGTTTAGAATGTTGAATTTTTCTTCCCAAGAATACATGGCTGGTTGGTTTAGGAGTCAAACTAAACAATCAAATCTCAACATGTAATCCATTTCTTTTGCCATGTGTCCCCATTAGCTCTTGGAAATTCTCTAGATGAACGTCACATGGAGTAATTGGTAACACTCATTTCAGGGTACAGTATAACTGTGGTGAAGTTCTCATATTTTCTGCAAAGAGAAGTACTTGATGGTATCCAGGGAAATGACCAGGAATGATCAAAAACACCTCAATGTAGGGTAAAAGTGAGCCTTACAGGGCCTTACCAGCCTCCTCATTCCCAGCCCAAAGACCCCACCACCACCACCAAGCACACACACTAGTGTTTAGTGCTACTTTTCATCAGTCACCCTGGAATAAGCCCACAGAGCCATCTAGGAGCAGGAATCCTCTCCTATTCTCTCTACCTTGAATTCTGAATTTTCTGCTGAGATCCTGAGTTACCTTTCCTCTGGAAAGGAAATTTTAGTAAGACTATTCATCTCCAAAAGATTCACTTTCTTATTGGTAATTGGTTAGTGTTTTCTTATATTATGGCTCATATAGGTCTCCCAGCTCTTCCCAGATTGGTTCATTTATCTTATTTAATTGGTTAAATTTCTTGGCCCTTAGAATAAAAATGGTGAACGGAATGCTAGTTCCCTACTTGTCTTCATTCCCAAGTTGACATTTTCTCTGTAGAGAAACCTGGACTCATTAAAGGGCATGGGATTTGGAAATGGAGGACTGGAATTCAAATTTTATCTTGGCCATGTCTGAACTAAGTGATTTTTGGAGCATCACCTTTAGGAATCTTAGATCCTTCATCCACATCTCTCTAAAAATGGAGAAAATAGAGTCTGGCTGTTTTGCAAACTCAGTGAAAATAAAAAGTAGGAAAAAAGAGATGTAATTCAGTGTTAAAATTATATTAGAGCCGTAAAAGATTACCCTGACTTTCACAGATTTAAAATATAATTACTCATGTCCAAGCACAATTTTGCAGTAGCGACTTTGCTGTGAAGGAAAAGAAAAAGCAACAACTATGACCATCTAGCAGCAAATTGTAGAAAATGTTAGATTTAGGTTAGGAAGGCCTCATCTTTCTAAGGGAGAAATTGAATCTGTAATTCTTCCCTGAAGTCTTTGCTTTAAGGAATGTTAAACAAAACATGCCAATAAAAACCCATGATGGCTCCTTGGGTTGACTGTTTATTTCCCACATACCTGGAGAATCTAAGCCATATGGATTCATTCAGAAACAAAAAGTTCCATAAGTGATTTCAGAAATCATGTCTTTAGACTGATTCTTAATGTGACTGGACAATGACATAAGTTATCCTATACCGCAAGTAAGGGAGGTGATAGAACACTTACCCAAGGTCTAAGGTCTCCATATGCAATGCACTCTCTCCACAGGATCAGTGCCTCCTATTCCTGTGGTCAAATCTTACTGGACTGACCTGTTTCCAGTTCTCCCCTTTGATCACATGCTTAATGCTATGCAAGAATTTATTTAAAAATGTTTAGTGGAGGCAGAGAAACATTATCATGTGTTAGGAGAACTTAGTTTTGTGATTTTGTAATGATACTTGAAGTACATTTACATATTTTCACTTTTTGATTTTTTAAAAGTTGAGCAGAGAGAAAATTTTGGGAGTCCTGCCAACAATTGTCTTTGATCTTCAGAAATAGGCTTTTCCATTACTTTAGTTGGTACAGGAGTTGGAAGAAATGTACTTTTCTTCTTCATCTCTTTGTCAGTTTTCTTAGACCATAACAACAGGTCAGCTGCTATTAGATGTGAATTTTCTTTTAGCAACATAAAATAAAACTTTGGGCATGGACATATTTTTATGTTTGCATTTCAGATTGATATAAAAAGCATCATGACATCATGAATATCCTTTTATGGGAACACATTCAAACTTAATTATTTGTTGCAAACTAATTTTTGCAAAGCACAAGAGGAAACTAAAGCTTAGCAGTACTATTTTTCAGTATTATTATTATTTTACAAGTTGGTTTTCTTTTTGGAGGTGCCAGGGATCAAACCTTAGGGCCTTACACATCCTAGGTAAGCACTCCACCACTGAGCTATACCCCCAGCCAGCCCTTTAATATTATTTTAGAAAGTGCCATTGTTCTGTTAAAGGAAGACATAGTAAAGAAAAGTGAACCACTGTACAAACTTCAGTTGTAGGTAAGAGAAGTTTCTAACTTTTCAAGGAATAGTACAAACAATTATTGTTTTTCTCCCTAAAAATCATACATTTGAATCTCACAAAATTACAGTAAAATTTTAACATTAGTCTATTATTTAATATTGACAGTAGAGATCTCTTCAAAATGATACTTTCTCTATTTTAATTTTATTTTTTATTCATTGGATATCAGAATGAAATATTAGATTTCCTCCAGAGAACTGACTCTATCTTTGCACAAAACTTTTAAACTTTTAAAATAACATAGATTTTTATTCTGTTAATTTCACAAAACAAAATTTATTCATAGTTATTACAAATGTGTATACCCATTTCACCACCTCTCCATTGAAGAACACTCTGTCAACGTAAGAAAGTATCCTAGTGTCCATCTGATCAGTCCCCTCCATCACATCCTCCACTCCAGCCACTCCAGACTTCTTATCACTATGGATTACTTTCAACTGTTCAAAAGCAAATATGATGAGAACACTCTGTATATATCCTTTTGTGCCTGGCTTCTTTCATTTAGTGTAATGCACCCAAATTTGTTCATGCTGTATTTATTAGTAGTTCTCTTTATTACTGATAATTTTCCATTACATGGATGTATCATAATTTGATTATCCGTTTCCGTGTTAGAATAGTTGGGTAGAGCCCGCTTTTCCACTATTTTGAAAAAAACAAAAGCTGCTCTGAAGATTTGATGTGCAAGTTCTTTTGTGGATTTTTCAGTTAAGTAGTTGCTTAGGAATAGAATTTTCCCCAAAGTTTTTATGTCATTTCATATATTCTAAATAAATGAGAATTCCATTTTGCCACATCTTGGCCACTTCTCCATATTGTCAATCTGTTCATTATCAGCCTCCAGTCATCGTGTGGAAGTATCTCGTGGTTTTAATTTGCATTTCCCCATGTGACTAATAGTGCTTTGTACCTTTCCATGGGCTTTTTGATGATTCATGTACTTTCTTTTGTTGGGGGTCCATTAATGGGAACCTTTTTGCTCATTTTTGTTTGGGTTGTTTTCTTATTATTGAGTCATAGGTTATATGTTCTGGATGCAAGGAGGTCCTTTATCAGATATATGTATTGCAGATATTCTCTCACAGTGTATGTGGCTAACCTTTTATTTTTCTGAATGTTATCTTTTGAAAAGCAGACGTCCAAAAGATACTTTTTTCCTTTTGTGGTTAATGGGTTTTGTATTGTGTGCAAGAAATGTTGCCTGCCAAAGTTATGAAGACTTTCCCCATGTGTTCTTCTAGAAGGTTTTATACGTTTGAAGTTTTCTGTCTATGACTCATTTCAATTTGATTTTCCAATTTGATATAAGTTATATATCCAAGTCTGTTTCCTTAGCAAATGGCATTAAACTGATGAAGTACCATTTGTTGAAAAGATTCTTTCTTCTCTTTTCCCCCACTGATTTGCCTTTGCATTATTGTTGAAAATCACTTGGTCATGTACATGTGTGTGTGCTTCTGGAATCTCTATTCTATCCCACTGATGTATATATTTATCCCTATCATAAAAGGACACTACATTTCTTAGTATTATTTACTTTTAAGATATGTCTTAAAATCTGAGAGTTTAAAACCTCCAAATTGGTCCTTTTTTTTTTTTTTTTCAAAATTGGTTTGGCTGTCTTAGATCCTTTGCATTTCCATACAAATTTAGAAGCTGCTTTTCAATTTGTACTCCCCACAAAAAAAAAAAAAAAAACTGTTTGGAATTTAATTGAAATTATGGATCAGTTTAGGGACAAAGAACATCTCAAATTGAGTCTTGCAATCCATGATCATATTTTACCTCTCCATTTATTCAGATTTTCTCTAATCTCTTCCTGTAATATTTTAAAGATTTTAGTGTAGAGCATTTACATCCCCACTGAATTTATTAGTTAGTGTTTTATGTTTTTATAGATGGTATTTTAAATTTTATAGCCCAGTTTGGCTGACATATGCCACTTAAATTGGTTTTCAGATATTTATATTCTCATATTCTGTATCTTCACTAAACTCTGATAAATTTTTATTAGCTTCTTTAGCATATTTTACACAGATGATCATAACTGTGAATAAGGACAGGTTTATTTTTTCCTTTCTCTTTCTCTCTGTCTTATAGTAATGACTAGGACTTGTACAATATTGAATGGGAAGACAATGGGCATGGTGGCCCATTTCTTAATCTTGGCAGGCAAGCATTTACTCCTTTGCTCTCTAAGCATTATGGTGGCTTTGGCTTTTCATATCAGGTTGAAAAGTTCCATTCTATTTGTACTTGCTGATAGTTTTTTGTTGTTCCGCACCGAACAACAAAGGTCGGGTGCCCTCCCTGGACCAGCCAGTGGGGGCACGGGGGTCGAGCAGGATGGTGAGTGTCGAAGGCTGAAAAACCCACACCAGCCGGGAGTCTGTCGAAGCAGAATCTCAGTTTAATGAGGGAGTAGAACAGATATATAAGGGGGCGAGTGAATGAGAAAAAAACAAAGAAAGGAGAGGAGATACCTGCAGGGCCAATCACCTTAAAGGTAAACAGCCCATGCAGCACACATCAAAGCCTGCAGGACAAAGGTCTCCTAAGATTTAATAGTGGCCAGAGCTGCTCACGTTCACAGAAGTCGAATGGGCCAATCCTAGGCCACCACCTTGGTGGTACCACTAGTGAGGGGGGCTTATGCCCCGAGGGTGTTGTTATTGCGGTCGCCATTTTAAGGTGTGTCCCTACAGTTTTTGTCAGGGATGGGTGCTGAATTTTTGAATGATTTTTCTGCATCTTCTGATGTCATCACAAGTTTTTCTTTTTTATCCTATTAACATGGTGAATTACATTGATTAATTTTCTAACATCAAAACAATTATGCACACCTAGGATAAAATCTACTTGGTTATGACGCATTGTAATTTTGATGTCTACTGAATTTGTTAAGTTAAATTTTGTTAAGGATTTTTGCATCTATGCTTATGCGACGTGGGCCCCTTCTCCTGGAGGAGGCCTACATGGCGGATGTATTTTTCTGTTTTTTTGGTTTTTTGTTTTTTTGTTGTTGTTGTTGTTATATCTTTGATTTCTTCATAAAAAAATATTTAGTCTTAAAAATGCACTAGGTGGTGTCATCTCTCCCACATTTTCTGTTTCTATAGTATAAACATTTCCTTGTTCTTTGATAGGATTTCACAAGTGAAGGTAAATGAGCATGTAGTTTTCTTTGTAGGAAGGTTTTAAATTGCAAATATAATTTCTTTGATTGATACAGGCTACAGAGGCTTTCTATTTTTTTTCTGGAGTCAGCTATGGTAGTTTGTGGCTTTGAAAGAATTTGTCTATTCTGCATTGTCACATTTATTTGCATTATTTTTTATAATAGTCTCTTTTAAAGGGGTTCTGAGTGATACTTCCTCTTTCATTCTCAAAAATAGTGGTTAGTATTTATTCTGTTTTTTCCTTCATCAATTTTGATACAGTTCTTTTGACTTTAATTTTTTTTCCCAAAGAACTAATTTTTGGCATTAACTTTCTCTATTGCTTCTCTGTTTTCTATTTAATTGTTTTTTTTTTATTATCTATGTTATTTCTTTCCTTTCAATTATTGGTTATGTTTGCTTTTCTTCTTGTTTCTCTAGGTGAAAATAAACTGATTTTATTTCTTATACAGAAAATATATAGGTCTTTTAGCATTGTTTTTCTTTATATCCAAATTTTTATAATCTTCATCAACTTTCAGTTCTAAGCGTTTTCTAATTCCTTGTGATTTTTTTCTTCTTTGATCTGTGGATTATTTACAATGTGTTATTTAATTTCCAAGTATTTGAAGTTATTCAAAGCTTCTTACTGATTTCTAATTCATTTAAAGATTTCATTCATTTAAAGATTGTACCTTTTAAGTTTTTAATTATTTAAAAGGTATAACCTGTGTTATAGTCCCGCAATCACCTACATTGATGTGCATTTCATGCACACTTGGTAATGCTAAGTGTGGAATTCTTCAATGACCACTTAGGTTAAGTTGTTGCTACAGTTCTTTGGATATTCTATACCTTTGTTGATTTTTATCAAATTTTCTTCAATTACTGGAAGAAAGATATTAAAATCTCCCAACTATGTAATCATGGGTTTATTATTTCCTTTAATTTTTTCCCTCTTGCTTTCCTTTGTGTATTTTGAAACTGTTATTGTGTGCCTACATATTTAGGTTGATTTTGCTTTCCTGACGGTTTTCCCTTTTATAAGTTGAAATGTCTCTCCACAAATCTGGTAGTGCTCTCTTTCTTGAAGTTGCTTTTGTTTAATATTATTACAGTCTTTCTGACCTTCTTTGCTTTTGATGTGGCATATCCTTTTCCATTTTCTTACTTTCAACCTATCAGTGTCATTATATCTGAAGTGCTTGTATTATAAACACAGGATTGGACTGTGCTTTTGCTTCCAGTCTAGTAACGACTGTATTTTAACTTTGTAGTGTTCAGACCACTTAGGATTAATGCTGTTGTTCATATGATTGGATTTAGCATTCCATCATGATATTTTTTCCCATTTGTCTCTTCTTCTGTTACTATTTCCTGTCTTTTTTGTTGTTGTTTACATAATATTTTTAGTATTTCATTCTATTTTCGTTAATGGATTTTAATAATGCCTCTTTTTGTTTTGTATGATTATGCTATAGCAGTTAATATGCTATGGATTTATACTTTACAAATTCTACTTCATTTTTCACACTTCACACTTCATATTTCACATTTTCGCCTTCCCACTTTACAAATGTAATAATCTCATGATAGTGCAATTTTACCTGTCCTCTTCTCTCTGTTATTTCAGTTATATATTTTCCTTTTTTATATAAGCTCTTACTATTATTTTGCTTTAAATCTTACCCATTACCTTGTACTAATGTAAGCTTTTATTTTAAAAATATTAAAGGTGTATTTGTGGAACTCTCTAGGTGTTTCCCATGGCCCTCTGATTTGGTAGGTCTCAACTTCCAAGCTATATCATCCCTATAGGTCTTTTAAGAGGCACTTACACATTGGTACGGAACATCTATAGAAGGCCTGCTCTTAGCCATGGTTTTCACTGACAAAGTGTGATGTTTAGGTGTCTTGGTTGAATATGTGGGGGGTAGATGAATACTTTTGTTCTGGCTCAGAGAATTGTCCTGACTTCAACCACATTGTTTCTGTTTCCAAACTACCAGTGTCTGTTCTTTGCGGTGCTTTTGAAGTCTCACCTCCTTGTTACTCCGCCCAGGCTCTGCCAAGACTGATGGGAGCCCTAGCCAGACATCTGGCTCTCCTCTCTCTATGTACATCTTCCGCCCTGGAGCACGTCCTTATGGTTGTGGACACTTAGACAGTGCTGAACTCTGATCTTGGCTTCCTTCTCTCCATATGGCTGTCATTCACTACTTCAGCTTCAGCTCCCCACTCTGACCAGAAAATTCTGCTAAGTTTGAGAACCAAGGAAATCAAGAGTCCATCTGAGTTTCCTTTCCATTGAGTACAGCAATCTTATACAGCTTATTGTCCAAAATTTTTCTTAGTTTTATATTTGTTAAGGAAAGGGGCTAATTCAGTACCAATTGCTTGTCATGACTGGAAGCAAAGATTCATATAATTTTGATTGAATAAACATGATAAAATATTGAAGAACCCCAAACAATTCAAAAAAGAGGATAGAAAGAGAAAGGAAATTAGTGGTGATAAAAATAGAGGAATTTATAGGAAGTGAATAGTGGAGTAGCCTGAAAAAGAAGAACTGGGTGGGTAGAGAGGGTGGAACAAAATGAGGTACATGTGTACTTGCTTTGGCAGCACATGTACTAACATTGGAATGACACAGAAAAGATTAGCAAGCCCCTGTGCAAGGATGGCACGCAAATTTGGGAAACAGTCCATATTTTTGCTCAGTGAAATAAGCCAATCCCAAAAAAACCAAAGGCCAAATGTTCTCTCTGATATGTGGATGCTAACACACAATATGCAGGTAGGAAGGAAGAATAGAAGTTCATTGGATTAGACAGAGGGGAATGAGGCAAGGGAGGGGAGAAGGGAATGGGAAAGACAGTAGAATGAATTAAATATAACTTTCCTATGTTCATATATGAATACACGACCAGTGAAACTCCACATCATGTGCAACCACAAGAACAGGAAGTTATACTTCCTGTATGAATGATATGTCAAAATATATTCTATGTCATGTATAATTAAAAAGAACAAATGAAAACATTAATAAATAAATAATAGCCAAATAAAATTAGGGGCTGGTTGTGGTGTTGCATACCTGTAATCCCAGAGGCTTGGGAGGCTGAGGCAGGAGGATCATGAGTTCAAAGTCAGCCTCAGCAACTTAGTGAAGCCCTAAGCAACTCAGTGAGACCCTGTCCCTAAATAAAATACAAAATAGGGCTGGGGATGTGTCTCAGTGGTTGAGTGCCCCTGAGTTCTATCCCTGGTAACCCCCTTCACCACCCCGTCTTGCTTCAACACATTATATAATGCACTTTTAACAAATGTTACTGGGACCTGATCTGGACCCTGTATGGTGGTGAATGATAGTTAATTGTGGTTAATAGGGCCTTATTCATATCCCAAGACCTAGTGGGGGAAATGTGCTCACATAAAAACAATTATGAAAAGTATGTTTGGGGATCAAATTGCTAGTTGCATAAAATGTTATTCAGTATAGAGAAATTAATTCTGCTTGGCTGAGAAAGTTTTCATAGACGTGATATTTAAACTGGACCTTACATGACAGGGATGAGTTTATTTGTTAAAGAATGTTCTAGGGAGGAGGGAAGATTTGGTAAAAGCATTTCAGACAAAATGAACAGTGTGAAGATCACTTGAACATATCACACACTGTGGTTTACCTTTGAGCCGGCAAGGGCAAGGAACATTCATGAACAAATCAAAGTTTCAGTATGGGTTAACAAACTCCCACCGACTGGTCAGAATGATCCCTGGCATGCAAGCTAGGCATAAGAAAATTGCTCATCATTACTGCTCAAAAATGCCATTAAGTCAGGCTCCCCTCCCAGGAAACCCCATTATATGTAACATTCTCCTGCAGACTAATGGAGACTTTCATTAGAGATTTCCATGTACTTCACCTCTGGGAGCAGAGTAAGTAAGCAAGAATTCTCTCTTTAAGTGCAAGCGAGTTGGACAGATAATTTTCTCAAAATATTTGACTTACTGGCTAAAGCTGTAAATTGTGTGTGAGTCAATGGGTCGGACAGTTGTGTTAATCAGGGATCCTGGGTCATAGCTTTCATTTAATGTCCTTTCAATCCATAAATTTGTATCTTACTGAGTCTGAAATACTTAGTATGCTACCTCTACGTGGCTTTCCCTTCCCCCTCTCTCATCCTCACTGACTTTTCCTCCTTCCTTCCCTCCTTTCCTCTCTTTCCCCTTCCTGCTTTCCTTTCCCCTTGTGGAAAAATCTTGGCAGACTATAGAATAATCCACTTTTGGAGTGAAATATAACTTTTGGAGTTCAATATCACTGTGGATTCCTTCAATAAAGTAAAACCGTGATTCCACAGAGAGTAAAATCAAGTATTTGGTAAATGTTCATTACCCTGAGAGCTATGCATAGATGGTAGAACCGATAATATTTTATATGCATATTTGTACTCCCAATACCATGGATGACTGTTTAGCTTCTGAATACGATTCTAGAGTGGCAATTGGGGAAATAGCATAACTAAACAACTTTGTTTTATTTCATTTGCAATAAAGTATAGTAGGTTATTCTTTCCTAGAATCTTTAAATCAGAGACCTCTGTCTATTCCTGAACCCGAGGTTTAGATCATTGCTGGATGCAATTAAAGATACATTTTTAAAAATCTCCGATTTAGATTTTCCTTATAAAATATCTCAGACTTGGAGAGCTTAGGAGACTGAGTGGATTAGTTATTAAATACAGAATCTGAAGGACTGCACAGGTAAAACTGAAAACTATTAAACTAGAACAGTTGATATTTACTTAGGACATAACATTGCCCAAATACTCTGCTAGATATTTTATATGAATAATTTAACCTATTCCTCATGATTTATGCTTTATTACACCTCTTCTATCCTGAAACATAATGATGATTACTACATTAATTGGGCATGCATTTTGGACTGAGCACTTTAATTGCACTATCACTAACTCTTACACCTCTACTCAGAGGTTGAAAAAATCTGCCTTTTTGAGATGGGAGAACTAAGGCTCAGGGAGGTATAGTAACTTGCCCAAGTTTGCAGAGCTTATCAGTGGAAGCAGTTCCTTTGGTGGAAAAGAGCTTTGTTTCAAGGTCACTCTGGTCTCCAAGCTGTGTCTTCTACTCTTCACTCCATGGCTGAGAAACCTATTCGTCCATTTCATAAATACGTTCTTTGATGAAAACAATCTTAAAGTAAGATTATGGAAAGAAGAGCTGAACTGAATTATTTCTAAGTCTTTTCTAAGGCTTCTAAATTGAAGCCAATTTTAATGTTTATAGTAATTTCCATGGACTAGAAAAATTGTAACACAAGATAAGAAAAGTTGACCTTTCAAGTCAAGTTTTTCAATATGTAACTATTTTCACCTTGTGACTAAGGTGTGCTGCTAATAATTGTTTTGCCTTTGAGATTCCAAAAGCTTGTAAATGAAATCATTATTCGAACATTCCAGGGAGGCCCACTGATAATCAAGAACATAGGCACAAATTAATGAAGTATATATTACTGAATGTATTATAGATGCAGCATAATGTTTTCTATTTTCTCTCTTGTGGTCTGTTTCTTTTTACAGTATGCTTGGAAGACTATACAGATGCCTCTGGGGTAATCACTTCTCCAAACTTTCCCCAAAATTACCCCAATAACTGGGAATGCATTTATAGGATCACAGTGGAAACCCACCAACAGATCCAGTTGCACTTCACAAACTTCTCCTTGGAGGAAGGCTTGAATGGAAACTGTATAGGAGATTTTGTGGAAATCAAGTAATCACTTTAATTGATTTCATAATAATCTCTGTCATTATTTATTTTTATTAATAATCATTCCTGGGAAGATTGAGAAAAATATATGAAAATTCTTTGCAAAGCTCCCTGCTACGTAATTCCTTATATGAGACAAAATTTGTCATTTAAAGCCTGACAGAATAAGTAGAAAAAGTTACATAAAACTCAGTGGCTATTTTGAAGTAATACTTTTGTTGGGAATGTTTAGAAATAAACTCCAGATTTTTATTTGGGCAAAGAGAACAGATGCATTACCACTTTGAAATGAAATACTTGCTATTGTTGAATACCTACTTTCTTTGTGTAAACTTAATTTAAATTTTAGGCTGTTTACTATCCATTTAACAGGGCTATATCACAAAAGTGATGGCGTGATAACCACCTCATCTTGAGGTTTTTTGTTTATAAATAATGAAGCCAGGCACAGCGGCACACACCTGTAATCTCAGTGGCTCCGGAGGCTGAGGCAGGAGGATCACAAGTTCAAAGCTAGCCTCAGCAATTTACTGAGGCCGTAAGCAACTCAGTGAGACTCTATTTATAAATAAAATATAAAAAAGGGCTGAGGATGTGGCTCAGTGATAAAGAGCATCTGGATTCAACCCTGATACCAAAAAAAAAAAAAAAAAAAAAAAAAAAAAAAAAAAAAAAAACCCAAAAATCGAAACCCTAGTCTTAAGGATTACAATGTAAGGACTCTTTGTTTCATTTCCTGGCATTCTGAAAGAGTGAATTTCAAAAGTTATTTAGTGAAGGCATATGAACTTATACATTGATATCTCCCCATATTACTACATCATGTTAAATCAAACTAATCATTTTGGCATACATTTGCATGAAATTTTTTATTTGTCATTTCAAATCTGGAATATCACAACATTTATAAAATTGTATTATATTATATAAACTAAGAAACTAGAGTAAGAAATTACTAATGTGCTGTGCTAAAATGACATAATTTTCTTAATTTAGTACAACTGATCATTGGAATCTAATGTCGAATGAATCATCATGTTTTGTTTGTTTGTTTGAAACAACTAGAGATTATAAATAAGATTTAAGAGGCTAAAAAGTTCTTAGGGAAATAATTATTTCCAGAATTTTCCAAATACATCAAGTATGATACATTACATTTTGAAATTTTCCAAATGAGAAGGAAAACATTTAAGGTTTCTCTGTAAAACTAAGCCATACTTGTTTATACTGTTAATAATTATGGTTTTTGTACTCCTTATTTTCTACAGTGTTTGCCAGAGGCTTTGAGAAGATAAAGATTAAACATGTTCTCTTAATTTGCAAGTGATTATGTAAGATGTCATGCCAGCTATAAATGATAGTTGTTCTTTATTCTATCATTCAAATACTATTTAACAAAGCCAAAATTGAAAACCTGAAATTGTGTTTTTTAAAGTCATTTTGGCAGTTGACTGATTGGATAACCTGGTCTGTTTTGTAATCCTATAGTCTGAATGATGTTAAATGTTTATCCAGAAGTATTATCAAGACTCTAACCAATTTTCATTTCTGTGTTCTGCCACAGAGATGGAGGCTATGAAAATTCACCAACCCTGGGAATATACTGTGGATCAACTCTACCTCCAAGAATCATTTCTCACAGTAACAAATTGTGGATAGAATTCAAAAGTGACATGATATTCTCAGAGTCTGGCTTCTCCGCTTTCTGGGATGGATCTTTAACAGGTAAAGAGCAAGGAGCTAACTGCCTTGTACTGGAGAATCCAGTCTGACTGGTTTCCTGATTCTTGGACTGTCAATCTGTGCCCATCATCACTTGTCTACCCTTTTCTAGCTTTGTTTTATCATTAATCTTTCTAATGAACTTCAACATAGCAAATATTTTTTGAATTAACAGCAGCCATATATTTTGAAAGGACAAAGGGAAAAATTCTAGTTCCCTAGCAAATGTCATCAGGCTGATCCTCTTGATTAGAAAAGGAAAGTACATTGATGTGAATTGTGATTATAGACTACTCTTCAGTGATGTGGTTTTGCTTTGCAAATTGATTTAAAGAAGAGTGCCAGTTCAATATAGAGAGATTTTTCAATTTTATGAGAAAGGAAAGGGTAGGCATCTTTCCATTACTTTCTCCTGTCACTCTGTTTCTTTCTCCTGTAGGTTGTGGGGGTAATCTGACCACCTCCACTGGCATCTTCACATCCCCGAACTACCCAATGCCCTACTACCACAGTTCTGAATGCTCCTGGTGGTTGAAAGCCAGCCATGGCAGCCCGTTTGAACTGGAATTTGAAGACTTCCACTTGGAGTATCACCCAAACTGCTCTTTGGATTATCTGGCTGTATGTATAATGTTTCAGTTGTGCTACTCCATTCTCACCCATTACACATAATGCATTTATTTTATTTTTGATTTTCAGAAAAGGGGAGCATTTAAACAGGACATCCACATAAAGGACCTTAAGCAAAATAAAAACTTAAAAGAAACTTGGTGAAAAAAATCATCTTCTAAGTACAGTATTACCAAATGACTTAATATAATATGTGTGTAAAATATTTTGAATATGAACTGTTAAGAGGTTGTTAAAACACACCTAAGAGAGGTTATAGAATGTATTATAACCATGATCTACATAATTTCTATATCTGCACTGAAAACATAGTAATTTAGAGGATGATTTTGGTGAATTAAAGAAGATTAATAATTAGAGACATCAGCCTGTGACTTTTTATCATACCAGCAATTCAACATGGCCCATTAAAAATATGAAAAAAAAGTACTAACGTTTCACAAATTATAAACTAGGTAATCAAAAATAAAGGATTGTTGATGTTAGCAATGAACTCAAAATATGTATCAGACTTCCATTTTCAATGTTCAGATTTTATCCTGAGTTCACATGCTCTCTATTATAAATATCCATGGCTAAATTGTCTGAGTTCATGATCTGAGTTTATAGGTACTGTGGCAAAATTTTTAAAGGTACTTTATTTCAGGGATATTCTTTTGCCTCATGTATATACATATATTGTTTGCCTTTTCACTTCTCTACTTCAGAGTCCTGTAGATTACATATGTAGCCACAACCATCTGATATTTTAAATATTTTGTTAAAGGTATATGATGGCCCAACCACCAGCTCTCATCTGTTAGCTCAGCTTTGTGGGGATGAAAAACCACCTCTCATCCGTTCTAGTGGAGACACCATGTTATTAAAACTGAGAACTGATGAAGGTCAGCAAGGAGGTGGCTTCAAGATCAAATACCAGCAGAGTAAGTATACGTTATAGCCACTCAGTGTCTCGAGTGGGACCCTTGATGGAACTGAGACCAGTATAACACATTCATTTGAGCCATTTGAAATTAATCTTAGTTTCTGGTGTGGAGATTTTAAATTTAAAATTTCTTCCTCCTTCAAGGAGAAAATGCTTATTTATTAAATTTAATCTCCTATAAGTAAAGCATCTAGTCAACTGTAAACACTTAAAAGAGTATGTAATATGGTGAGAATGTCACAATTCAGCTAAAGATCAGTATAGCAATGATGAATGGTTTTTCAGGTGTATTGCACATCAACATCTTCTGATTAGACATTATTCCTTTGTACAAAGTTGCCTGCCACCCTAGGTTTCGTCCTCTGCCTTAAAACATACCTTAGTTTTAAGGGAAATTGTGGTCCTGGTGAGTAGGCACAAGTTTTTCCCCCAGTTTTTTTAACTGGGAAAAAATCTGGTCCCAGTAGAGGTACTATTTTAAAATCTTGCTTCCCCATAGGCAATGTGGCCAAATCAAAGACAGTAGAATGAACAAAATATCAAAGACAGTAGAATGAATCAGACGTGACTCTCTTATATTCATATATGAATACACAACCAGTGAAATTCCAGATCGTGTGTAACCACAAGAATGGGATCCTAATTAGGATAAATTATACTCCATGTATATATACTACGTCAAAAGACACTCTACTACCATTTTAAATTTAGAACCAATCTTTAAAAATTAAAAAAAATACATGTATATATATATATTTTAATTTTTATTATATGTATACATAAGCATATATATATATACATATAATAAAATATGCATATTTTATTATATGTATATATGTGTGTCTATATATATACATAGACACACATAAATATAAATATCTCAACAGACCTGGGGTGTGTCCTGGCCCCATTCCTTTTCTTCTCTGGGCTTCCACAATTTTTTCTCATTTTCTACAATGAGGAGATTAAATTAGATGCTCTCTTAAGCTCTTTTCTTGCTCTGAAAATAAGTGCTTTTTGAAGTTCGTTTCAAAATGAGCATTCATGAAAACAAGGTTTCTTTGACTTCATATTATCTAATAAACATTTTGCTTATATTTTGAAAGTGTAAGTCCTTGCCCCACTGAATTTAAATGGATCCATAATTTGTACACAATTATCTAAAAATGAAATTGAAAGAGACAAAATTATATGCCACATGTGCAGTATCCTTTGGATAAGTTGAAAGAGTATTAATGTCTCACCTTATTTATGGATGGATTTGCAGATTCACATTCACTTATATATGTTAGACAGAATTCTCAATAGTTTTGAATAATGCATTTTAATACATAGTTTTGTTCCTCAGAAGTTCATCATTATTATGTATATAAAAAAGTCTTTCAGGTTCTATTAGAGATATATCTGTTAAGTTTAGTTTATAATTATTTCTCTAATTTCATTATTGTGTGCTAGTTTATTTCATGGTTACATTATGATCTCTTATGAAAAGGCTCCTCTTCTTTTTATTCCTGTAATATTTAATTTTTCTCTTGTACTTTCAGAATACTTAAGGAACATTTTAGTATTCCTTAAAGGTAAAATCAGAGCTGACCTGTCAAATTTTCTATGAAATTTGCCATTTGAAATTGGAGGTTTGCAGATAATAGAAAGTGTGAGAACTGAGAACAGCCCATATGGTTTGTTGAATCCATTTTTCTCTTTTTTTCCTTACTCATCATGGTGCATGATACCTGTGTACCTAGTAGGTGTAACCTCTTCGAGGCATCAAAAACGTCAGTCTTTAGAAAGCTTTTGAGGACCAAACTGGGACCTAAAGATTTTTAAAGACAAATGGTTTGAGTATTAACCCTGTTCCATCAAAGGAAGGGTTTGAAGAGCCACAAGGCATACTTTTCCAAACCCTAAGTTTACCAGCGGTGTTCCAGACAGCTTTCAGAATACAGTATGACCTCAGGAATACAACTGTGAACCCCATTTTTCAGAAACACCTCTTTCAACATAATGTTTAATTTCCTCCTTTCTTTTATTGCGTACCATAAAGACAATATGCAAAATACCTGACAAGAGGTACTGTTCCAGTCATTAGGATTGGCTATGTTTGACCTTTATTTCCAAGGTTAGACATAGTGTGGCTGTGTTGAATATTCAAAGAAAGAAAATGCCACCACTCCATTGAAGAGCTTTTATTTCCTTTCTGTATTTAAGATTTTCATTTCTTCTTTAAACCTTTCTCACTCCCCCTTATTCACTTGGTACTTCCTGATGACTAACTAAAGGAATAACTGCGACTTGGTTGTGGATTTCATGCAGATCTCTGAATGTTCTGCAAAACTATGTTGTTCCCTGCATTTAACATTCACACAGGACTTTGTGTTTTCAAACCATTGAAGATTAGAACTTTTATCTCTTCTGAATGTTAAAGTTAGGAAAACTGAAGCACAGAATGTTTAATACACTTCTCTAAACAAACAAAGCTGATTGCGCTCTGAGTAGCCAACTTATTCTGCTGTCTACTGGTTCTTCTACCATTCAATAGAATGTTAAGCCTATTTTAACACGAATATTCCATTTCGTGACACTCTAAAGCTGAGTCACTGAAGCATCATTGCACATTTGTTTAAAATAGAGACACTTTTACTACAGAAATGCTGTACCAAATATTTTTGTACATATAGGGGTTTTTTAGCCTAGTTGTTTTCCTAAAGGACAATCTCACACGCTTCTTGGTTCTTAACCACCATGCTTATTTTTTTTTCCAGCATGTGAGAATGTGGTAATAGTTAATCAAACCTATGGCATCTTGGAGAGTATCAGTTATCCACAGCCTTACTCTGAAAACCAGCGTTGCAACTGGACCATCCAAGCAACAAGGGGCAACACTGTGAACTACACGTTTTTAGCATTTGAGTTGGAATATCACGTGAACTGCTCCACAGATTATTTAGAGGTATGTATTCTGAAGCTCAATAAATCTGTGCACTTTCAGATCAAATTAGACCAGTCACCTAGAATTCATAGTACCTTTTAGGATCAAACCCCAAACCCAGCCGTAAACATAAACCACCCATGATATTTGAATAGGCTCATGCCATATCTCTTTCACTGAAAAATCTTAATATCAATCTCCTACATTATATATATGTAACATATGCAAATAAATACATATGTTTTAGGTTTCATTGCAATTTTTGGACTGATTGATCTTATATTACGTAAATCACACAGTACTTTTTTGTTGGTTGTTTCTATATTTGTTCTCCATAAATAAGAGACCAGAAACATGTTTGATTATCTTGGACTTATTTAATGCCTAATTAGTTTGGAACAAAGTATCATGATTTTGATTCTTCTTTTTATTTTATAATGTAGGTTCCTTTCAGTTCATTTTCTTTTTGTTATATAGAAGTTTCTATTTTTATAAAAATGATTGCCAATAATATTTATCCAACTCTATTTATACAATGCTATGCAATAGAAGTTGTTTGACTATTAGGCAACCTGAAAGATGAGGTAATCTGCTATTTTTCTAAGAATATATTTTATTTAATAAAGCTTTTTTTGCTAACTTGCATATGTAGCTTTTAAGGTTATAGTATCATTAGGCAGCTACTTATTTTACTTATGTTACTATTATAATTATTCATTCATAATTTATATATATTGGTTTCTATTTTCATACTTCATAGAACAATTTCATTCAAATCAGTTACATACATTTTAACATCGATTTTTCATCAATAAAATCATTTTTTGGGGGGGTGCCTGGGATTGATCTCAGGGGCACTCGACCACTGAGCCACATCCCCTGCCCTATTTTGTATTTTATTTAGAGACAGGGTCTCACTGAGTTGCTTAGCACCTCGCTTTTGCTGAGGCTGGCTTTGAACTCGCAATCTCCTGCCTCAGCCTCCAGAGCTACTGGGATTACAGGACTACGCTACTCTGCCCAGCCTACAATCACTTTTTGACTCATAAAATATATCTTTATTTTCATGTATGAAATATAATAGTATCTTTCCCACCTATCCACACCACAGTGATTGAATATAGTTCTTTTAAAGGTGATCAGTGATTTTTAGAATTCTGGCTTGCCAAGACTTTCAACATCTAGTACTTGTAACTCTTAGGTCATATTCCCATGGAAAAAAGTACTCTAAGAAACAATTAGCCATTTTCTTACTGATTTTATTTAAAATCCTCAAATGGTTGCAGTTGCTTGTGGTTAACATATGTTTTCCAAATAGTTCTTTTGCTTATTGAAACAAAGAGAGAACATCACTACCTTGAGAAACTGAGGGCCTAAATATAACGAGATCTCTTTCTTGTTTTTCAGATATAATTTTTTATTAAAAAAAATCTTATTTATATTCAGAAATGTAGAGTATTATAGAAATAGTAGGCATAGTGTTTACCCATTGAAAGTTACATTTACCAGTATGCTATGGAAATATGACATGTCATGGAGCAAACTTAAAAGCGAGAACATGGCAGCGATTTTAAAATCCACCTTTTTATTTTTTGGTAGTGAGGATTGAACTCAGGGGCACTCAACCACTGAGCCACATCCCCACCCTTTATTGTATTTTATTGAGAGGGTCTCACTGAGTTGCTTAATGCCTTGCTTTGGCTGAGGCTGGCCTTGAACTCACAATCCTCCTGCTTCAGCCTCTGGAGCCTCTGGGATTACAATCATGGGCCACCACACCCACCTCACTTTTCTTGATCCAGAGAGTAAGATGGATCTCACCATGTGCTTACCTCACTGCACTTACCTGGAGCAACCATCCTTCCTTCACATGGTGACAAGTTATTTTTTGTACCACGATCTTTGCAGCTGATCATATCTGTTTTACCAGCTGTGACTATTCTCATGCCCAGCTGGCTTATGGGCTTCATGAAGGGTTGTGCTGTCTCCCACCAACTGTAACCTGGGCACATATACATTGGGACACTACAGGAGTTCCAATAGTACAGATTAAATTGAATATCACATCCACATTTAGCACTAGTCTAATGATAGCTATAATTTATGAGAAAGAATTGAATTCTAGATTTGGCCTTTCTATAAATCCCTACATTTGGTTCAATCTTACAACTTGGAGCATAAGCCAAAATAAAACATATCACCTTGCAGTGGATTGCATGTATAACGAAATAATAGCTACCATAACGGTGATTTGATAACGTACATGGGGAAAGCTAGAGAGAGGACAAAGCTTTTGAACTGGACTTTACAGGTGGTATTGGGGGGAAGAAATGAGATTCATTATTTCCAGGAAATGGACTCCACTTCTCTGGACTCAATGATAGAAAAGTCCAAAAAAGGCTCATCAGGTAGTTTTTGGAGGTGCTGGAAGACTCAAATAAAAAAAGAATACTTGTTCCAACATTACAGAGCAGTTAATTAGAGGCCCTGTTGATGATGCGTCTGTCACATTACCAGCCATTTCTGTTGTGCAACCTTGATGGTGAAAGCAGCAACAACACAGAATGAGAACCAGAAGTTCAGAAAAGCCTTCCAACGAACGACACTGTGGCCAGAGGGAGGAGATTTTTTCCATCTCTGTAAGCCAAGGGGCAAGACCAGAGCAATAGCTACAGTGGCTGGTCTGTGATGGAAATTTTAAAAGCACAAATAGCCATTTAAGCAGAGAAAAATCACAAGCACAAAAATCTAGCTCCCATTATTTTAATAACTTGTAGTTAAAGTTTTTTTCAAGTAACTTAGCCAAATCCCAATGAAGTGACAGTTACTAGGGCCAGAATTCAGTTATTTTGAATTAATACTGAAACTATAAAAAGACTTGAGTAGGTGCTGCTCAAACACTATGCCTAACTTTGCCGAGAGGTGGGGACTGGTAAAGATCCCACTGGGAACCAAACCCATCCCGTATTGTTTTGTCCTCTGGACAGATTTGGAAATAAAATATTCAGTGGTAGAAAGGGTAAGTTGCTTAAAAGAACAAAACTAAAGTAAACGTTAAAGGAGTCTGTCTGTCTTTTGCAATTTGATTTCACTTTGAATTTGAGCCTGAATCTCGATGTGGAAGAGGAGATTTCTAATAGTGACAGTGTACAAATGTAAGTGATGGATTTGGGAGAAATTTACACAAAGATAGATGCGAAACCCAGGGTAGGTGTCAGGTCAACAGGGAGCAACACGAGATGAGACAAGGAACTCTAAGAGGTTACTGTGATATGGAAGCCAAGAGAAGGAGAGCAATGGAAGGGGACAGCAATCAATACAGTGAGATGTTCCCATGCAGTCAAGAGAGGTCAGAATTGGGGAGTGTCTGTTGGAGATTAGTGTGACTGGGCAGAGCGTCTTTGAAGGGTGGCAGGAGGCAGTTCGCCTTGTGAAGAGGCATGGAGTGAGTGTAGACTGAGTCATCTGGAGCAAACCAGAGTGGATGAAGCCATAGCTTCTCCTCCTGGTGCTCACCTTTCCTATCTGTGACCAGTCCTCGTGTGGCAAGCTTTCATAGGTCATGTTCCTCTGCATGTTCTCTTTATGTCACCATCTCCCCAAATGTGTCCCCCAGAATTGGATGCCACACTCCCACTCACCTGCTCATGGACAAGAAGATTGGGACTATGCTACCTGATTCAAATACTTCAACTGCAGGTTGAAGTTTAAATGGGATTTATTGTTAACCAAGTTACAAAGCTAACCTACTTCAAGACCCAGAGTCTCCAAGTCACTTTGTGTGAATCATTATGGCTGTATGTAGTTAAAAAAATCTAAAAGGATATTATTCCTGGTAGATTATATTTGTTTTTCTGAGAATTCTATCACATCATGATCCTCATTCATTGTTCTTTAGAACATTATTTATTTGCATAAAGAGTCATTGGCCATTGGCCGCCTATTTTTCCAAAATATAATTGATACAAATGTCATGCAAGATGGCACCTATTTTAAACACTCGTAAGTCACAGATTCTTTTTGGTTAAAAGGGATCAATTATTAAATATCTATTTATTGAACATGTATTATTTTTTAAATTTTTTAATAATTTTTAATTTTTGCAGACTGCCTTCTGATTCATTATACACAAATAGGGTACAACTTTTCATTTCCATGGTTGTACACAATGTAGATTCACACCATTCATGTATTATATATGTACATAGGGTAATGATGTCTGTTTCATTCCACCATTTTTCATACCCCTGCCCTCCCTTCTTCCTCTCATTTCCCTCTACATAATCTAAAGTTCCTCCATTCTTCTCTCACTCCCCACATCCCCATCTGATCATATATCATCATCCACTTGCCAGGGAAAACATTCAGCTTTTGGTTTTGGGGATTTGGCTTATTTCACCTAGCATGATATTCTCCAATTCCATCCATTTACCTGCAAATGCCATAATTTCATTCTTCTTAAAGGCTGAATAATATTCCATTGTGTATATATACCACAGTTTCTTTGTCCATTCATCTGTTGAAGAGCATCCAGGTTGGTTCCACAGTCTAGCTATTGTGGTTTGAGCTGCTATAAACATTGATGTGGCTGCATTACTATAGTATGCTGTTTGCTAGGTAATTCTCATAGCAATGCTATAATGTAGGAAATATTAGCCTCAATTGACAGGTGATAAAAGTGAAGTCGATACAGGTCATCCATAATTACCAAAATTATAAGTGGCAAAACCAGGCTGTGTAGCAGGCACTGTGGCTTTTGGCAGACTCTCTCGGCTATGACACCTCTCATCCCATGAACCTCTTTCACAACTTCCTGGCACTCTCACAGGGTTCATGAGGGAGTACCCATGGATCTCTCAGATCTACCTCTCTACTGACGTTCTCACACAGAGAAACAGATGCTGCTTTAGCATGACTTCTTAGAGAAGAGGCCATGTACATGCCAGAAAATTATTTTTAGCATGTGATTTAGTATTTTTCCAAAAATTAATGGCAATCGTACTCATCTGTGAGATTGCAGAACAAATCTTTTCCACATTTTGGAAGATGGAACATTTTCCCTATAGATCTTTGGCAGCCCGCCCAGCTCTCATTGTTCTGGTTTGTGCTCTTGGTTGCAAGGACTTAAACACATTCAAACTGAGCCATGTGGAAAGGCTTAGTGTGTGTGGAGGGACTGATTGTGAGGACAGTAGGACCTTGGGACACACAGGAGGCGCTGAGAAGCCAGGAGAGGCCCAGAATCGAGGCAGCTAGGTGGACTCTATTCTTTCTCCTATCTTAAGGCTCTGTTGCTTCTCCCTGTGTCCATCTCTCTCTCCAAAGGCTTCCTCTGAGTTTCTGCAGCCACATGATTCTAGCTTCAACATGGCCACTGCTGCCGTGATGCTGCAGGACCAGGGACCTCAGGCACTTACAACCTATTGAATTTTCCTTTGGTGACAACTGCCCAGCTCAGGTGGCTCCTCTTTTTGAGTTTGTCAGCAAAGCTGTGGATCTGGCCTGTGAACCCAGGACAGTGTGACCAGCTCTGGGTAGGTAGGAGCATGAGAATGTACCCTCTGCCCTCTGGATGTGCCCTCAGACATCTGTGAGCAGAGGCAGAACACTTTTGAGCAGGAGCATAGTTTCTGCTGGCATGTGGAAACATTTTTTTTATATGCCCGGGAGTTCACCAGATAACAAAATTAGTTCTGTAATGACATACCTTTCAGTAGTGCAACATGTAATTCAATGGAGCCCAGGAAAATGCACTTAAAGGAATTGATCATTTTATCCTCAAAACTGAAATTCCAGCTTCAAATCAAACCAGACATGTTTCTACCTCCTTGTCATCATGTTATACTATCTTCTGCGAGCATCGGTCCAATCCACATGATTATGATTTCACCTTAATTGTAGCTTTATAAAACCCACTCTTGCCAGTAATCCCAGCATATGCCTGTAATCCCAGTAACTCAGGAAGTTGAGGTAGGAGGATCCCAAGTTTGAGGCCAGCCTCAGCAATTTAGCAAGACCCTCAGCAATTTAGCAAGACCCTCTCTCAAAATAAAAAAATTAAAATGACTGGGGATGTCGCTCAGAGGTAAAGTGCCTCTGGATTCAATCCCCAGTACCAAAACAAAACAAAACAAAGCAAAAGTTCTTTTTTCTAACTATATTAGAAAATTTCTCAAAGTTGAGTTAATTTGTATCCATATTCATAAAATGGTCATAAAATTTCTTAGATTGACTTATTCAACTGTTTCCCATTTTATTGCTCCCCCAAAAGTTATTTCTCACTTTGCTGTCAAAACTCAATTTTTTAGACTCTGTCGTTTCTTTTGAATTTCTTTTTCTCTTGTGTTTCTGTTTCATTTTATTTCCTTTTTGACCCACAATCTCCGGCTTCATTTTTAAGTCTGAATTGCCAAAACCTTAGACCCATGACTGTGCTCAGCCATCAGAGGCCCTAAGGCCAATTGATCACTTGCTACATGTGTAGTCAACTTTTCATTTCTGTGACCCAAATACCTGACAAAACAACTTAAAGGAAGAAAAGTTTATTTTGCACTTATAGATTCAAGAGGCTGAGGTCATGGTCAGCTGAATCCATTGCTCTGAGCCCAAGGAGAGGCAAAAAGTCATGGCAGATGAAATCTGCTCAGCTCATTATAACCAGAAAGTAGAGAGAGAGAGATAGAGATAGATGATAGATAGATAGATAGATAGATAGATAGATAGAGAGATATTGAGAAGTCAGGAACAAAAATATAGTCCCCAAGGACACACCCCCAACAACCTACTTCCTCTAGCCCTCCCCCACCTGTCTACCATCCAGTAGTCCATTCAAATTATTAATCCACAGAATGGACTAATCCACCCATGAGGTTAGAGTTCTCACAACCCAATAACCTCCTCAAAGCCCCACTTCTGACCCTTACTGTAGTGGGAGCCATGTTTTCAACACAAGTTTTTGAGGAACATTCCAGATTCAAACCACAACATTCTCAATATTTTGGTCACTTCCACATTATTAATCAAGACTTTGCCAGCCAGAATTAGTCCAGGGTGGCATCTCTCTTCACTGTTTTCTTTACTTTCTGAGAAGGAAGAACATATACAGAATTCAACAAATGCTACACATTTTTCTCAGAATGAGACATTGAACAGGCGTCCGGGTGGTCAAAATGGTCTCCCTGTTGCCACCCTTGGATATCTCTTTCTGTTCCATCAGTGCTGATATATTCCCTTTCTAGAAGACTGCAGTCTCTACTGAGGAGGTAGCTGACGGTGGACGGTAACGTCCCTTTTACTGGCTACTAAATCTGGGTGCACTTCAGAGTCACTTGAGGATCTTGTTAGAAAAACATGCTCCCAGAGCCCACTCCAGGCTTGATCACCACCTGGAGATTCCAGGGGAGCAGGCCTCCCACAACCCTGCAGTCGAGCACTTGAGGCCCCTTCCACAGTTAGCCTATTTTATCCTCACTTCAAAGCTCTCTCCCATTTTAAAGTTCTCTCTATATATTTTATTAGGTATCTTCTTAACATATTATTTTGTGCACAATTAAGTATTTCTTTTGAAACAGATCTTACTTTCCCATTGTGATAGCTTACCCTGGTCCTGGTGAGACTGCGTTATTGCACTTACCTCATCAAGCAAACAATGTCAGATTCATTGCACAATTCTTTAACTCTGATCCTGAACTTTCTTCCCCCTTTTTTAATTTGGCATCTTTGCCACTGTGGTCTTCCATCCCATCCCTTCACACCTTACTCTCCCTTCCCCTTTTTCCCTTGTGACAGTTTTCAAGTCCTCTCAATGATGTCAGTGACTTCTGTCAAATGCATTTCCCTCCGGTCTTTGTAAGATGCTTTTCATCTCTTGCCAGATTCTTGCTGATGTGGTCCTTCTCACCAGATGTGCATGTCATTATTTATTTCACTCACAAATCTTTTTTTTTCTCAGTTGCAAACTAATGCATTTCAAACAAAAGAATGGACAAAGCACGACACCAATGTCTCTGAGTCCTTCAGTTCAATGCCAGTGTCTTCTGTGTCTGTCACCTCAGCAGCATTTTCTACACCTCTACTGTGAAGCATCTGGCCTTGTGGTATTGTCATTAGTTATGGGAATACTAGCTGTCAGTTAGGGAGAACTGATGCTTAATGCGACACAGGTTTATTTCCAATCACATCAGAATTGAATGGTGGTGTGGCTAGACTTCCATGAATTCAGACAAAGGAAAAGTCAATTTTGGGGAACCACATAGCTCTCTCTACCACAAATGTAGATAGATGTTTCACAAACAAAGAGACCTAGAAGTTTGAGAAATGCCAAGAAGTTTGAGAAATGCCAAATTAAATACCATTAAATAGGGTTTGCTGTTTTGCTTTGCCTTGACTCTCATACATCTTCAAGCTTCACCATCTTAAACATCCGTCATTCATTCATTCGGTCAGTGGAATACATTCTAGACACCTACACTATGGAAATCTAACTTCATCATCTGTTTTCCTTGTCATCATGGAGCAAACACACTCATCAATTTATCACACGATAATAATTTACCACAGGCTCTGTTAAGTGTTGTGGGGGAAGATAAAGGGCACTCTGAAGACCTGAGACCAAGCTGATAGGTGGGTCAGGGAAGGCATCCCTGAGGAAGAAGGAAGCATGGAAGGATCACTATAGGAAGCTGTGTTTGAGGACCTGGAAGATGACCAGTGTGAGGCTTCCAGGGGGTCAGGGCCCTGGAAAGACAGAGCCCTGTGGGTAGGTTTAGAGCATCAGTGACTTCCCACAGAGCAACAGAGGGGCTTCCAGATGGGGAGATGAGAAACAGCATGATCAGATTGGGACTTTTAAAAACCAGACCTCTGGCTACCAGAATAAATTGGAGAGATGGGAAATAACTGTGCAAATTCAGAAAGAAGACTCCCACAGATCAGGTGAAAGAGACATGGCCACGCCTTCAAAGTGGAAGAAAACTGATGAAATTGAGAGCTGGTAGGAGACCGATTTGACAGAGATGAATGAATGGTTGGATGATCATGGGGAGTACACAGTGAAGGAAAGGAACACATTGGGGCCCAGCTTCATAGAACTTCATGCAGGCACATCAATGAGACAGACAGTTGTCCCCTAAGGAAGGAAACTGTGGGGAACACTGAAGACAAGTTTACAAGTCGATTTGCCTTTGAATTTTAGGTAATTGACATCTACTAGACATTTGCTTCCCTTCGAACGCTCTCAGGGAAACACTCTTCTAGAGATATTTTCCAAGTTTATTCCATTTCCATTTTTTCTCACCTAAATAAGCATAACTTTCAAAGTTCATGAGGTATTAAAGTTCTCTTTCACATCTAAGATGTTTATTTTGAGAATTGCAGGAATATTTTCCATTCATTAAGTGTCTCCCATGTGCTAGCCACTGTTATAGGTAGTTTGCTAGATATTATTGATTCTCATCACAATAATCCAGCATATTTTACGTATTTAATACAGAGAAGAGCTGGGACTGAGGTAAGGAACAGTCCTCAGTTCAGGATCACACTTCCAAGAAGAGATGGAGCCTGGGGTCATGCTCAGACCTCTGTAACCATCATCTGGGCTCTGGAAGTCCCACCTGGGTTCAAAGTTGGGCTCCTCCCCACTACCTTTGATCTTTTGTTGTTGTTGTTTTAATTAGTTATACATGGCAGTAGAATGCATTTTGACACAGCATACCCAAATAGAGTATAACTTCTCATTCTTCTGGTGTACATGGTGTAGAGTTACACTGGTCCTGTAATCATATATGCACATAGGATAATAATGTCTGGTTCATTTTACTATCCTCCCTACCCCTGTACCCCTCCCCTCCCTTCATTCCCCTCTGTCTAATCCAAAGTACCTCTATTCTTCCCTAGCCCCACCCCTCTTATTGTGAATTAGCATCCACGTATCAGAAAAAACATTCAGCTTTTGATTCTTTGGGATTGGCTTATTTTGCTTAGTGTGATATTCTTCAGCTCCATTTACTGGCAAATGCCATAATTCATTCTCCTTTAAGGCTGAATAATATTCCATTGTGTATATATACCACAATTTCCTTATCCGTTCATCTGTTAAAGGGCATTTAGGTTGGTCCCATAGTTAAGCTATTGTGAGTTGAGCTGCTATAAACATTGATGTCACTACTATCTTTGGTCTTAAGCAAGGAGGTTAGCTTCTTGCTGCCTTAGTTTTCTCACATGTAAAATGGGGGCAATAATTGCCCTGGTTCATAAAGTAGTTTTAAGATTGAAGAAGATAACTTGCACACCTTGCAAGAACTGTAACCAAGAGATGTTTATTATTTTTGTGCCCACACTGCTTCTGGACAGAGCTTGTTAATCCTACTTGGCCATTCAAAGTCTTCTTGGACATTTCAGCAAGTTGTTTCTCATCCTTACGACAACCTCCGCCTCTTGGAAGTGCCATCTGTGTTCCTCCTGGCAGTGGCTCCTCAGTTGCTAAGCAGCTCCCACAGTTCATAGTGGGTTCTTTCTTCTCCAGGTTCCCTTCCTCTGTGCGCTCACCTCTTGACAGGACTTAGACTTCACTCTGTTCCCTCTGGATCTGCTCAAAGGCAAATTTCTTCTATCCTTTTAAAGATTTTTGCATCATCCTCTCCACTAAGGGAAGTATAAACATGTTTGTGTTTGCAGCACATATTACTAATGGTCAGAAACAGCTTAACAGCTTCCATGTAGAATCCAAGAACAGTTGCTCAGTTTCCAAGTTCCTGGTTTAAGATAAACCACAGCCTCTAGCTCCCTATTAAAAACAGCACCAGAAACTGCTCTTGGAGGGAGTCATTGCTAAAATCAGAACTGCTTAAACCAGTTTCTTCTATCTGCTGACTGAGGTGGGATGCTAAGAATAAAGATTTAGTCCCTTAGCATTCGTAGAGAGTGTCTCAGCCCCAGGCCACGTAGCAGAATGGATCTTTCTCAGTCTTCTCTACATCTGTTTGGTATAGCACACTTCTTCAGAAGGAAGATTGTGGAGCCAGTCTGTGGCTGTGTATGTGACCTTAGATGAGTTACTTAGATTCTGTGTGTCTCTAAAAAATGGGGTAATGCTTGGAGCAGTGACACATGACTAATTCCTGCAGCATGAGAGGCTGAGGCAGAAGGATCTGGAGTTCAAAGCCAGCCTCTAGAAGCAACTCAGTGAGACCCTGTCTCTAAATATAAAACAGGGCTGGGGATGTGGCTCAGTGGTAAAGTGTGCCCTGCTCCCTGTTCAATCCCTGGTACCAAATAAATAAATGAATAATTTTTTTAAATGGGGTACTGGGAATAATCGAGTTAATAACGTCAAGAGTCAGAACATAAGTCAGGCACATAGCAAACACTTACATAAATGTTCACTGCCATTATTTGCACCAATGCAGATATTAAATAAGCACCTAAGAAAACTACATAAAGAAATTCAGAGAGCATCCAATTCTTTAGGCTGAAATATAATTAATAGTTATTTTCATAAGACACTTAATTTTCCTCTTTGTTTCTGTTTGCAGTCTGCTTTCTTGATACATTTTGGCACTTTTGACAAAGGATAAATGATAAATAATAAACACTTTAATCCACTTATTTTGCTGGAGGCTCTGTTAAGAAATACAGTGAAAGTTGGGCATGGTGACACAGACCTGCAATTCTAGCTACTCATGAGGCTGAGGCAGGAGGATTGCAAATTCAAGGTTAGCCTGAGCAACTTAGTGAGACCCCATCTCAAATTTTTTAAAAAATGTGCAAAAGGCTGCTGACATAGCACAGTGGTTAGAGCACCCCTGTGTTCAATCTCCAGTAACATAAAAGATAGATAAATACAAAATTTTTTAAAAAAGGAAAAAGAAAGAAGAGAAATGCAATGAAGAAATTGACTACTAGAAGTTTGGAGTACTACACTGAATTTAAAAACTGTTTTTGTTTTTCTCTATTATTCCTTACACAGAATAAGGACTTTCTCCATAAATTTTTTTCTTGAGTAGTTTTCAAAATATTGAGTTACTAGCCAGATGTGGTGGTATATGCCTATAATCTCAGTGACTTAGGAGGCTGAGGCAGAAGGATTGCAAGTTGGAGGCCTACCTCAGCAATTTAGTGAGGACTTAAGCAACTTAGCAAGACCCTGTCTCAAAATAAAAAATAAAGAGGGCTGAGGAGTCAGCCAAGTGGTAAAGAGACTCTGAGTTAAATCCCCCAGTCACCCCCCCCCCCCCCCCCTCCCCCCCCCCCACCCCCCCAAACACCCCCCCTCAAAAAAAACTGAATTCCTAAACCTCTACATAACCTCAGTTAATGGAGATAGCAGTGCTACCTGCATTATTGGAGCTGCTAGGAATTTTAATTTAGAATGTTGTCCAGCACAGGGGTACTGCTAGTAAATATTACATATTACTATGTCAACATAAACATAATTTTATGAATTATTTTTTGCTCTCTGAAGCATTTTGCAGTACACAAAAAGCTATGCTTTCCAGAATGGCCTTCCCAATTATGATTAACATTGATTAACAGAAAGTGGCCTCATACTCATGTGTTGAAAGCTGGGCTCCTTCCCCTGCCTCCCAGTTTCTCTACAAAAGCCAAGAAATGCTCTATTTGAATCTAAGAAGTACACTTAAATCTCACTTGCTCATTGAGAGAAATTCAGAGAAGCAAAAGAGACTGTCTGAGTAGCAGTGTGTCTGAGCCCACGCTCAACCTTAAACACTTCCTGGACAGATGAGTCATGCTTCCTGGAACTGTCTGTCAAAGGAAGTTAGCTTCTAGGACTTTGGCCTCGTCCTTAGAGCTCAGAGATAAGCCTTTACAATTCTGAGGACAGCTGCAATTCCAAAACATACAGAGTAGCAAGAATAACCAAACAATTCAGTTTACATTTTAATACCAGATATGTTTAGTACTCTACTAGAGTGATCTGCATTCAAAAGAAGTTCAGAATGAACTATTTTCATTAGTGTATCCATTAGTTAATTAAGCCCTACTCTTTGTAATGTCATAAAGTGTGGCAAAGAGGCATTTTATAAGAAATTTTGGCTCTAAAGTTGCCTGAGTAAAATGTGACCTTTTTAATTACCAATAATTAAAAAGGAAGATGTTTATCTCAGTGTGATCAAAGCCCCTTCCTGTGTCAAGAAGAAAGGCTGATTTTTTTCTGACCATCCCTCACAAGGAAGAATTTTCATGTGTTTGCATTAATTTGCTGCTGTTAATGAGGCAAAGGCACCAGCCTTCAAAAGAGAGCTGGATTCAAAGAAACTCTGTGTTTCTGCTCTAAGTATTCTCTCAAACAAGAATGAGCAATAATTAAACTGACAACTTCCAAACTACCTGTAAGCCAGTAATAATCCCATCAGATGCTCTAAACTTGAAGTTGTTCTGTCCGCACCTCCCTTCCTGGATTGTCCTCCTTTGCCTTCTTCCTCAGGTAGGCTGAAGTCAGCAAATGCACGTGGAGTCCCTTCTGCCATCTAAACAGGCCCTGGTACAAGAAAGAATGCATTGGTCCAAATGATGACTTTTAAATATTGGTAATCATAGTGGTGACTTTTGGTTAATGACCTTGATTTTCTATTTTCTAAATTGGGACATTTTAGGGAAAAAAAAAAAAAATCAGTGACATCATTACCTTTCAGTTTCCACAGATTTATTTAACAGGCTTTCTCTTCTTTTGCTGACTTGGAAAAGGGTCTGGGTGACAGGACATTAGGTCCCTCCAGCTCAAGGTTCTGTGATTTCACGTTGTTCTATTACCCAGATTCTTCTGTATTCACAAGTCCATCTGTAGCAGATGGTGAGGCTTTTAGGGAGCAGATTAATAATAATAAAATGGTTAGTGTTTCACTGTGGGTGGGACCATTGGTGGAGGAAAGACTGAAGTTTATGGAATTAAGTGCCCATGGGTACATGAGAGACCACTGTGGGTTTTCAAAGCATTTCACTTTCCACTGGGAGGGAATTAGGCACTCACTGCACCATCAGTGTCTATCAAAACTTATGCTAATAGGAAGTCATTAGTCCCTGAACATCTAAGAGAATTATTTTTTAATATATAATTAGCCAAATTAATAATAAAAACCTAGTTACAATAAAAAGGAGATATGAAGGACAAAATGGTTTTAAACTAATGCTGAAGCAGATTATTTTATATGATAACATTTTAATGGACTAGTGTTCATGTATGATCCTGAGCTACATAAAAGAGATTATGGAGATAGACAACATAATATTTTTAGTAGGCCAGCTGGTATCTGATAACTTAAAAGGGTATGAAATTCTAAGGCTGGAAAAACAACACCAACGCATATTTATATTACTATGCCCATAGGTCCCCAAAAGTAATGCTTTAAAAATAAATTTATCAGATCACAAAGGAATATATAGCTAGTACAAGAAGCTGGAAAAACAGAAAAACTTAGATGGATTCAAAAGAACCTAAGTCATATCACTACTAGTATTATTTGGCTATTTCTTTCCTGTGGTTTCTCTGCATATATTTATTTTCTTGTGATATTCAAAGAAGATTGTCCTGTACATACGATCCTATAACGACTTATTTCTAGCTAACAATAGTTTGCAGATTTATTTATTTGCCATGTTATTTTCGGCACTGCACATTCCACCGTCACCGTTACCATATAGCCACCAGCTCCTACCATGGAACACTTAGAATCCTTTACATTTTTGCTGTTATAAACAATTATGAGATCAATAGCTCTGCATTTAAATGTTTGCCCACACCCATGATTAGACATTGATTTAAAAAATGAAAAGACCAAAATCAGTCTTTGTGGCTTCTAACATGAGTAATACAGAGAAAGCAAGAAATGAACATGTAAATGCGTTAGTAGGAGTGGGTAACAATGAGCCACCACACAGAAGGGTGATGGTGTGGTCTGGGTTCGAGACAGATCCGTAATTCAGAGGAACACAGAGAAACTCAGAATGTGGTCCCTTGAGTGCGGTGTTCCTTGCTGTCATGCAAAGCCCAGCAATATGAGTAATTGTTAATTTTAGATGGATATTTCATATTTCCTGCCCCACCCTGTCAGCGCCTGGCAGTATCGCTTTTCCTGTGCCTGGAGAAGATGCATGTGAGCCTCTGTATCAGAGGCACTGTGAGTGACATGTGTCTAGCTGAGGGGACTTCGCCTCTCCAGAGGGTCATCACCAAGCCCTTTTGGGTCTATCACTCTTGCTTTGACGTTAGCCTAATTCACCTTCCCCAACTTGGTTTTGTATTTACCCCCCTTGGCATTTCTCATCCATAGTGGGAACCCTGTACCCTGCTCTGTAAGTCTCCTTTGGCTCTTTCTGCTGCAGTTCCAGGGACATTTCAAAATCCTTAAAGTATAAAGCAAGCTGTGAATGTTCAGAGCGTATAAGATAAGTGTGTAAACTTTGGCAACACGACACTTAATCACTATTGTAATGAAATAGCTCCACAGGTCCTGCTACAGTTGTGTTTTGGAGTTAGGAAGGTCTGAGCAGGTTCTCCAAGAATTCACCACTCCTTTGTTTGGAGCTCCAGTAACGAAGCCTCTGGAGCTTCAGGGCGGGGCAGGACAGCAAAGGGAGAGGAGGCTGCAGCAGGAAAAAACACTTTTGCTTTAGTAAGTAGGGCCAGTTTTCTTGCCCGTTGACTCTCCCTTGCCCATCTCACCATGGTAGCCTTGAGAGCCTCTGATTTCCTACTCTCTGCTCCCTTCCACTGGCATGATCACCATGCTCCCTCCACCCCCAACACATTCATCATGCTTACCTTTGCCCCACTCAGGATGATTTGCATTGGGCTGAACATCAGCACGTCAGGCATGGCCTTCAGTGTCCACACAAAACTAGGTTGTCATAGCAACCCACTGCAAGTAGGGTTTATCCATTTCCTGGCTTGATTCATTGCTACCCCATCTACCCTGCCAGTGATCATTTCTGTGAAGAGTTGTATGTGAGTCAGCCTCAGTTCTCTATACCCATCATATGTCTTTTCTCAAAGCTATTTTGGGGTAGTTTCTTTGGAAAAAAACTTCAGTTCCCTTTGCTCTGTCCATTTTGAGCACATTCTACATGGCAGGCCTCATTCATTCTAAACGTGTTACATAGTTTGTCTCACTTGCACAATACTATGAGATGAGTACCATCAGGACGCCAAATTTATAAAGAAAGTAATTTTCACAAGATGATGTTCAAAGCAAATTTTAGAGCTAGACTGTAAACCTGGCACCTGATTCTGACCAGTTTGACTGTACTCTAGTATGACCCTATAACTGAAGGATTTTCCTGCTTCCATTAGAGATATAATCTGTCAGTGACACTGACTTCAAAAGCCTCCTGGGAACTCATCGAGTGTAGTTCTCATAAATACAACTAGCTTCTTTATATTGACTAGAATGTTCTCGCAGAGATGGGATCCTCTTACTACTCTTAAAATTCCTCCTCACAGTAGATGAATTCTTTCAATTACATGTTTAACACTAAGGGATAAAACTTTCACTGGAATTTTCAGTAGGAAATGGGCCATTTTTTTTCAAAAGATTCTCCTGTTTTATTGATATAATCCAAAAGAAACTTTAGATTTACTTCCTCTGTGTGGACTATATTTAATTCTTTTGTTTGTTTGTTTGTTTGCTGGGGATTGAGCCCAGGGCCTTGTTCTTGCAAGGCAAGCACTCTACCAACTGAGCTATATCCCCAGCCCCTATATTTAATTCTTAAACCACAATCCCCCACCACCCTTTTTCTTTTCTTTTCTTTTTTGCAGTGCTGGTGATGGAGCCCAGGGTCCTGTGCATTCCAGGCAAGGGTTCTACCAGTGAACTACAACCCCAGGCCTAATTCTTAAAATTAATCTTCCACTATCGAAAAAAAAAAAATTTACTCCCAGAAAAACTTCAAGGAAATAGAAAAGATCTGAATTAGATGTCAATCTAAAATAGAAAGGGCTGTCTGGGGATGTGGCTCAGTGGTATAGCACTGACCTAGTGTGTATGAGGCCCTGGCTTCAATTCCTGGGGGGCAGGGGGGTTGTCAGAAACTGAATTGTCACTCACTGTGATTCTTAAATGGGTTTTTAAAAATCCAATCTAGACATCTCCTGCTCATTTGGACAACTGTAATTTTCATTCACTATAGTTACAGATTTCCAAAGTCATAAAACAACAAAAAAGAGATACTTTGTTTATTTCTGTTCTTACACTTCCTAAAGTTGATTTCTACTGAAGGAACAGGTGGAGGTATATGTTAGGTGGGTCTGGGTCTCTTCTCACTTAGAACTTGACTTCCTGGGATTCCTAAAGTTCCTACAAAATCCTTACTCTTAAGAAAATTGGACTATCTCAGTTTGTGATTGACCACACTCGGTCTTCAATTTTGTATCTTCCACCTTGTTTGGGTCCTTAAGGTTTAGAACATGTCTCTGGATCATTTCATACTGCAACTAGAATCTAAAGTCACTAATGGTCTAATGAACTATATTTTTACAAATTATCAACCCCCTGCAAAGGAAGTGGATAGACATTGGTAAGTGTGGCTTAGGCAAGAGATTTCCTTCCTCTTTGTGTGTTCTAAGAGTGGTTGAGGTATTTGGGGACAGGGTTGGGGTAAGGGGGATCTAAGCCACAAAACTCCTAAATGAGTAGTCTCCTCAAGAGAAAAACTGAAAAGATTCTACACAGGTTTTATGGTGTACAAACCTCCACATTTGGAGATGCATCTAATGGCCAACTTGAAAATGCAATCATCATTTCTTCATTTGAAAAAAAAAAAAGTCTCCAAATACTGTTATACAAATTAGATCTGCATATTGAAAGTAAGAATCTCAGTCATTCTCTTCTTAGTTTCTTATAGTTTCCTTTAAATGAACCTAGCTAGAAATTCAAATATTTTTCACTCAGTGCAGACCTCTGCTCTCTAAAAGAAGAAACCATGCTTTGACCAGGTCCAAGTTGGCAAACTTTGCCAGCAGTCGCAGTGAGTCACAGCTGGAATGTCCTGTGGTTAACATTCTGCTCTGAAAACAGAATCAAGAGCAGCAAGACACCAACCGGTTTCCATGGCAACCTGTATTTGTGTACTTTGAAAAATGACTGTTACTTTTTGTGTGGTAAATTTACGCGGGAATGAATGGTGGAGGTTGACGTTAGCCGTCTGTGTGAACATAAACAAAAAACCTGATTTAATTAAGTGCAAATGTTAGAAGGACATAAAACTGGGGGTTTGAGTCTCTATGCCCCTCTCCTAGAGGCATTGATCTACACTAATTAATTCATTAATTTATTTGACAATATATGTCACTGTTTTCATGCATCTATTTGATATTTATTTCAATGCGTCATTCTGTTCCTTCCAAAGGCCAAAAAGAAACTGATTGCCATTCGTCAGTGTTCCCCAAACCCATCACCTTTGCCCCCCACCCTCTGTTTCATTCACAATGTGTTATTTAAGTTCCCTGAACAGCTAGGATGCAGGACTTTCCTGCCATGAGGTAATCCCACCGGAAGGAAGGAAAAAAAACCCTCACAGTCATGTGAAGATGTTACATCTTTTCATCTTGCTGAGCTGAGAGGCAAAAAAAACTTCATTGTTCATGACCTTGAGTAGACTCAAAATATGGTTCCTCAACTTATGACTTGTATGACTTTTGTAAGATTCATCGAGCTTGGGGGGTAAATGTGGAAATTTTACCTTCATTTTTGTTGGATAAAGATGAAATCATTTCAGCTTTGGTCACTAAACTGCAATCCAGAGTTCGGAATGAGCCCTTCGGGGTGGGAGATAAGAGAGGATTTTCTTACTTATTAGGTTTCTACTTGGGAATAGTATGTTTATTTTTTTGTATTTAGTTTCCAAGAGGACTTCAAGTAACAGAATTAATAAAAACTCTGAAGCCCAGACACCCTGCAGTAAAGCAGTGACTGGGAGCACACAGATTGCAAGGGTGGCCTCCCCGCCACCCCCACCCCTGCATTAGAGGGCGGGGCCTGAGCTCTGAGCCCAAGGAATTTGTTCTTCTTTTGAAAAATGTTGTGGTGTGTTGTTTCTCGTCCCCCCCGCCCCCGCTCCCCGTCATTCTCCCTCCCTCACTATGGCTTAGTATGTACAACATTAAAAACTTGATAAGAAACACATTTTTTGAAGTAGGGTTTTTTTGTTTTTTTTTTTATGCTTAAGTGATAAGCCTGAAAAATACTCCTCATCTTAATTCAGTTTGCTTAAAAAGCTTAAGTTTCATACTGTGGGGTGAATGGAATGGATGTCTCAGCTTCTCTTTTGAAATCTCTGCTGACCTTCCCCCAAATCTCACAAACATGCATGTTTGATGAATAGCCAAGAGACCTCAATGAGACAGGTCAAGATTTAGAAATCTGATTTATTATGACCTTGAACAAGGCTCCACTTGGCTCCCCTCTTTTCTTTAAAATGTATTTTTAGCTGTAGATGGATACAGTACCTTTATTTTATCTATCTATTTTTATGTGGTGCAAGATCAAAACTCAGGGCCTCCCATGTGCTAGGCAAGCGCTCTATCACAGAGCCACTGAACCCATACCCTGGTTCCCTTTTCTATGGAGTGGCCACGCAGGGTCCCAACCCTTTCCTGCCTGTGATGTTTAGGCTGAAATTGAGGACTGTGCGATGTTAATGTGTATCTAGCTATACAGGGGCCAAGCAGTTGTGTGGATTAAATCCTTAAATGCAGTTCTGGGGAAGTTGTTACTTATGCCTGTTCATTGGAGATGTGCTCAGACCCTGCCCTTTAATGCTCTGCTCTAGGCCAAGAGGGGAAGGCCAGAGGCGCTCTGTGCTCTAAGAATCTCACAATCAGTAGAGGCAACAAGAGGCCATGCCTGTAGGCCATGCCTAGAATGCAAAGGAATGTGACCATTTGCACAAAAGAAGTACAAATGAAAGGCTAAAGGGGTTTCAAAGGAAAACTAATTTATGCCCAAGTGGGAGATTAGGGAAGGCTCCACAGAGGTACTCCGTAAAATTTGGTTATAAAGTTTTCCATACTCAAATCAATCTATTTCAAACTAGTTTTTATTATAACATTTCATTAAATGAAAGCGATTTGGTCAGTTTGCAATTTTTTGAATCCACAGTTACCCACTGATGAGGCAAGCTCACATGTAGTCTTACATGTATACTTGCTGTAAGCACATGAGCACACAAATGACGGAGGCTGAATAAAGCTGTCCTTTATTAGCGATGGGGTCAATCAAACTCCTGATGTGGCTCATTTTGAGGGGTAAAATGGCTACTGGCCACTGGGTTCTGGGCTTTATATACAACCTTAGCAGAGCCAGGCCATGAGCGGAGTTAATTACTTTTGGTGGGCCCTTTTGGCGGGCAGGGGGCAGGGTCAGGTCATGGGAGGAGTTTTGGTGGCAGGATCATTTGGGCGGGGCGGAAAGAAGGTAACCATGTTCTTCATACATTTTCAAGAGACTACCGAAGGAAGGTCATGCATCTATGGTCAGATATTTTCCATTTTAGGGTCACAGGAAGCTAATCCCCAGGGCAACTGAAATAGTATTTAATGTGGACATCAAAGGGACTAAAAGAAACTACAATGGTCTTCCTCAGGAAAAGCCAAACTTTTTGGATTGGCATTGTCTTCCCCAAGTGAAGAGAGCTTTCTTGTTAGCTGATTTTGAATTTGGAGATCTGTATTTGATGGGTATTCAATGAGGCAGATAAAGGATGTGCAACAGTTTGTAGAAATACCTCCATGAAAAAATGGGCAGTGACCTCATCAGTCTAAACATGAAAAAAAAAAAAAAAACACCTTTAGCCTCAAGATCCCAAAGTAATCAAAATAACCCAAACTAAGACATTCTCCAGAACACAACTTTTCACTCTCAGCATCAGTTATAAAAATACTAGCAGTCATAGCTGACGAAGTTCCACTGAGAGAAACATTTCTAAACAGCAGGTGAGAGGGTAATTTGTTATAAACTTTCTGTCATGAAAATTAATACTATTATATTAAGAGCCACGAAAGATTACACTCTGACTAACTCCCTTTATTGGAATCTTTTGAAGGAGACATTTAAACAAATATTTGTAGTGGCAAAATTTGGTTATGTGTTAAATGAACAAAATAGAATGAGAGTGCAAATCCAACATTTAATGCCACAGTTAAAAATGTTTGCACGAACTGCTTATTGATGTGCTCAGTGAAAAACAGAATACAATTAGATATGTAGCCCAAATTTATATACACATACATACCTGCACAAATGTATGTATATATGTAGACATGTATAGATACACATACACATACAAATGAAAAAGATTGACAAAATAAATTTCTAGTACTAACAATATATAAACAGTTTTATCTTCATTGGGACTAATCTTTACATTTTCCTTTTTCATACCTTCTTAAAAAGTCTGTTTTTTGTTGTTCTTGTTGTTGTTGTTGTTTGGTTGGTACCACTGATTGAACCCAGGGGCACTTAACCACTGAGCCATATCTTCAGCCCTTTTTATTTTTTATTTTGGGACAGGGTTTCCCTAAGTTGCTTAGGGCCTCACTAAGTTGCTGAGGCTGGCTTTGAACTCAGGATTTTCCTGTCTCAGCCTCCTGAGTCGCTGGGATTACAGGCGTGTGCCAGTGCACCTTGCTCTAAAATGTCTTGTTTTTTAAAATGTTTTTATTGGTGCATTTTAGTTCTACGTAAAGCTAGATTCGTTTTAATATAACCATACATTTATGGAATGCAGTTTCTCCATTTCAGTCTCCTGTACTTCCTCTTTCCCTCCCTGCCCCTCTCCTGTTCCTCTTCCTCTACTCTACTGGTCTTCTATTTTTTAATTGTTTTAAAATTAATAATTATTTTATGTTTTATAGATATACATAAAGGTGGCATTCACTGTGATATATTTATCTGTGGACATAGGATAATTTGATCAGTTTCATTCCTTAGTTCCTCCCTTTTCCAGTCCCTCCTGCCTTCCTTCAGTCCTCTTCTTCTATGTCACTGATCTCTCTTCTGTTTTTATGGGGTCTGCCTGCCCTCCCACTTTCCCCTTTCTTTTGTTTTAGCTTCTGCAAATGAGAAAAAATAAAATTTGACTCTTGGCTTTCTGAGTCTTATTTATTTCACTTAGCATGATGTTCTTTAGTTCCATCCTAAATTGTGGGATTCTTTTTTACAGTTAATAAGGATTTTATTGAACAAATTGTACCTTAAAATTACAATTGCTGCTATTCATTAAGCATTTTTTATGTGTCAATAGATGAAGGCAGCTCATTCAGCTCACCATTCTCTGCCCGGATTATATTTGAACTTGCCACATTGACATAAAACCAAAAATTAATAGTCAGATTTCCAAATTTATTGGGCTTAGGAATCAGGTCCATTTCCATAGACTTCTTTATTGCAATTATCTCTATTTAATTCTTAGTTTAAGCTCCTGTATTCAACCCACTTCAGCAGATTTTCCTTTCTTTGAAACAGGAAAAGCTTTTGCTAGACAAGTGGACTTGGCTTTTTCCTTCAACAAACCACATGAAATGTTTTTACATTGGAAAATATCTCTGATTTCAGCTCTACGATGGATCCAATCGGATAGGGCGCTACTGTGGAGTGAATATTCCCCCCACAGGGAGTACTACAGGCACCAAACTTCAAGTGCTGTTCCATACGGATGGGGTTGGTCATCATGAGAAAGGATTTCAAATGCAGTGGTTCGTTCACGGTAAGTCCTGTGCTGATCTCCACCGCACTGTAGTTGTTGTTTAACCAAGAATTGTTCCCTTCCCAGTTCTGTCTTGGGAAACAATACCATCAATAAATAATTGAACCAAAGTAGTAATTTAGTGCTAGGTTATAGAAAATTTACTCAGACATTGGTGGAAGTTGACGAGTTAAATTCTGTGAGGGTTTAGACAGGAGAATGCAGTCAAAGGTGGAAAGAATTTGGATAGCTGCTTGAGTAGGCACAGTGTTCAATGCCCTAGAGGAAGGAGGAAGCACAGTGAAGTATCTAAAGATGAAGACCTGTATCTGGGGAAAGCAAGCACACTGCAAGGTGGGATGGAAGTTTCTCAGGTACAACAGAGGAGAATGAGACCTAAGGCTCACCTTGACATTAAGCAGAGGAAAAAAGATAGGGATGCATGAGAAAGAGTCAATCAGAGAGATCTGGGAAGGGGAAGAGCAGAGCAGAGATTTATGCTGAACCAATGAAGCCAAGTGTATGTTGCACCTGCCCAGCAGGGTAAGGGGCACATCAGAGCCCACCTACATATTGCAAATAAGAAACCATCATTCCTCTGAAGATGAAAAGTCACTATTGTATTTTGCTTTATTTTTGGTACTGGAGATTGAACCCAGGGGTACTTCACCACTGAATTATATCCCCAGTCCTTTTTAATTAAAATTTTTTTTTTTTTTTTTTTTTTTTTTTTTGCGGTGCTGAGGATTGAACCCAGGGCCTTGTGCTTGCGAGGCAAACACTCTAGCAACTGAGCTATATCCCCAGCCCAATTTTTAAAATTTTGACACAGTTTTTCTGAGTTGCCAAGGGTCTCACTAAGTTGCAAAGGCTGGTCTTGAATTTGTTATCCTCCTTCCTCAGCCCCCTGAGTTTCTGGGATAACAGGGATGTGCCACTGTGCCTGGCTGAAAAGTTGTTTTTTAAAAAATGTGTTCTTTTTAGATGTACTTGACAGTAGAGTGTATTTTGACATATTACACATACATGGAGTATAACTTATTCAAATTAGGATCCTATTCTTGTGGCTGTATATGATGTTGAATCACCCTGGTAACATATTCATATATAAAGATAGGAAAATTATGTCTGATTCATTCTACTGCCACTCTTATTCCCACCCTACCCCATCCTTTCCTTCATTCCTCTTTGTCTAATCCAATGGACTTCTATCCCCACTCTGCTATTGGGGGTTAGCACTCACATATCAGAGAGAACATTTGGCCTTTGGTTTTGTGGGACTGGCTTATTTCACTTAGCATGATATTATCTAGTTCCATCCATTTACTGACAAATACCATAATTTCATTCTTCTTTATAACTGAGTAATATTCCATTGTGTATATATACCACATTTTCCTTATCCATTCATCTGTTGAAGGGCACCAAGGTTGGTTCCATAGCTTAGCTATTGTGAATTGAGCTGCTATAAACATTGATGTGACTGCGTCATTGAGGTATGCTGATTTTAAGTCCTTTGGGTATATGCCAAGGAGTGGAGTAACTGGGTCAAATGGTAGATCCATTCCAACTTGAAAAGTAATTTTTAACAAGAGCTCTGAGATTTCAAGACTGATGTCCTGTGGGCCACTGTACAGGTAGAGGGTCAGAGCAATGGTTTTCAAAATGTGGCCCCTAAGAACAGGAGCAGCATCACCAAGAACTTGTTAGAAATGCAAATTCTTGGCTCTCTGCTAGAAGTGCTGCATCACAAACTCTGAAGTTGGGTCCAGTAATCTGTGTCTTAACTGGTGTCCCAGTGATTGAGGTTTGAGAACCACTATTCCAGAGTGATCCAGCCCTTGTGGATATCATAGCAGGATGTTCAGACTCACTGGTGTATTTCAGTCAATTGGAAGGAGATGGAGTTGTGGTACTGTACCAGGACACAAGCACAGTCACACAGTTGTCTAATCTGTGATCGAAACTGGAGGTAAGCCTCAGGGGAGCACACAAGTGTGCTATGGTTAGCTCTTAGGAGTCTCAGAACTATCCATAAGTGCCTGCTACAGATGGCCTATTTATTAGGACATAACACTCTTCATTTAAAATGGGGTTATATCTCAGTAAATGCATTTTAAATTGAAAATATCATAAATCGAATATGTATTTAATGCATCTGATCTGCCAAACATCACAACAGCCTTGCCTACTTTAAACATGCTCAAATTATATTCACCCTACAACCGGGTAAAATCAACTACCCTATAATAACTATTATAAGAGTGTTGAATAGGAAATTAAAAATTCAAAGCATGGGTTCTATTGGATGCTTATCACTTTTACACCATGATATTAAAAAAATTGTTAAGCCAAACCCTTGTAAGTCAGGACCATCTGTATATACTCAAGAGTGTGGGATATTCTGAGATTATGAACTGGGGACTGAGTGTATTTCTTTTAAAATGTAAGTGTAAGGTTCTCAGCATTTTAAAATAGTCAATGGTAATCCACAGAGCTACTTGTAGCTTGAAACCTAGATTATGAATTCCCAAGGCAAATGGGCTATGATAATTAAATTTGTGGAAGTTCTAGACTTTCCTCTTCATCAAGTGGGCAAATTTAATCCTAGAATGTTCAATTCTTTTGTCTATTAAGTGAAAGGACTGGACTCATTCATTGCTGCAGTGTAGTCTTTAGTACTCTTGACTCAGAAACATGATTTTGATTCTAAGTAAATGAGAAGACATAGAAAGGACAGAATATCCTGGAAAATGACCCATTTTGGAAGGGCTAGGGATATTCTCTTCTTAGTTGTTCACAGGCATAGAATTGCTTGCTTGCTTGCTTCCTTCCTTCCTTCCTATTTTCTTTCTTTCTTTCCCTTTTTCCCTCTTTTTCTTTTTGCTGGGCTTGTTATCAAATCCAGGGCCATGCACGTATAAGGCAAGTACTCTCCCACTGAACTACACCCCCAGCTCTCACTGGGGATCTTGTAAAAAGAAAGGTTCTGATTTAAGGGACCTGTGAACCTGCATTTCTAGTAGGAGCCCAAGTGATGCTGATGCTCTCTGGACCTCACTTTGAGAAGCAAGGCAAGAACAGGTGTGAAGCCTGGTGTTTTAGTCAGCTTTTCTCTCTACTATGACTAAAGGACCTGACCAGAACAATTTTAGGGAAGAAAAGTTTATTTGGGGGCTCATAGTTTCAGAGGTCCATAGAAGGCTAGCGCCATTCCTCAGGGCTCTAGGTGAGGCAGAACTTCATGGCAGAAGAGTATGGCAGAGGGACATGGCTTACATGATGGCCAGGAAGCAGAGAGAGAGAAAGATCTCCACTTGCCAGATACAAATATGTATACCCCATAGCCACACCCCCAATGAACACTCCCTCCAGCCACACCCCACCTGCCTCCAGTTACCACTCAGTTAATCCCATCAGGATTAATTCACTGATTAAGCTAAAGCTACAACCCAATCACTTCTCCTCCAAACCTTCTTGCATTGCTTTTGGGGGCTGCCACATCTAAACCATAACACCTAGAGAAACAAAAAGATAGAAAGGCATTATCCTGTGGCGTCCAAGGGCACATTGGTCGGACAGTTTGCTTTACCAGCAGTAGGATGGTAGCTGGGATCCCGGCAAGGGAGAACCCTACTACTTTAAAGATCCAAAGGGGAGGAAACTTCCCTGGTTGACAAAACAGTGGAAGTTAAGAAGGGAAGTGCTAACCAGAAGACCTGGTCTCAAGGTCTCAGGAGGTATCCTAAGCCTGGAGGCATATTGGAATTGCCAAGAAGTGTGAAAAAGTGCCCATTCTCAGGCTCCAGCTCCCAGAGATAGGATTCAGTTTGTCAGTGGTTGATGACTGCTAAATTTTTTAAGCCTCCCTAGGTAACTTGGCCTCGCAGTCAGAATGAGTTTCAGAAGCAGCAATTTTGCTAGTTGCATCTTGCCACACAGGCAGCCACTCCCCTTCTCCTCCAGGCTGTTGTGGCCATACTAGCCCAAAGCCATACTGAGAACCTTGATGAAATGGTCATTGTTGGCTATACCCAGATTACTGTATCGCTGGGTTCTTCCAGCCAACATGCTGGAATCCTCCTCTCTGGTGAAAGCTCATTTTTTTATTGGGAAACACTTTTCTACCAGTTCTATTTGGAATCTGCCTTCTTTGGGGAGAATCAAAGGCGCCCTCTGTCTATTCTCTTTTCTTGTTTACAGTTTCAAAACTTTCCCCCAATTGCAGAAAGCTTGCTGAACTTGGAGCCAGAATTGTGCAACAATATTTTGCTAGTTGGGACCAAAACTGGAAAAAAAAAATTTTTTTTTTTAAACTCTGTGTTGCCCATTTAATTATACTTGGGAAGCATCTTCTGGAAGGGGATTTTTCAGTAGTTTAGATCTGTGCAAAATTAACTGTGATATACTGTATGCAATTCCACGAGTACACAGTTTATGTTCTGCATCTGAACTGTGTAACTGTAGATAGTCTAAGCGAAGGGGCCAACAGAGAGGATGAGGGAGAAGTTCTTCAGTAGGAAAGGTCTCCCGTTGTTTATTCAGTGGAGGTAAACTGAAGATGCAGATCATGAACTGCCATCTATCCATTTACTCATTCTACAGATATGAAGGAACACTGTGCCAGCTACTCTGCTAGGGCTGGGACACAGAATGGCTTGTACCACATAGCCATGGTTCTTATTCTCCCAAAGCTTACCTGATAATGAGAGAAGTAGATGCCAAGCAAATAAGCACACAAATAAATAGAGGATTGAATCTGTGATAAGTGCCATGGGAAGCCAAGACCTGACCTGGGCTGAGCAGGTGCTTAGGGAAATCTTCCATAAGACTGGGACCTTTCAAATAAAACCTGTAAAATAAGCAGGGATTACCTAGGCAAATAGGGGACAGAAAAATATTCCAGGTAGAAGAAAGGCCCTGTGATGGGAGAAATCAGGGACTACATAAGGAACCATTAAGTCCAGAATTGTGGAATTGCTGGAATTGTGTCCAAGGGGTATAGCCCTTGAGGAGACTGGACTGCTGAGCAGTGGCCACAATAGGTGGATCACAAGAACCAGGGACTCTGGCAGCCAAAGGGGCCACACCTTTCTTCCTCATGCAAATCCTTCATACTTCATAAAAATGTATTTTAAGTAGGGTCCCAAAGAATTAGAGCAATATATATAAATTGTGGAACCCAGACTCTGGAATAAAATACAAAATAAATGTTAAAATTACAATCATGAATTGCTTAATAATGAGAATATATTCTGAGAAATGCCTTTAGCCAGATTCATCATTTTGTGAACATTGCCGAGTGTATTTACATTAAATGAAACAGCTATGAATGTCACTAAGTAATGTAATTTTATGAGACCACCATGGTATATGCAGTCCAACGATGACTGCAATTCCTTATGTGGCACATGACCAGTTTCTTAATTTTTAAAAGCAATATTAATGTTCCTGGTTTTGTTTGTATATGTGTATATGAATGTGCATAATACATCAGCAGAGAAAAAAAAAACAAAACAAAAGTCTCTGCACTGCTCCTCTAAGTGTCTGCCCCAAATAACATAGAGGGCTCAGTACCCTCCAGACTGACCTGGCCCCCAGATGTTCTTCCTCATTTGGCCACAGCAAGTGCCTTTAAACTCTGTTGACATAAAATAACAGTTTATTCTGAGTCAAATATGAGTGACCATAGCCCAGGAACACAGATTCAAATTACCCTGAATGATGTATTCCACCATAGAAGAGGTTCTTGAGCTTTGGTAGTCACAGAACAAAAACAACAACAAAAAGTCATGGATCAATATATGCCAATTAATTGGGGGTAGAATCAGGTAGGCAGTCCACAGCAAGGCAGGGAAATCTCCTCCATAGGTTTCAGATGTTACAGCTCCTTAGCTTTAGGGTTGGCGGAGGCTAGAGGTCTGCCAAGCTTGGTGATCCATCCTGAGAAGCTTCTCTATTAGTTAAAAGTATAAGCAAAAATAACCAACACAGTTTCGGCACCATTATGAAAACACAACTGGAATGGAAGCAGACCTCAACAGATCAGCAAGCTTTCCTTTATTCTGTAGTGGAGTCAAATCAATCAGTCATAGTCGGGCTCATTTACTGGGAAGTAAAATGGTGACGGGTTACAGAGGGGTTCAGAGTTTTATACTTTACAATGAGGGTGGTTTAATTATTGGAGACGGAAGCGGGATGTGTTGGTTTGGACAGTCAGGAAAAGCATTGTAAAAAGCCCCAAACTCATTGTCACTGGGAAAAGCTCAGAACTCTGTGTTCACTATTTTTCTTCCTCTAGGACTCTGTTACTCAGAGCTTCATTATTTGCTTTTCTTCTTCCAGGACTCATCCACAATGGGAAAGGTAAAAGTCCAGGGCCTAGTGTTGCAGTGTCCCCTCCTCCCTTCAGGACCCATTGTGGTTGGGACAGGGTAAATGTTTGCTTTTGGTGGGGATGCTGGGGATTGAACCTAGGAAAGGATGAAAGTTTGCTTTTTTACCTAGAAGCCCATTTTTACTAGAAAAGGATTTCCCAGGAGAGGATTAATAATTGCCTTCCTTTTTCTTCTTCCTCTGGGTCAGACAGTTCTGAAGGGTATTGTCATTTCCCTATCCTGGGGGTTTTCATTTTCCATATCCTTCAATAAGGATAGTAAGTCAGACATCAAAGTTAAGGTCAATGGCTATGAAAGGGTCTAAGATAACCCAAGGTAATTTGGCTCTTGACCTTTAACATTCTGTCTCTCTACCATCATGATGTTGTGGTCAGCTAAGGTCAAGAAGTCTGCAGAATCTTTCACGTAGGTGCACCTTTTTCAGAAAACTTCAGTCCCCAACTCCTGGCCTCTTTTCAACAGTGTCAAATCACATTTAAGGTCTTTTCTCCTCTTGCTCTTTTTCAAATTATGCACTAAGCACTGGGGGAAAAAACTGTGCAAAGAGCTCAGAATGTCCAGTGACATCATTTCCTGAACATTGCTGTTGAGGAAGAATTCCTATACACTTCATTCATTTTGCTAACTAATAAATAAATCCGTTTACCAAATGTGCTTCTTTGTCAATTGCACAAATCTTCTATTTACTTTGAGAAAAATGGATCTACAAATGGGCTTTCTCTGTGGCCCATTTTGAAGTGGCTCTGTAGATGTGCGATGAAGCCACACTGCCTGGCTTTTATGCGGGTGCTCAAAGAGAGTCCCACCCTCGGAATAAAGAAATGGCCACAGTCCCCCTGCCTGCTAATCGGTTCACAGTGTTCGGTATTGAAGGCTTTGTTTGGAGGCTGAATTTGGCCTTGGGGGCCTGGGTCTGGGATGCTGAAGGGCATATAGAATTTTCCACAAGCTGTGTGAATAGGGTCCCCCAGCCAGCTGTGCACACCCCCTTCTCCTCTGCTCCTGGGGGCCTTCTTTCACTTGGCAACGGAATCCAGCCTGCAGACAAAGTCAAGGAGCTTTGTGAGGGAAAGAGTGACATTTGCAAAGAAGCATACACTTCAGCTGGAGCTCCTAGGGGAAGGGCTCAGCGTCCTGTGATCAGGAGGTGATGTCACTCTGGGCTTCCACAAAGGGAAGAGTGGCCTTTTCTTTGGGAGATAGATGATGTCAGCCTCCCAAATGGGAGTTGTCTGCTTTATCATCTTTTTAGCCATTTGTGAGATTATTCAATCCCTTAGAATTTTCAGAAATTGGTTTGGGGAGAACTTTCCTTTGGTATTTTTATTTTGGTGCTGGGTATGCAAGTCCTATGCAAGTGCTTTACCACTGAACTTCATCCCTGGCCTAGGGAAGAATATTTTTTAAAAATCATACCTTCACGATCAGCTCTGCTTGAAAGTAAGCAAGCACCTTCTTGGCTGCCTTTGGACATGCACCAAAGGGCTTCCTCCAAACTTATTTTAGGACACCGGCAGTCAAGCAACCTCCATGCAGTCAGCCACGTCTCTCTTCAACTTTGCTCCAATTCTCTCCCTCAAATGGGCTTTCAGTAGTTTTTGTTTGTTGTTGGTCTTTCAGGGGAATTCCTTTGAATTTGTCATTTGTGTCCCTTTTTGTGACTTAGAGATGTGGAGTTGGGGGGGTCACTCTTTGGGTTCAAAGGTTTTATCTATTGTGATTCCCTCATTGCTTTGTCTTCCATGCTCAGATGCTGGGTCATCAGCTTTAGGGTGTGAGGGTGAGTCAGCCAGCAGGTGGGATGAGGTCTGCTGGGCTGGCTCCCTGAAGAGCAGACAGCTTACAGCTGTGAATCATGTTGGAGTGGTAACACATGACCTTCTTGAGCAGGTCTTTATTGACAAATTTTTCATTCAATCATTCAACCGATTTGGAATATAGAGTATTAGTTTGCTTAGGCTTTCCTAACAAAATATCACTGTCAAGGTGACTTAAACAACAATTTACTCTCTCTCAGTTCTGGAGCCTGGAAGTCCAAAACCAAGCTTTTGGCAGGGTTGGTATCTCCTGAGGCCTCTCTCCTTGGCTTGCAAATGGTCAGCTTCTTGCTGTGCCCTCACATGGCTTTTCCTCTGTGTACACACATCCTGATGTCTTGTGTGTCCGATTTTCCTCTTCTTACAAGAACAACAGTCCAATTGGATTAGGGCTCACTCTTGCAGCCTCATTTTACCTTAATCACTTTTTAAAGGCTTGTCTTCAAATATAATCACTTTCTAAGGTCTGGGTGTAAGTGCAAAAAGGAAAACGGGAGGCAGACCTCGACGGATTCAGAGAAGCCTTTATTCCTTCACAGAGTTGGGTGTCATTCGGGTCCACCTTCTGGATGGAAAATGGCCCCCCGTTAGAGGGGGAATTCTGGTTTTATAGGGTATGAGGAGGGTGATGTAACCATTGAGTGGATGCAGTTTAAAATTAGATACTGAAGGATGAGTATTCAAATCTTGCCCAATGTCATTCAGGATTAGGTCGACCTGGGGAAGGTCAAGGTTTAGGGCCTAGCATTCCATATCTGCCCTTTTCCCCAGGGCCCGTTGTTATCAGGAATGCACTGGGAGAGGTTTAATGGTTGACCAGTTTCCTTTCCCACTTCTCGAGCCACACCATCCCTTCATTTTTCTTGGGGAGTTATTTTATAGGAATATTATTTTCCATAACCCTTCACTGGGGATCAGGACTTCAATCCATGAGTTATGGCTGGGATGTAGTTTAGTCCACAACAGAGAGGATGGAGATGGCATCCTTGACTTGAGGGAGTCAGTCATCGCATGTAGCAGGGGAGATAGAGAGACCAAATGTAGAAATACACTGTGATCCTCATACAGGGCGTGGGAAAGCAGTAGGGAAGGATATCCATGTTCGCCTGGGAGTTTGAAGTTCCTTCCAGGCAGCTTTGATATTTGAGCCGAGTTTTAGAAAATAGGCAAGAATTGATCAGACAAATATCTGGGAGAGAAAGGCAGTTCTAAACAGAGGCAGGAGGCCTGAGAGCATACTAGCCTTCCAAAGGGCAGTATTTCAGCTGGAGCTCGGATTCTGTGGGGAGTATCACTTCTAAGGAGGTGCTAATTAGTTCTCGGGGTATAAAACAGTCTTATTCTTTGATGTATAAAGCAAAGGTACATACAGTGCATAAGAGGTATAGAGCATATCTGAGTATTAAACTATCATGGGTGAGAATTTGGAAAAAAAATCTTGAAAGGCTCCTTAGGGGGTTAATAATAAATAGGTTGGGAAATACTAATCAAAAAGGAGTGAAAGAAGTTGAGACAGACTGTCAGAGACTAATTGATAAGACAGATTGTCAGAGACCAATTGATAGGAGACAGTGCAAGAACTTGGATTTTTTTCCTGCCACCGACAAAAGACCTCAGATCCCCCCTCTCTCCACCCATACTGAGGAGCAAACTCTAGATTCTTGGGCAAGGTATGTAACTGCTCTGTCTGTGCCATACCCCAGCCCTCCAAGGATGGCACAAACTGAAAGACGGACTTGTTAGGAAACTTCTGTACTGGAGCTAAAGAAAGAAATTGAGTTCAGGGTGAAGCAAGCTATTAAAAACATATTTGGAAAGGGGGATCGGCAGATGAGATAGCAGAGTAGATATTGCAGGCAAAAACCACCAGCACAGTTTAGGTACCATTATGAACACACAAATAACCAGGACGGAGGCAGACTTCAAACGGATCAGCAAGTTTTCCTTTATTCCGTATGTTGTACCCAAAGAAAATAAAATCCAAGTTGATCACCAAAAGAAGCCAAAGAAGCCAAAAGAAGCCTTTATTTTAGCTGGCCAGCGACGACTTCCCTTACTCCTAAAAGCGGGGTTCCGGGGTATCGCACGTTAATTGTGTCATTGCCAACTTTTATAGGGCACAGGACGGGATTAGGGCAGGGCTATAGGGCGCAGGAGGGTTTAGGGTTGGGCTGTAGGGAGGGGGGATCAGGGTGGGGCTGACTTTCTCCTGGTGGCACTGGAGAATCTTTCTGGGAAGTGTAACACGTAGTGGAGTCAATCAATCAGGCACTGGAAGGACTCATTTTCTGGGTGTGAAAAAGATCTGTGGGTTACAGGAGTCTGAGTTTTACAGTTTATGGTGAGGGTGAATTAACCATTGGAAACTTCGGACATGTCGATCGGACAGGCGGGGAACTAGTTGTGCAGGTTAAAATTTTAACTCGGGAAGGCAGTTGTAAAAAGTTTGAAACTCATTTTTACCCGGAGAGAAAGGAGCTCAGATCCTGAGGGATGAGAAACTCAAATCCCGCCCATTGCTTTCCTTCTTCCTCTGGGATTCATTGTTTCCCAGAGTTTTGCTATTGACTGTGTGCCTCCATTCGGGACTAATTTGCAATATGGGGGAAGGTCAAAGTCCAGAGCCCAGCAGTCAGTATGTGCCTCCTTCCTTTAGGGTCCATTGTTTCTGGGAAAGGACTTACTGGGAGAGGTTTAATAATTGGCTCATTTCCCTCCCTCCTCCCAAGTCACATTGTCCTTCCGTTTTTTCCTGGGGGCTGTCTTGTAGGAATATTATTTTCCATAACCCTTCTGATGTGAGTAAGTCTGAGTCAAGAAGAGGGTCATAGACAGCTCCCACATTCACATTAAACGATTTGGTGTGCATTGCTGCCATTATTCATAGGTTGGGGATCCTGGAAGAAGACCAAGCTTGGGTGGAAACTGAACTCTGATTTGAACATGTTGAATTTGAGAAGCCTGTAAAACGTTCAGAAGATGTGTCCTTTAGGCAATTGTTCGAGTGTGTATGTGAAAATTAAGTAAAGATGTGGAGCAGAGAAAAAGATTTCTCTGTATCAGGAATTTGGAGTTGTGAACATGATGAAATATGTGTCCAGAACTGGGCAAGTGTTTTGAATATAAAAGAAATATCACAGAAGTCTTTGTCTTCAAGATGCGCAAGGCCTAGTTAGCAAGCATGGTTAGAGAAAGTCCACAGAAATGCTGAAGTGGGGTGTTCCTATTGTAAGGCTAGTACAGAGGCTGCGTGAGGAAATCTCTGTGTGGTTTGAGAGTCCTCAAAGAATGATCAGGACAAGAATTCATACATGATGCTTGTGTAAGTATGAGCAAAGAAAGAAGTAGAGAAGTATGAGAGAGTCAAGGGAGTAGGATTCCAGGTTGCACAGACCTCCTGGGGCTGAAAGTCTTTGGGACAAGTTTGAACTGCACTAGTAAAGGAGTTGACAACCACAGTTGATTTTGAAGGAGGGAATGTGGAATGTCAGGGGAGGAGATTACAGTTGGAGAAGTCACAGATCATGGTGATGGATGCTCCAAGGGGAGCATTCTGCATTCTGGCTACTGAAAGCTGGGGATGCATTTTTTCAAAATCAAGATGGCTGAAGATCAAGGGGAATAATGCTCCAGCAGATCTTTAACAAAGGTACTAAAGGACTCTGTGGCCAATATTGAGATAAATTCTTTTTGGGGGGTATCAGGGATTGAACTCAGGGACACTTGACCACTGAGCCACATCTCCAGCCCTATTTAATATTTTATTTAGAGACAGAATCTCACTGAGTTGCTTAGCACCTCACTTCTGCTGAGGCTGGCTTTGAACTCGAAATCCTCCTGCCTCAGCCTCCACACCCGGCTAAGGTTGGAGATAAATTCTTACACACAATTGGCATATTCCCTTTTCCTAATAATTCCCTCAAAGTTCTGTCTTTGAAATGCAGACTCATATTACCTAGTTTTTCCCGTTTGAAAATTATTGTAGTACCATTTTTTCATTATAATTCTCTTGTTTGTCCTGAGCTTTGAATCTACTCGATGAAAAAATTTAGAACCATTTGGAGGTATGATATTTGCAATGAAAGTGATTTTATGTATTGTGGTCAGCAAAGATTCCAGAGCATACTCACAGACGGGGCAGTGAATCATGATGTCTGGTCCTAATCTCAGGCAGAGACCTTCCCCTCTGTTGGTGCAGAAATTGCTTTCATAGTGTCACTTCCTCCTGGGCTGGGATAAATATAATGTCAGAGAGAGAGAATGGTGAAGCACCTGCCCGTTCGCCTCTGCAGTAACCATCTTTAGGACCAAGCACACATCTTTTGTTTACCCATTAAGTCTGTAAGCAAACTCTTGGTAAAGATGAGTGAAAACATGGAATCCCACGGTTGTTTTTTTATAATCATGTGATGAAAGACAAATCCTATTTGATTTGGGTACAAATTCTAAGTTAAAAGGCATTTCCCTAAATGCTGACTAGACTCTCTCTCCCATTCATACTTGCTATATACTCTTGTGCTTATGCTGGTTCTTTCAGGCTATTTAATATTTAAGACTTTTGTCTTTGTGATACTTTTAAAGTAGTCTAGAAATGAATACCACCTTGGCGTAGATCTAAAGCACAGATTTTTCTGCATTGTGACATTGTCTGATTTTTATTTATGACTAATACTCACATCTTTATTTTTTTTTCTTGCTAAGTCGTTCTATATTGATGATACTAACTTTTAAGAAATCTGTTTATCAAGTCAGGTGTGGTCATACCTGTGGCCCCAGCTATTCCAGAGGCTAAGGCAGGAGGTTCACTTGAGCCCACGCATTTGAGACCAGCCTGGACAAAAAAAAAAATCTGTTTACCAATAACAGCAATAGATCCTCCTTTGAAATAATAGTAATTAGTAAATAATAATTTACTAAGAAAATCCTGCAGTTAGGTCTGCCTTGGCTTCAGGGCTTTTCCAGCGAGGTCTCAGTGATCTGAGGTACAACATTAAACATATGCAGACCTTTCAGAATGAGTGGAAAAGCTAAATCCTGACATTTTTCGCCTCCTTGACGACAACAGTAAATACACATACACACAGTTGACCTTCATTTAATGTTGGCTCTGAGCCTCTAAGGAGGGCCTTTTAGGAGATCTGCCTCCCAATTCCCATGTTGCTACTGTTAGAAAAAGTCTGAGCTGTATTTCATTGCCACTCTTTGAAACAGTTATAAAAAGCAAAAATTAACCCTCAACAACCATGACCTTCCCAAATTATATATTGCACAACTTAGAACAGTCCTTGAGATTTGGGCCAAAGGAAGGGCTTTCTCGAATCTTCTGTTTGTGTCCTGGTTTCCTAGCAACAGCATCTCTGATAGCAATTGCACATACTTTCCAGGGGATTCCACAGTTTTTCATACAACATGGAAAAAGAAACCACACATTTTTTTGTTTGTCTGTTTTCAGTTTCAAATATTGTAAGAGCTCAGAATGACTAAACCCAAATAGAGCAAACGTGATGTTCAAGGTAGAGCTTTAATTTTTATCCTCAGAGGTTTCTCTTTTTGAGTGTTTACTTAAATATCACCATGTTTGCCTCAAACATTACATATCCCAGGATTTATTTTATGTGAATACTGCTGTGTACTCAGAGAAACTGATGCTAGTCCTCATTGTCTTGCCAAACAAAGATTGAGTCTCTGGTGTAAGATGTAACTGTGCTTTAGGAAAGCTAGTAGATAGTACACTATCCTGTACATAGTGATGACATTAATACCTTGTCCCTGATTTTTTTCTACTTCTAGTTGTATAGACTACTCACAGGCTAAACTATATAGATTTACCACCTAAAGGTAATTTTGAATTTATCTTAAGAGATTAATTATGATGAAAATAGACTATGCCATATAAAAAGTGAAGGGAAATTTAATTACATGTTTACTGCATTTATTTAATTGACATTTAATTTATTATTACTGTTGTTGAGGTTATTTTTTTAAATGATTACAATGTGATGAATGCTTTAAAAAACATTATTTCCGGTCTCCTCTTAATAAATCTCTGAAACAAGCATCACCATTTCCTTATTATGGATGAAAAAACTGAGGAATGAGGCTTAAAGAAGTTAAATAACTGCCCAGGTTCAAATCTAGTAAGTGATGAAACTGGGACAAAAAACTAAGTGTGCAGTATTGTACTCCAAAGTAGCTGCACTTTGTCTAAAAGCAAATAATTTTTCCCCATAGCTTTTATTGCAAATAAGATAAAAGTGATTTTATAATGCAAAGAAGTTCAGAGCTTATGGTAGACAATTTTATTACTAAGTCCCCATAGTAATAAACATTTTAAAAGAAATGTATATAATCTTTCCTAAGTAAATAATGTCCTGGTTCCAAGGACCCCCACTAAATTGCACAAGTATTCTTTAAGTTCAAGTAGCAGTAAAATGTTGGGGACCAGTGCGGGGTGGGAGTTCATTGCCTGCCAAAGAACTAGTTCAGCAAAGCTCTTGCTGTCCATCCTTCAACACAATGTCTGTTTTATTTATTTTATTTTTTTGATGCAGGGGAATGAACCTAGGACCTTGCTCGTGCTATGCATGTGCTCTACCACAGAGCTCTATCCCCAGCCCCATCTATTTTATTACTCACTTATAAAGTGCTCTTGGAGCCTCTACATGTGGTTGATGGAATTGACAGATCTGGGAGAAACCACAGAGATCATCTATTCTGTTACTAAGGGTCAGTTATACAAACTAGCTTATGTAAGGGAGGAGTTATGTTAGTGAAGAATGAGAGGGTAGCTGCCCCCACCCCACCCCCTGAAAAAGATGGGCTTGGTTGGGTGTAGATGATGGAGGATGGATGGAGCACTTGAGGGTCTAGGAAATTTGTTATTTTGCCTCCCTTGAGCTGGGGACCTGGGCTGGCTGCCTTTCTGCAGTGTGTGCCCTCCAACAGGCCGGTAGCCCTGGGTACAGTAATCACAGGAATCAAGGCTGAGTTTTTGACAGTCAGAGGACAGCCCCCACCTGGGTGCTTCCCTTGCTTATCCACTGGTATGGAGTAGCTGCCCAGCGGAGGAAAGGCTGGAGCTGGGGACAAAGGGAATGAAAAAATTAGGGGAGGAGAGTAAGTTCTGGAGAGAACTGGAGGCTCACTGAACTTTTCCCTGGAAGAGTCTGTCTACTAAAAGCATAGAATTGAAAGAATGCAGGTTTAGAATAAAAACTTCTAAATATGAGTGTTGAACTTGGAAATTGCATAAAGATAACATGTTTTCTTGGTCTTGGCATGTTTAGGAACTTCATAAAGTAGCTACTAGGAGCCTCAGCCATGATCTTTTACTTCTGACAAAATTAGTCTCAACTCCTTGATTTCATTTTATTTCCTAGGCTCATGTTTTCAGACTATATTTTGTTTAGAAATATTTAGTAATTTCAAAAATACCTGAGAGAAAGAAAGAGAGAGAGAGAGGGAGGAAGGGAGAGAGAGAGAGAGATTAGAAAGCAACTGAGGGATTGATTCCTCCTGAGGAATTGTAAGCAAAGAATTTTTCCTAGGAAACTATTTTTGAATTCAGTTGAAACAAGTGGATATAATTCATCAAAATGAAAAGATGATGAGATTGACTATGCTTCTCTAAAACAAAGGATTTTGTCCTTTCATATACAGGAAACTGAAATTTATATCACGTGAAAAGTTCTAAAATACGGCTACACTCTTTCTTTCTTTTTAATAATGTACGAAGGTGAGGAATTTCAATATTTGGATCCAGGACAATTCAGATAGTCAGATGAATATGATCACCTTAATTTTGAATATTCAGTGATGTAGTCATTTAAGTCATTTTATAGCTATCATCAGCATTGATTTTTGAGCTTCTTAGGTTTTATGGCCCAAGTCACTCATTTCATGTTATGACTTATTCTTTTGCTCCCTTTTTTCAGGGGGAGGTTGTTGTTGTTGTTATTGTCTCTACCATTACAAACAGATAATTCTATTCCATGTCTATTACTCTACAGAAATCACACACAAACAAACAAAAAAAGTATTATCACAAAGTTAGGGGCAGGAATGAAGTCCCTATGGAAGATGAAGAAGATCCTAAGCCTTACTTACCTCAGCAATGCTAAAAATCACAACACTTTAACTCTTTAGTCCCTGAGTTTATTTTCTCCTAATGTGATGCTTGACACCTTGTTTGCCTGTAGTGTATTTTCTAACCTTTTCTTTGACCAGCCATCCCCTAAACCTCAAGAAGTGATTGGTACAAGATGGAGTGAAGAGAGCTTACAAATCCACATTTCTTCCAATGGTTTTGTGCGTCCCTAGGAGTCTGACTGCCACATTTATCAGGGAAAGATTAGGCTGTTGTAACGAACTGCCACAAACAGGGTGACTTAGAACAATGGGAAGTTATTCTCTTTATTCTGGAGGCTGGAAATCTAAAGTCAAGGTGTTGACAGGAACATCCTGCCAAAGGAGTGTCTAGGGAAGAATCTCCCTCACCCGTTCTAGTTTCTGTTGGTGGCTGGAAATGCTTGGTTTACCATAGCTTGTAGATACATAACTACAATCTCAGTCTCCATCCTTACATGGCGTTCTTCCCTGTGTGTGTCTGGGTCCAAATTTCTCTCTTCTTTCGAGAACATTAATCCTACCCTAATCCAGTACCACCTCATTTTAACTTTATTACATTTGCAAAGAGTCTGTTTCCCAATAAGAGCACCTTCTCAGGTTCCTGGTGGACATGCATTTGGGGAAACATTATTCCACTCAATACAGAGTGTTCTGCAGCTTTGGACAACTTTCGTTACTCTTGGAGTCACCATGCTTTGTCCTTGTTTTAGTCAGCTTTTTCATGGCTGTGACTAAAAGACCTGACCAGAACAACTGTAGAGGAGGAAAAGTTTATTTGGGAGCTCACAGTTTCAGAGGTCTCAATCCATAGGCAGCAGGCTCCATTCCTCAGGGCTCAAGGTGAAGCAGAACATCATGGTGGAAGAGTGTAGTGGAGGGAAATGGCCACACCCTCCCTGCCTTCAGTTGCCACTCAGTTAATCCCATCAGGTGATTAATTCACTGATTGGGTGAAAGCTCTCATAACCCAATCATTTCTCCTCTAAACCTTCTAGCATTGTCTCACACACAAGCCTTTGGGGGGCACCTCCCATCCAAACCATAACAGCACTCTCTCTTGTTTTGTTCCTCTTCCTTCTTCTTTTTCCCTCAGGGGAATTTCACATTTCTTGGTCTTTATGTTGCCTGATTTTTCTTCTTGGATTTCATTTCATAATCATTCTGTGTCCCATTCTTGCAGGTATGCACTAACCCACAAAGTACCACAAAAAATTAATCTGCAAATTCTTAAGGTCAGGTCCTCATGAATTTGGAGAGCTCTGTCCTTGGCCCTGCTGTCAGAGAGACGAGAGACCTGGTTTAGGTCTTTTCTCTTGGAATGGACATCATTTGCCTATCATCTCCTAGAAGATAGCCTGCGTACACTTTTAAGCTATTGGGAATTAACTGGCAACAGCAAACCAGGAGTTGCTGATTTTTTGTTGTTCTTTTTCACATGCCAACACTTGAGGCAACTTTGACCACTTTGAGGAACTCAAGTCCCTCTCTACCTTCAGTCCCTTCCTCACCTGCAAGTTTCTCTTCAGAATCTCTTTAATTTCACTAGTGAATTTATTGCAGATGTACCAAAACCTGTGTACTTTAGGAAACAGTTCACTTTGCCTTGGTTTGGACACCTACCCCACCAAGAGTCCATATTGGTAACTTCTCTCTGTGATCTCAGTTCCTCCTTAGGCTACCATTTTAAATGATGAAGGTAAATTGATCCAACTCATGAGGCACTTCAAAAGTATTGCAGGATAGAAAGAGCTTTTATTTTTAAGTCACAGCAAAACTGTCAAAATACAAACCAATCATTTTAGTGAAATACGTGAGCATTATCATTTATTGTGTTTAAAATGTACTCTCTTACTATACATTGGCTTTTTGGCTTCTTTTAAACACCAGCTGCTGATTTCTCAGGCATTTCCCTCAGGAATTAGAAGATAAAGGTGCAAGGGGATCCTAGTTGAGTCAGTGGCCAAGTCTCTTCCAAACTGGCACCCTTCCGGATGCTATCAGTTTATGGAATACAGTTTCAGGAAAATGCCACGTGTAAAGAGGCTAAATTTGAGCAATCATAGAGCAATGCAGAATGTACTGTTTAAACTTTCTGCTTCTAATCATGTTTGACTCTTTCATTGCTGGCTTCTTTTATGAAAGCCCTGATTAAACACACACACACACACACACACACACACACACACTCACACACAAGCTTAAAGATAGAACACACACAGGAAATCATTATTAAAATTTTGTTGGAATTTTATAACTCATAGCTTGTTTTAGACAGTAATAGAAACAGCATTAGCCAGGTTCTCATATGAAAAAATTTTAAATGATCTACACAAGTAAGCAGGCTTAGCAACGCCATTTAACTCTTCCTCTTTAAGGGTTCAGTAGATCAATGTGCTTCCTGCTGATAAAGTAAGGACTTCCTTTCAGCTGATGACTTGGATTGGGAGGAAAATAAAATCAGATTATCAGCCACCAGTAAAAGTTTCATAAAGATTAACTATTTAATATTGAAAAGCAAATGACTGTCTTCAAAACATTGTTTTATTCCAGTTCAGCCAATGTGTAAGTGATGCTGACATACTAGGCTTTGTAAGATTTGTCTCAATGAACAGATTTTTGCTTTGTTTACTTTTTCCAGGTTGCTATGGAGACTTTTCTTTAGTCAACCGGGACAAAACAGTACAGGGAGCAGTGTCCAATACTGTCACGCCAGTGCTTTCGGGCGGACGTGGTCAACAAGGCATAGTAGAGAGAACACAGAATCAGAGACAGGCTGGTTGGTGGGGTGGTGTCAGAAAGTCTGGGTTTTGTCCCAGATCCGCCATTCACTATGTGGCAAGGGCAAGTCACCCTGGATCCTTTCTTTATGTATCTCTAAAACAATCCTAACATTTTTGTTCTTGCCTATCTCATATTGTCATTATGAATTTCAAGTAGGATAATGTGCTTATTAGAAACACTTAGAAACTGAACTACTGTACGTGTATGAACCATGTTTTTAAACATTTATTGTGGTTTGATGAACAACAGATTTCTTACCTCTTCTCCAGCTGTTCATGGATGTCTAGCTAGTGATTCCTCTTTTAGCTCCAAGTCCTCAGAGCTTATCCCACATCTGGAGAGTCTTAAGATAGAATATATAGCAGGGGTATAGTGGTTGTCACATGCAAGGCACTTAACTAAAAACTTATTTCAGGCCAAGTACAGTCGTGTACACCTGTTATCCCAGCAACTCAGGAGACTGAGGCAGGAGGAATGCAAATTAGAGGCCCGAATGAGCAACTTAGTGAGACCCTGTCTTAAAATAAAAATATATAAAAATAAAAAGGGGTTTGATGTAGTTCACTGGCAAAACACCGTCTGCATGCACAAGGCTCTGTGTTCAATTCTCAGAACCACAAAATAAAATTTTTAAATGTAATTAAATTTCCACCATAATTATCAGAATTTTTATCTTCCAGTGCTTTACAATGTCAACCATAAAATGCTAATAAACTACATAGTCTATTTTGCATTTCATATGAACTTTTAAGTCAAATATGCTACACCTTTTGATATGTTAAACTTCAGAGGGGTGAGCATATAAAGTAGTAAAAGAAAAAAATAAACTTCAGAGAATTTCCAGTTCTGATGGTTTCTTTCTTTGTCATAACCATCTTGTATTTTTTCCCCAACAGAGTTACACTTATAATATTGGAAATTATCTTTAAAAGACACACAGGTGCTTTTGATGAGAGCAGAATATGACATACCTAAAGTGAAACTTTTGCTCTTTTTTTAAACAAACTTTTGTGGGGGGGTGGAGCTAGGCATCCCAGACTTTCTTGTGTGCTAGGCAAGTGCTGTATCACTAACCTGCACCCCTGCACTTAACCAAATCTTGTTTGTTGTTTGTTTTAAATCTTAGGAGAAAGGACACTGTGGAGCTACAGAGCTATAACTATGATTTTTCAAAGCATCACTGAATGCCAAGAATTTGATATTATCATTCCAGTGAACAGTGACTAGTTTAAGGGTATTTGTATCCTGTTATGGGCAAAGGAATTTACAAGGAAACCTAAAACAATTGGAAAAGACTACGGAAAAATATTCTACAGAGTTTTAGATGAGTCAACTATGCTTTAAAAAAACTTGAATTAGATTGGCTGATGAACCAAAGCTAAGTAAAAGGGCAGAGATGAAATATTCAAGCTTCCATTTCCTTATTTCTCATATCATGGGGACACAAACTTATTTTCCTCAAAAGATTTTTCCCCCCATTGGATTATTTATGTGATACAATGGAGATCAAGAATATCCATTGCAGACAGAATAGCTTCACTTACTTATAAGGTAATACTTAAGTAAAAGATGCTGCATCTTAACATAGTGGATACCATTCCTGCCCTGTGTAGCCCAACTTCAGGAAGTCTCATTTTCTGGAACATACTGTGAACAGTGCTCCCTAGAGTTGGGCAATGGTACTGAAGATAGGTACAACTGTGCTGATTTTGGCTTCAGGAACATTTTCCATGTGTTGTCAGAGTAGGACAAATATTTTCTAATCTTTGATGGCACTTTGTTTTCTTAACATTCACCACAGTATATAAACAATGTCAGCACATCTAAGTTTAAATAGCTTTTTCACAGGGCTTTAGTCAGAAATAAAAGAGGGAACTTTGTAGGATGTAGGAAAGATAGTGCCCTGGGCATCAAAGTTAAAATCTGGACACAAGTTTTCAAGTGGAAACAGGAGATGGTAACTCAAGAAGGTGATGACATGGACCTGGAATTGGGTTTCTTTAGAGAATCGAGGTTCTTCCTAGAATTCTCTTCTGTGGGGACTTTATATGGAGAATTTTTTTAAACTTTTTTTTTTTTTTATCTCACTGCATAGGAATTTATGGAGGATGGATTGTAGACAAAAATCTCAGATTTAATACCTCATGTTTGGAGTCAGTAGTTTAATTTCATTTATATGAAAATGCACATTTATTCATAAGACTGAGGAAGTGCTATTATTTTAAAACATGAGAAACCTTGGAGTAGACTAAGCTAAGGCACTTGCAAGAATTTACCAACCAATAAAGAATATCCTGAAAAAAAAATAGAAAATCCAGAAATGCTAATAGTGAAAAATGATTTTTTGATCACCCAAAATTGCTATTGGAAAACAAGATAATCTTTTTTTTTTCTTCTTTTGTTTTCTCATTGTCTGTAATAAGTCTTCCTTATATCAGACTTCTGTAAAAGGCTCTCTCCCTCTCCTCCCTGAAGGCTCCGAATTCCTCTAGTCTTGGTGGGCATCTAGAGAACACAGGTGATTGGTTCCATAACCCCCTACGAACCCAAATCCCAGGTGCCCATGTCCCTTGCATAAAATAGCATGGCATTTACATATGCCCTATGCACATCCTCCCTTACATTTGAAATATGTATTTGATAAATATATATTGGATAGATATGTTTGATAAATATACATTTGAAATATATATTTAAAATAATCTCTTGATTACTCATAATACATAATCCACTGTAAATACTATGTATTTATAGTTATTATGCAGTATTGTTTAGGGAATAATGACAAAAAAGTCAGTACATACTCAAGAAAGATGCAAAATTTTTTTGAATAATTTTGATCTGTAGATGGTTGACATTGAACCCCTGCACACTGGGACTGACTGTATAGTAATCTTGCAAAACCAGATTACATCCGTTGGGAACCCAGCTCTGCTACTTACAAGCCAGGCACTTGACCTCTGCACTGATTTGCTTGTTTAAGAAATGCAAATAGTAGCAGTGCCTACCTCATGTGGTCATTGCAAGTATCAAAGTAGGAAATGCCAGTAAATCACATAAGCACTCCATGAGTGGTAGCAATTTTTTTACAGTGTGCCTCATGCTGCGCGACATTTGGTGACTTCTTATAATGACCTGGTCTGATTGCTTTCTAAGACCTGAGCTGTGTGAGCATTCATAAACATAGGCTGTTCTCTTTTTCCTTTGTGAGGTTTTTAGTTATCTGTTGGTTTAGGTTTGGTTTAGACATAAATTCCATGGTTCAGCACCTGTATTGTGTGCTTTTTTAGTTTCCTACAGTTTCTTGTGCAAAGTTCAGAATTTTTGCACTTAAGAATACTAGTTCTTAGATCTGAAACTGAATTAGAAATAAGTACCAGCGACATGGAAACTGAAGACCCAGAGACAGAAATGTTGCTAATGCTACTCACGTAATCATTGTTTTTCCTACGATGTCATTCTCACCTAAATATTATGAAGAAAATCTGAAACTTAGAATAACATTTTGAAAAAGTACCAAAAGTTTGGTATGCTGAAAATAAGGACTGAGCATTTTTACACAAATAATATTATTAATGTTTCTTTTAAAAGAATAGATTTAATAAGTCATAAGTATGATTTTCCCCCTCTTTATTTCTTTTGCTTTGATGCTGAGGATTTGAACCCAGGGCCTGGACTCACCACTGAACTGTACCCCAACTCCCTTCTCATTGTTTTATAATTGCATAACCGTTGTAACCTAATTTTCTCCTATACTAGGCATTGTGTATTTTCAGTGACCTTTGATGAGCTGAATTTTTTGCATTTCTTCCAGGTGCTAGTGCCCACTTGGAACTGACTGAGCTTTGCCGTTTTTGCAGGTTGTGGTGGGGAGCTGTCGGGAGCCACCGGCTCCTTCAGCAGCCCTGGGTATCCTGGCAGGTATCCACCCAACAAGGAGTGCCTCTGGTACATTAGCGCTGCCCCAGGGAGCAGCATTCAGCTCACCATCCACGACTTCGATGTGGAGTATCATGCGACCTGCAACTATGACACCCTGGAGGTAGGAAATGGAGATAGTTTTTCAGCACATTCCAGAATTGGGGGTAGAACTGGAAACCACTTTGCAGAGACGGCCACATTCTTTCCAGTGGCCAGCTGCTTTCTATTCTTAGACATTCTTGTCAGTATCAGCCCTTCATGAATAATGTTGAGAGACATATGGGATTAATATCTTAGTTTAGGTTTCCCTCCAAGCAGTGCCTGAGGGCCTTGGTTGTGGGCAGTTCAATTAGGAAGTGAGGTCAGCAAGAAACCTTGTGAATCAAGGAGCAGGATGGGAGAGCCAGGGGAGGGCGCCCCTGTGGACCACTGGGTTCAGCCCTTCTGGGCACTTCTGAGGGTCCCTCAGCTGAAGAAACAGGCGGAGGCATTGATCTCCTAACTGTGGGCCCCATCAATCATGATTGTGCTTGGGATTGTGAACACCCCATATTGAAGTCTGAGAAAACTTGCTTAGGGAGAAAAGCATTTGGACTGCAGGGTGTAGGGCGCAGACCCTGAGAGCAAGCGCAGGAACTTCCCCTGCAGTTGCAGGAGTCTCTGAGGTGGGCAGCACGGTGCTCCTGCTGCAGATGGCTTTTTTTTCTTTCTTTCTTTCTTTTTTTTTTTTTTTTTTTTTTGTCTTTTTAATGGTCACTTAGGCACTTGGATTTATTTTTTTAATATCTTTTCCCATTTTTGTATTGGTGCATTATATGTGTACATAATGGTGGGATTCATTGTTACAAATTTGTAAATGCACACAATATAACGATATGATTTGGTTGGTGTTATTCCCCAGTGTTTTCCCTTTCCTCCTTCTCCTGCCTTCCTTCCTGTGGTCCCTTTCCATAACTATACTGTTCTCCCTTTGATTTTCATGAGATTTCCCCTGACACCTTTCTTTTCCTTATTCCTTGCTAGCTTCCACATATGAGAGAAAACATACTACCCTTTACTTTTTGTTTGGATTATTTTGCTTAATATAGTGTTCTCCAGTTCCATCTATTTTTCATCAAATGGCATAATTTCATTCTTCTTCATGACTGAGTAAAACTCCATTGTCTTTATATGCCACATTTTCTTTATCCATTCATCCATCAATGGACACCTAGGCTGGTTCCACAGTTTGGCAATTGTGAATTGTGCCTCTATAAACGTGGGTATGAGTGTATCACTGTAGTATAATGACTTCAATTCTTTAGGATAAATACAGAGGAGTGGTATAACTGGGTCATGTGGTGATTCTGTTCCAAGTCTTTTAAGGAAACTCCATACTGATTTCCATAATGGTTGTACTAATTTACAATCCCACCAACAGTATAAATGTGTTCCTTTTTTCTACGTTCTCTCCAGCATTATATTTTTGATGACTGCCATTCTAACTGGAGTGTAATTAAATCTCAGTGTCCTTTTGATTTGCATTTGCTTAATTATAGAACATCTTTAAATATATTTGTTGGTCATTTGTATTTCTTCTTTTGAGAAGTGTCTGTTTAGTTCATTTGCCCACTTTTTTTCAGGGTGGAGGAAGGTTAAGTTCTTTGAATTCTTTATGTATTCTATTCGTGTTCTATCAAATAGTATGCAAAGATTTTCTCCCATTCTGTAGGTTCTCTCTTCACATTCTTGTTTCCTTTGCTGTGCAAAATCTTTTCAATTTGATGCCATCCCATTTATTAATTTTTGGCATCATTTCTTGAGCTTTAGGGGTTCTATTGAGAAAGTCATTGCCTGCATATATATATATATATATATATGAGTGTTATTGCTATAGTTTCTTCTAGGAGTTGCATAGCTTCTGATCTAATTCCTAGGTCTTTGATCCATTTCGAGTTGATTTTTGTGCAGGATGAAAGATAAGGGTCTAGTTTATACTTCCACTTACGGATATCCAGTCTTCCCAATACCTTTTGTTAAAAAGGCTGTCTTTTCTCCAATGTATGTTTTTGGCACCTTTGTCAAGGTTCAGATGACTGTAGATGTGTGGGTTTGTCTCTGTCTTCTATTGTGTACTATTGGTCTATGTGTCTGTTTTTATGCCAGTACCATGCAGTTTCTGTTACTACAGCTCGGTAGTATAATTTGAAGTCAGGTATTGTGATGCCTCCAGCATTGCTTTTATAGGTTAGAATTGCTTTGGCTACTTTGGGTCTTTTCTTCTTCCAAATGAATGTGGGACTGTTGTTTCCTTGTTATTTGAAGAATGTCACTGGAATTTTGACAGGGATTGCCTTGAAACTGTGCATTGCTTTAAGTAATGTGGCCATTTTAGCAATATTAATTGTGCCTACCCATGAACATGGGAGATCTTTCTATCTTTTTGGGTCTTCTTCAATTTCTTTCTTCAGTGTTCTACAGTTTTAATTATAGAGGACCTTCACCTCCTTGGTTAGATTTATTCCCAGGGGTTTTTTGTTTTTGTTTTTGAGGCTATTGTGAATATTATTATTTTCCTGCTGTATTTTTCAGCAGGCTCTTTATTGGTGTGTAGAAAAACTATTGATTTTTGTATGTTTATTTTTTTAACCTACTCCTTAGATGAATTTGTTAGCTCTAGCAGTCTTCTGGTAGACATTGTTGGATCTTCTAAATAGAGGATCATATCATCCACAAGTAGTGATAATTTGACTTCTTAATTTCTATTTTTATTCCTTTTATAGTTTTCTCTTGTCTAATTGCTATGGCTAGAATTTCTCATACTATATTTAATAGGAGAGGTGAGAATGGACATCCTTGCCTTGTTCCATGTTTTTAAAGAAATATTTTCCATTTTCCCCCATTCTCTACGATGTTGGCTTTGGGTTTATTCTTTATACCTTTATGATGCTGAGTTAGGCTCATTCCATCCCTAGTTTCTTCAGTGTTTTTTATCATGAGTAGGCTCTGAATTTTGTTAAAGGCTTTCTCTGCATAGTATGAGCCATTTGCAGTCAACTTTTTCAATGTTGCTGCAAAGGAGGCATCTCAAAAATGAAGATGGTCTAGAGACCTTTGGGTCCTGAAGGTTATTATCATCATTTTTTTTTTATTGCAAGAATCTAGACATTAAGATGTGTGTGTGTGTGTATATCTGTATTTTCTGAACTTTAAGCTATGGGCAATTTAATGGCTTCTAAGTACACACAAAAATCCCACCACCTCAGCTATAGGCACAGCTCTAGCACATCATGACAAAGATTCTATACCTAGAAAATTTAAAATCCACAAGATGGGTGTTTTTGTTTTACCTCTATATCCATGGTGCCAGAGTACCTGGTAAATAGCAAACATGCAATGTTTGTGGAATGAATCAAAGTATCCAATTCTCTGATTGACACACTGAAATAATGCACATTTACAATGGTTTACAAAGGAATTTGTATAGCCATATTCTTATTTGAATGTTGACTAATCCCATGAGGGATCATTTTGTTCCCATTTAAGAGTTTTTGGGCTTTTGCATGACCATGTGAATGGTGAGTGGAAGGGTCAAAAGGTAAACCAGGTCATTACTCAATGCTCCCTGTAAGTCAGTGTTAAAACCACAGATGTGTGCAGTCTGCAAGGGATTGAAATGGGTAGGGTGTACCTTATAGAAAACTTTAACAGTTAAAAACTTTATCTGATTACAAAACAAGTTTTCACTTTGAAAAGAAATGGGGTTCTAAAATCATCCCCTCAGTAAGTGGATGGAGAATCACTAGGAATTATATTGAGTTGCCCAAGTCCCTCTATAGCAGGACACCGCTACAGGAAATGAAATTGGGGACATGGCTGGAAGGCCTTGGGTCAAACCCATACCCTTGTCTTCAAAGCAGGTCTGCTGCCAAGTCATTCCATCTCAGAGTAGAAAAAAGTTGTTGGAGAGAAGGCACCTCCCTAAATTCACACTCTCAATATGAAGTTGGACGAGCACTCACACATGGAACACTCGAATGGTTTCCCTGGCCAACAGGGATATTGCTGGTTGCCTAAAACCCCTTAACACTTACAGAGGGCTGGCAGCAGATCCTCTGCAGCAATGTGCATGTTCCAAACCCTTCACTCTGGTACTCCAAAGTGCATGTGATTGTTGCCCACTTGGCAAAATGTAAATGGGTTCATTGTGCTTTCTATCACACCCATTATGTGAAAAAGCAGAGAGAGAGGTTGCTCCCTGCAAACAGCCTAAATAACAGAGAGACCAAATCAGGGAGTAGGGGCATCAGGCAGCATTCAAAAGGGTCCCATGCCTGCACAAAATGCCCACGAAAAAGGCAACTGTCTACTTGGGGCTTACTTTTATTAGGACAAGCTAACATTGCAGTGGTCTCCCAAGTTCCATTAAGAGCAGGGTTTGGAGGAAAATTTCGAGGCCCTTAAGTAGTTGAGGAAAGTTTTCTTCTTAAGGCTGAAAGGAGCAATCCTTTGACCTTTTGTTCAAAACCTTTTTGCTTCTCTGAAATGTTCAACTCACATGCAAAGTGCTATCATATTTGGTCTAATAACAATAAAATGATTTTTTTCCATCCCTCGTTCCTTAGTCACTGATACCAAGTTAATAGTAGGTTTCAAAGTGTTACCTCTGGTGCATGCTTGGTCTAGAAACATGGCCAAGTGTCAGCTGCACACTGATCTTTACTGTTCCACTGAGTGTAGCCTAGTGGGACCTGTCACCAGGTATTGGGCTCATGGGATTTCCCACATTTAACCTGGAGCCATTTTTCCCTCAAAAATCACCATCCAGAAAGTGGTCAGTTGCATAAAGCAGTAGCCATGTGGTTACTCATAACCCCGGAATGCTGACTTGATTGTAACAATAAATGGAGCTAACAGAGCAGAAAGAAATGTTCAAAACAGATTAAAACCACGGGCTTTGAAATGTTCTCCCTCCTGAGCACTTGCTAAAAACACATTTTAATCTCTGATCATCAGACCAATTCTTTTTCCCCCAAAGTTGAGTCATATGCTATAGCGGAATGAACCACGCCCTGAAATTCTTTCCATCTCTTTCCTCTTTTGGCCACATGCTAACCATCGGTTTTATTTGTGAAAGCCCAAACCACCATTCTATTGTTTTGGTTATGGAAACACTGATTTTCACTTCGATCTCTGAGAAAGTTCTGTAGAGAGAGCCTGAGCTGGCATCCAGCAGGAAAGGAAGTCCACTCCTTGGTGTAATGAACCAGGACAATGGCTTGGTGTGGGCAGTGAGCTCTGGGTGTTCAGTGCTGTGCTAGTTTGTGAGTTCAGTTCAGTGAGAGGGGAAGCAAAGAATGTCAAAAGTGGTGGTGTTTATTCTTCTGGAGGCTTCTAGGCCCAGCCAACTCATACCCATTATGTTTGTGATCTCAAGGGGATGCATGAGCAGGAAAAACAAAAGAATATTTTGCCGACGTGAGGGTTCTCTTTGTTAGGACTTAGCATTAGTGCTCAGTGTTCTCTAAATGTGTGCGGGTTATTGGGCTCCGATGAGGAGCACATGCGGTCAGCTGCATGCCCTGGGGTGGGGGTGGGGAGGGAATTCTTGAAAAAGGGGGAGGACTCTAAACAAGAAGCCATCTCTGTGCTTCCATTTGCATATGTGTATGTGTAAAAGGCCACATGAGGCTCTTCCGAAGTCCTGCTTTTGATGGCACTTAGGGGGCCACACAAACATCAGCTCCTTCTAATAAAAATAAGCCTGAAGCAGTCAGCTCGCTTCATTCCTTTGCAATTATAGTCCTTGTGCTCAGCCCTCTGGGAAACAGCAGTTGCATTCATTTTGGCCTTTCCCGCATGGCTGGGGGGAATTAATCAGACAAAGAAGTCATTATAGATTCCAATCATGTACTCCTCCCCCAAAGCAGGCTTCTTGTTCTCACTCTCTCTCTCCAGAGAACACTTGAGTGGTTTCCCTATCTGTCAGCAGACGGCCTGAGGGTGGGCCAGGGGTGGGGGGGAGGCCTGAGGAATGGGGGAGAGCTGCCCAGATGGGAGAGGTGGGAGGACACTGAGCACAGACCTCCCTGAGAGCTCCTTTCCTGGCTTTGGCCCTGAGTGTAGATTTGTGTACTTGTGCATTGCGAGTGTGTGTGTGTGTGTGTGTGTGTGTGTGCCGTTCTAAAGGACTCAGATACCAAAATACTTGAAAACTGTTTGACAAGACCTGAAGATGAGGGGTCAATATCTTCTGTTTGATTTTATACATACTAGATAAGAATCCAGGGGAGATTCAGAAACTGGTGTGAGGTTTCATGGAGGTAGGACCCAAGGGACCCTTTTCTGAGAAATGTGTCACTGAGTTGTTGAATCCCACCCAGACAGAGAGTTGGACAAATCTGGAGGTGTGTAGGAAGTCTAAAGCCAAGTATGATGGAGCTAGAGGGAGTCATCTAGGAACTGCAGAGTCTGGAGTGATTCTCGATAAAAGTTGGAGGCTCTTGGCTCCTGGGAGCAGGCACAGGAGGATCTACAGTGTTTCCTTCGTTAGTGTACTCCAGAGCAAAAGCATTATATTTGATGCCTAATCTTATAAATTATTCAGTGCGCAGGGTAGATGAAAATTCTTAGCAATATAACGAGAAAAACACTAGTTTTCAGTGAACCTGGATTTCATAAACATGAAATTCTACTACTATTCAGATGTGCCCGTAAGAGTTAGAAAATCAGACTTGATACTCTTACTGCAGTATCTCTGCCATCAAAAGCGGTAAATCCCAGAGACACTAGGAAGACAGAATGAGGAAATAGGGAAGATTCTGGAATAATCTACTCAGTCCACCTCTACAATTCTGGCTGATGAAAGAAGCAGGCATTTTGTGGGTGATTCAACTTGTGTGTTCTAAAGCAGAGAGAATGCTTTTGAAAACTCAGCTCAAGTTTGTAGTTCATTCCCACCCAGGGAGGCTTAGATTTCAGTCTCTAATGATAATAGATTCAGGAGTTAATAGTATAAGGAGCAAGGGGAAGGGCTGAAATTGCTTAAATGTCTTAAGTCCTTTTTTCCTACACCCCCCTATTAGGTCTATGGAGGCCCTGATTTCTACTCTCCCAGATTAACCCAGTTGTGCTCCCAGAGACCATCTGTGAACCCCATGCAGGTCTCCAGCACCGGAAATGCACTAGCAATCCGATTTAAGACTGACAGCTCCATAAATGGGAGAGGCTTCAATGCCTCATGGCAAGTGGTCCCTGGAGGTAAGTGAAACAAAGGAGGTAGGTACCCTTACAATGCTTACGCTGAGCCCTTGTTAAATTTTATGAAATGATTAGAGAAATGTATTAAGGTTACACCCTGATGATTTTGTGATATCCAAAAATGACAAATGCCTTGGCATAGACTCTTCCATAAAAATGTATCTACGTGTCACCACCTATGTGAAAACAAGATACAAGTTTGCAAGTCCACAGTGAAAGCAGAGTTATGCTGACTGGCTTGATGAGTTCACTTGCCAAGGGACTTGTGCCTGTTCCCTGTCCTCAAATTGGGGCATTAATAAATGGTAAATTACCTTGTGCCATAGTATAGACCTTGGGATTCTTGGCAAACGTGAAAACAGTAAACATTAAATTTGCCAGTTCTGAGAAATTGCCATGCGTTGTGTAATATCTTTCTGCCCAAGCTCTTAGGTAGTCTAAATAAATTACCTTTGCAGATTTTTAAAATTATGAATTATGGCACAAAATATTTTAATAGACATTGTTATACAACTGCTACTTACACTACTAATAGTGATATTTATGGAATATTTACTATGTGCCAGATACTTTTCTATGACAAAGATTATCTCATTTAATCCTTACAGCTACACTCTGAGTGTAGCCTATTTAATGTCCTGTCTTAACCACCGAGCAAACTGAGGCTTAGGGAATTCAGTGACTTGCCCAAAGTCCCTCAGCTGTCACCCCAGGCTACCTACCTGATGGCCTCACTTTCAACTCTAAGGCAATACAGTAATTATATGAAATCTCTCTTAAAGGTAATTATGTGTGAATTTACATACATAGTGTCTAGATTGACCCAAGATGACTCTTAATTATTAGAAAATAGTGCTGAATATTTCTTACTATTATTTTATACTATCATAAATCAAAGGCATGATGGTTGTAGATAAGATTGCATTACCAGGAATTGAATAACATCAGGAATTAAAAACAATCTAAGTAATTATACTATATCTAGACTATTAAAATTTTAAAAGGCAGGCATTAAATATTTATAAAATCATATATTGGGCTGGGGATATAGCTCAGTTGGTAGAGTGCTTGCCTTGCAAGCACAAGGCCCTGGGTTCAATCCCCAGCACCGCAAAAAAAAAAAAAAAAATCATATATTACTGGATTATCGATTGTTCTGGAAATGACTATTCTTACAATATGCTATATTTTGGAGAACAACTAGAAGGCATCTTATGATTTTGTGACATGATTTTGTTTGCACTTATTTTTCACTATTATTGTAAATAATTTTTGGCATCAGTATTTAAAGTGTTGAAACATCACCTTAGTATTTTTGTATTTCTGTTGGGATGAATGAATTAATGTGAATATTCAGTTCTTCAAAGTTTTTTGCATAGAACCTAGTAAGACCAATAGTCAAGCAAAGTAGCACATGGATATATTGCCGGGTAATAGACTGGTTTAAGCAACAGTGATTCCTCTCATTGTTGAATTGGGTTTCCCACTTACAGGTTGTGGTGGGATTTTCCATGCTCCCAATGGAGAAATCCATTCTCCCAATTACCCCCGACACTATAGGAGTAACACTGAGTGTTCTTGGGTCATTCAAGTTGAAAAAAATCACCGCGTTCTCTTGAACTTCACTGACTTTGACCTTGAACCTCCAGACTCTTGTATTATGGTAAGTGGCACAAATTTCAAGCACTGTCTTGGGTCAAACCTGGGTCAAAACATTGCCATGTGAGTACGTTAGCGAATGCATTAGATGATGTTTTTAAAGCCAACTATTGGCAACTTAACATATTAGGATTTTTTTTTTACCCAACAATAAAGCAGGGGTTGGCAGCTCAGTTTCTCCTTTCTCATTTTTGCCTTTTATTGTGTTTATTACTTCATTACCAAAAAATGGCTGCAGTCTTTTTTTTTTTTTTTTTTTTTTAAATCTTATCTGGGTTCGCATCTGGAGAAAGGAAGAAGGAATATTATCTGTTTCTTTTTGTGTGTGTGTGTGTGTTTTAATCAGGAAAGCAAAATTGTTTAAAAATTCCCTTTACATGTTATTGGCCAGAATTGACTTCAAAGGGAATCAGGAAAGTATAGAGAAATAGATTTCGTCCTAACTAGTTTAGATCAATTATTATTAAATTTCTGGGGTTCTCAGAGGGCTCTGCTTTTCTTAGATACCTTGATTTGCTACTTGAACAAAACAATGTTTTGATGGGACTCAACAGATTAGGAGATGGGATATGGCCATTTGTTGGTCAGATGATAAAACACTTTGTGCCATTACCAAAAACTTTAAAGCATTCTTACCTGAAATGGATTTTTGTGTTTAATGTAAGAGTGAATGTGATTTTCTTCTTGTTTTTAGTTTAAAACTTTTGGCTGCTGATTTTCTAGCAAAATGTTTTCCGTGTTTCATTTTTATTTATACACATTTCATTCAAATATAAACCAGATTCTCTTGGTTAACGGGATCTTTCTATTTTAGCTTCCTGACAGTTTCCTACACAAACTCCAACTGGTTAGATTTCTTTTTAACTCAGGAAAACTCAAGAATTTTTTTTGTCTTCATTATTTTCAAAGCAGTCTAGTCTGTTTCAAGTATATTTCAAATATTGATTTATAAAATCAGGTCATTAATAAAGTTTAGTTGACTTATGAATATATATTCACCTTCTGAATGAGCCTTCAGAGTCTAAGTTAGTAAAGCATCATGAAAACTTAAAATATAGGACCTTCATTTCCATAATACTAACGTGGGCCAACTCTCCTGAAAAAGACAATTTAAAATTTTGGATGACATTTAACAACATCTTTCTAAAAGCAGCAAAAACCTCATAAAGTACTGTGAAATTTTGGAGTTGAGATCTGGGAGAGATGTGAGTATAGTATTTGGGACTGTTTTTGCCTACAGAGCATTTGCTCACCCAGAAGAGGTCAGCCACACTTGGGAGAGCATCCCAGAGCAAAGAGGACCAAAATTTGAGTCCAGGGTCTGAGTAGATTGAAAGTATTGGTGAGTCATACATATCCTAGGTAAAATTAAGGCAAAGCAGTCTTCACTAGACCACAGCCCACCTTGCAGTCACCTGAGTGGTCCCCACACACCTCAAATCTTGAAATAATGAGAGGGTATTGGGTATTGCTCGTGCACGCAGGCATGGGGCTTCTGGAAAAAGTAATTTAAAATCTTCTTCAAAGGAAGATAAAATCATTCTAGGTCAATAATTGTTCATATGCCGTAGCCAACAGACCATCAACCACATTCATGCTTATCAGAAGACAATGTAAATATGAAGGAGACAGGACACCAGGAACAGACAATGGAAGCAAACCCACTGAGTTGCCAGATACTGAAACCAGCAGGCACAGGCCCCATGATTGTGATCATTGAGCTCATATAGATGAAAGTGAGAATAAAACTTTCATCAGGGAATTGCAGACTCTAAAAAGTAACCTGGCAAGTATGAAAAAAAAAATGAGAAGTTTAGAACTGATCAACACAATAGTTAAAATCAAGACCTCTCAGCAGAAGGCCACTGAGACGAAGAAAGAAATAATGAACTGGAAGATAAGTCAGAAGAATTGTATCTGGAAGAAAGCATAGATAAACACGAGGATTAAAAATACAGAGGACAGGTTAAGACACATGGATGACATGTAGAAAAGGTTTAACTTGCTTTTAATTGGAATCCTAGAAGGAAAAGAGAGATAAATGGAGCAAAAGCGATATTTGAAGAGCTAATGACTAAGACGTTTTTTCCCCTAAAACCAAAGATAGATAATATTTTATAAAATGACCCAAACAGCCAAGCAGGACAAATAAAAAGACATACTTTAGAAAACTAAAGATGAGTAACAAATGTTAATGTCAGTCAAGGGAGTGGGTAGGTGGGGAAAGATTAACCTTTCAGAAAGTGGCAGATGATGCTCACTTTTCCAACAGCAGTCACCAGAAACAAACAATGAGAACATATGTTCTGTTTGAAGAAGGAAAATAACTAGAAGCCAGCAACCCTATACTCTCCTAAAGTGTCTTCAAGAATGAATGTTAAATAAACCTTGGAGCAAAAGAAGGGTCCTCAGGAGACATGCAATGGACCAGATGCACATTGTCTCTGCTAGTTTTGCCTGCAGTGGGCATTTCTTTGCCTGTTGTTCCCTCGCCTACTCTGCATGGTGCCAGGTATGGCCTTTTCTCTTTGGGAAAGCCCATAACCCATAGAACTCAACATGCAGAATGTGGGACCCAGACAAGCTTAGGTAAGGGCACACCCAACATGGCTGTGTTTTTTCCCTCCTGTGGTCATAAGGAAGGTTTTCCACCATGGGATACAAAAATACACAGAGAGAGTTTTCTGGTAATCAAGGTCATATCTCAGGGTACACCAGGGCTTGGTTTAACAAACTAGTAGAAGGGAACAAACAGGAGTAAGTGGAATCCCAAATATGATCTGGCTATAGACATGGAATTGGAAAATAAGCCCCTAGAGATGTAGTGGGAGGATTTCTGTTGAGCAGATAAGGCAAAATAAATAATAATAATAATAATAATAATAATAATAAATCATATTTCAGACAAATTGTCAGTGTCAGAGGATCTTGTATGAAGTGATTGGAGAGCCCAGGTAGTGGGCAGAAGGGGCATTGTGAGCAGATGCCTCTGAGCACTTGAGTGAGACACTGACATAGAAAGTGAGCCACACCAATAGTGTGTGTCACCATGGTGCTGTGGCTGAGAAATCTAGCCCTGCAATGAGGGATCTGGGGCTGCAACTGACCTTGCCATTTCTAGATAGGAGAAATTTAATCTTTCAGTTGCATTTTCAGTAACTGGAATAGGGATAAGAGGACCTGGGTCAAGTTTGTTTGGGGATATTTGAGACAATGTGGGTTATTTGCTTACTGTCACATAGAAGGCCGACAGTGGGCACTAGCCATAATCATGCGGCTGCTGCTGCTGATGTGAACACTTCCAGAGAAGTGTATTCAATGAGCTCTCGGAGAAAGAGACAGTGTGGAATATTAGGAGGAGCTGTGGGCTTACTAGCAGTCAAAGTCAGAGCTTCTTATCTCTGATCTAGGCCTCACACTCTTCAGAAGAACCTACTGAAGAATGTTTCTTGGAGGAGGAGAGCACATAGCACTTAGTGTGCCTAGAACTCAATATACTGTCAAAATGATCACAAGAAAACAGCAGGATTGATTCTTTTGGGACTGTAAACCAGGAACATTTTCACAGTGGAGGTGACCTTTAAGTGACAGAATCTCACTCACTAGTAACCTGGCAGTGAGGCCAGGAGGGGAGGTTGTGGGGGAAGGTTGGGGAAATGGCACACACACAGACCTCTGGGGACAGGAAAGGAGATACTGTGTCTGGAATATAGACAGGAGCTGGGGGCATGTGGAGACCAAGGGCACCAGAAGACTCCCAAGTTGGACACACTCTTTTATGCCCTGGTGAAAATCTCAGAATTATCCTATCGGTAGCATGGAGTCAGTGAAAGTTTTCTGTGAAATAGGAATAACCTCCTCAGAACAGAATTTTACAGTGAAAGCAACAGAAGTGTGGGGAATGGTTTGAAAGAGAAGGAAAGGTGGGATATGGGCTATTTGGATAAAGATTGGATCAGAGATAATGAAGGCCTTAGATGGGACAGTGACCTTGGGAGTGGGACCATTTAGAGAACGGTTGTGGTGCATTCACCAGCATGCTGGGGATTAGTAACATGGCGGAGGGTGGAGGGTGATACAGAGGGGACAGTTAAGACTACTTTCCTGAAGAATGAGTGATTGATGAAGCCATTAACTGAGTAAAGGGATAGGCTATAATGAATCTGATTAGAAACTTTTGAGTTTAAGGGTTCCTTAGATTCTGAAGGGTGAGTTCAGTGCTCAGGATGGGGTCTCAGCAGGACATATGCATTTTAGAATGATCTCTGTATATTTGGGTAGCTGGGGTAGTAGGTGGGTCATGTATAGGAGGATTTTATAAAGAAAAAAGGGCCAAGTAAACCTGTGGGGGAAACACCACCATTTAAGATACAGAGGTAGGATGGGAGGAAACAGAAACTCAAAAGGGTGATCAGAGAGGTGGGTGGAGAACCAGAAGAGAGTGATCCCATCAAAACCAAAGGGAAGCCAGGTGTGAAGACTGATTGGTCAAAGGTGTCAAATCCAGCAGAGGTCAATGAGGATGAAGACTGAAACAGCCACTGAGCTCAGTCTTCAATAGCCTTGCAAGAACCAGGTTTGGTATGGGTAGTGGTGGAAAGTTCTAGATCATAGTGGGTCAGAAATTCTTGAGCATCCCCCCAGAACTATAGAAATGGATGTCATAGAGGGGCAAAAGGCAGTAACCTAGGGGCAAGGCAAAAATCAATGGAAGGTTATTTTTAAAAAAATAGTGGAGACACTTTAAACTTTGTCAAGAGCACAGTGAGGTGCTGGTGGAAAAACGGCAGCTGAATGTCAGAGATAAAGTTATCAGGGTAGAGACCCAAAAAGGAGCCAGATTAGTTCTCTAAATTTCATATTTTCTAGAATGAGAAATTGAAACACATTGTCTAACATAGGATTTTTTCTGATTTATAAATTGATGTTGAAAAAATAACATAAATTGTATCTAAGCGAAGTCATCTTTGCTTATACAATTCATAGATCACTTTCATAACAAAATTTTAAAATGGTAAAAAAAGTGCTTTCAGGTAAATTGGGGTACAGATCCACTGTGTGTAGTTGCTAAATGAACCCAGTTATGGAGATCTGCACAGATTTGGAGCCAGGTGGGGCAATACCCTGGCAAGGCTGGATGCTTGGCTACTAGTTATAGTTAGTTGTCCAGGGATTCATGAAGGCAGGTATTGAAACAACAGCCATCTTTCATTATGGCCAGATGGACACTGGATGTGAAATCTACCCCAAAGTCCAATATCTTACATAATAATCTCTGCAGTTTGAGTTCACACAAAGCTAGTCATTCATTTTGGAGACATTCAACTTAATTTCTTGGTCCTGTTGCTTAGTCAGAGTAATTAGCAAAGAGAAAAATAACCAGCTGCCAATGATGCTGTCAGATAATGTTTTTATTACAGGGAATTTTTAATAGAGGTTGAGTGCACCATTCAATAACAAGGCAAATTATGCTTAGATGGGACCAGATATCTTGTATTCTAAAACTTTGGATTGTTAGAGTGAAAATATTAATTTAACAGTTATGGTTAACAGTCAGAAACCTATAGATACATGGAATGCTAATGTTGGAAGAGACGTGAGAGATCATTTAGTGTCACCTACTTATTTAAAGAAAAAGAAATTAAGGTATAAGAGGGTGAGGGTCAAGGCTAGGTAGAAATCAATGTCAGGACCAGCACTAAAATGAAAACCTTATACTTCCTAAAGTAAGAATAAGTATTTTGATAATGTTTAAAATTTATTGTTTTATATATTTAGGAAACTGGATGGTAGAGTAAAGGAAACTGGATAAAAGAGGGAGAAATAAAATCAGGGTTATTTTGGAGGCACTTTGGCTTTTATTTCCAATGAACCCAGACTTCAGTTATCAATATGTAAGGAAAATTATTAGGAATTCAAACATGGAGTGGAAAGTGCCCTGGCTTGGAAGTCAGGAGGTCTTGGTGCCATTCATTCATTCAATCTTTGGTGCCATGTGCCCAAGACAGGCCAGGTCCTAGCTTCTGCATGTGGCACAACTCTTTACTTTCTTCATGGCCTGTGGGTCTTAGTTCTTTTTCTTTCTTTCTTTCTTTCTTTCTTTCTTTCTTTCTTTCTTTCTTTCTTTCTTTCTTTCTTTCTTTCTCTCTCCTTCCTTCCTTCCTTCCTTCCTTCCTTCCTTCCTTTCTTTTCTTTTTTTTTTTTTAACTTGGGATTAAACCCAGGAGTGTTTAACCACTGAGCCACATCCCTAGCCCTTTTTAATATTTTATTTAGAGACAGGGTCTTACTGAGTTGCTTAGGGTCTCACTAAATTGCTGAGGCTGACTTTGAATTTGTGATCCTCCTGCCTCAGCCTCCTGAGTCGCTGGGATTGCAGATTTGTGCCATCTACCCGGTTTAGTTATTGTTGGGCATCTGGGGAACCCAAGCAGAAAGAGTGAAACTGGGGAACAGCATCTGGTTATAATTTGTGCTTCTGACAAGGAAGAGGAGAACAAGGGGCAGATGTAGTGAACTCTAAAGGTCAGGGATGTCTGTGTGTGTGTCGGGCTTCAACGGTAGCTAAAGTTCACTCTCTGGGACACAAATAGGAGTCTGTTTCTGTACTCCTCTGAATATGAAAATGAGAGGTCTTCTTGTAGGCTGATTCCCCATTTATCCCAAGTGGGCAGGTTAAGACTAAGTCATGACTCTGGGAACTAAAGGCAAAATTCATCAAGTAGAAGAAACAAATGAAAGTTTAAAAATGAAACAGTAATACACAGCTTCCATCTGCTTTTATATAACCCACAGAAGTAGTCTTTGTACCCAAAGGCACCAATCAGTTTGCTGCATGAATTCCTAATAGATGCATGGCTGAATAAATGACTTTTAGTCATCTCTACAACTGCATTGATAAGTGTTTTGGTGAAAAACTGCAGACGACACCTGCAGGAATGTTCTGTAATCAGTTCCTTCCCTGGCACCACTATTAATGTACGACCTCAGTATTTTAAGCTATGTGAGGACTTAGATAACACTGCAGAGGTGTATTTTCTAGCATTTCGTGCTGCTTTTATGAAAAAGAAGAGAAACTGAATTTTTTGACTTCTATTAAAATGGCGATGAATCCTGAGAGCTGGGTTTACAGCCAGGTTTCAACAAATTTGGTAATATGCTTGCACTTTCTTCTTAATGGTTTTCCAGTGTCCTTTCTGGTGCTAATTAACCTCAGGGTGTCTGGAATGACACTTGCTTTTCTTACTAAGGCAGCAGTGGGATCCACTGGTTGAGCATGGCTGTGTGGTCAGCACCAGAAAGTGGTTTCATTCTGTTCCCCTTTATGAAGACTGAGTATTACAGTGACCTCCAACTGGCAGTGTAATTGCTTAATTAGCTTCTCTTCTGAGTCTGAGATTCGTGTAGCTCTGCAGGCTCTTATTGATCTCTGAGAAATGCGGGTTGTAGCTCAGTGTGAGAATGGGAAGAGGGGAAGGCAGCTCAGGGCACCAGCTGGCCCCTGGAGACTCCGACCTCAGCGTTCAGCATCCTCTTTGCTCAGCTCAATGGAATGTCGGCCTTGTGAGAATCAGTGAGGGGCAGATAAAGCAAGCAGAGCACAGTCCCCCCTAGCCTCTCCTTTGGAAAAAATACACACCAGGGCTAACAGCCTAGTACAAAAATAAAAAGAGCTCATGATTAGTAACTGTTTTCTTTCCAAAGCTTTGTGCCCATTTAGGAGAAAGAAAGCAAAATGTCTGATTTGAACTGAAAAAATCCAGATCCCCTACTGGTTTTCCAAAAAGGAGGTGCCTGTTGTTGTTCACATTATCTGACAGTAGGGCACAGGGTGGAACAGGGCAGGCCCATTACACAGTATCCATATTTTGTTTTATTTTTTTAAGACACCACCCATGATATGTTTCCTTTTAAAACACTGATCATTTCCCCAGCAGAACAAAAAGAAACAAGAATATTGCTTCAGAGACAATGGAAACAATTCTTCTTTAAATTTATTGTTTTACAAATGAACCCATGACAGAAATCTCTGTCCCTCTTTCTCTCATTTCTTCCCTTCCTCCTTTACTCTCCACCATAATTTTAGCAGCTGCTAGCTACTTGAAGATGATCTCTTTAAAATGTTTACTTTGTGACTTGCTTATGATAACCTGCTTAGCTATTTTGCATTCCAGTGTCAAATTAATCACCAGTAGTTGCCAATCAATATTCTCTAGCCCCAAAGCCAAGAAAGGGTTGAACTGAAGCTGCAGCCCTCAATTTGTGGGCTCGGGTTTTGTTTTGTTTACATTTTAAATTCAAAATCTCCTTAAATGTTTGTTTATTTGTGAAGGTGGAATAAGTTTCTTGAATTTCTTTTCATGTCAACACTTTCAGGCATCTTTGAGTCACAGTTTACAACAATTACAAATTATTGGAGTTCATAGTCTCCTGTAAAATGTGAAGACCAAGTTCAAATTATATAGAGTAATGAAACAGGAGTGAGAAAGTCCTGACATGAGATGTGGGGCCACAAATTTAGCTTGGTATTTAATTTCAGAGCAATGTACCTGGAAGATATCACTGACGGAGGGGAGGAAACTGATGCTTCCTTGCTCCCTCCCCCGAAGAAAAGCCCTGGAATGAGTAACATTTTCATTTCCTTCCTCACTTACATTTATGACTTTAACGGCTCGTATAATTTCCTGAGGGATTCCCCTCCCTGTCCTCCCCTATCTTGGAGCAGTGCAAACTCGAAAATTGGAATTCCATTAGGAGGTACACTCCCATATATAACACATGAAAATATTTCATGAACACTCTATCCTCAAAATTGATTTTTCACCTTGATGTGAACTATCCCTTTTGTCCCCTAAATATCTTACCCTTCTCCACATTTTTCTTTTCACCTTTAGAAGCTTTGAGGCAACTCTTAGCTGGAGACATGTGTTGCCAGATGGAGTTAAAAGTGAAGTCAAGGGTAAGAACCAGGAAGAAAGCCAAATTAGGCCAGGGTCAAGGTGAGAAAAGAGTTCACGCTAGACCAGAGAATTGTAATTAGACCAGAAAAGGGCAAGGCATAGATTTATATCTGAATTCAAGAACATAATCAAGGTTAGAACTAAGGGATATAAATTCTGGTTTATTTACTGGCCTAGACACTGTGTTCTTTGTTACATGTCCTACTAAATTAGCCTTGCTGGGAATCCCATGCATGTTCAGTGGAATGGAATGCATGACAGATGCCAGCCACCCTGAAATCTGCCGGAGCACAACCTAAGACTTTCTAAAATACTACTAAAGATGCCTTAGTGCAGTTCTGGATAAATGGTCAGATATTTCCATTCTATTTTCAGAGCTCTCATGATTATCTTCCTAGGAGATCGTGGTACCTCACTCAGTTTCATAGAACCATGGTCTCTCCATGTTCTAACCGAATGAATAAAACTTGATTTTACTTTTCCTCTTGGTTTAATAATAACTGATCAGATGCCAAAAAGATAGGTATTACTTTGCCTCCTGAGAGTGTGACTGAGGGAAAATAGCATGTTTTCTTATCCTCAGCTTTCTCAACTCCAAAATGAAGTAGCAAGAAGGATTAACTTTTTTAAAAATGTGTTTAAGGTATTTGCCAATGTCTGCTACCGATAAGTAATAGCTGCTACTCCTAATTTTTCTGTTACTACCACTGTTTCTATTACTATTAATACCATGTTAAAAGTCTTAAGTTCTCTTTTGTAAAATTGTGAACCTTAAAAGAAAGAGAGAAAAAAAAAAAAATTGTGAATCTTAGATACACAGAACTGGATCCGTAACCCTTAGCTCTTTGCTCAGCATAATCAGGAATTCAGAAACAGCACCCATTTTTATTTAAATTGTTTAAAAAAAATCTTAAAATATGTACTGTAATTTTTCACACATTCTTTAATATATTAGCAAATTTTATCACTCCATAAGTACATTATTTTGATACCTTCCAGGTCTGCAAGTAAGTTAGGAAAGAAAAAGTAACAGGGCAAATCATGAAAATAAAAGAACATTCACATACATTCCCTAATTTCTTTGCATGAGAAGTTCAACTCTGAAGCTAAGCTACAGCATTTTTATACTTTGGAGATTGTAAAATATGCTGTATGCTTTGCTCTTGAATTAAAGTACTTTGCTCTTACTCTCGTTCATAATCATTTTAACCCATACATTATATTGGTTTATTTTCTCCCTGAGTAAGATAAAATTTAGTGAAGACAAGAAAACAGGAGATTTCCCAACTCCTACCCTTCAACAATCTAAGGGAATATATTCTTATTTCTGAAAATGAAAATACAAGTATTACTGAGGAAGTTAAAATTCATTTTTTCCCTGCAGTCATGAGCTTTGGACTATAAGTGATGACTGACATTTCTGTCAAGTGATCATGAGCTGTTTAATCATGCCAGGGTTTTGATGGCAGCAGAGAGGGAACTGCGGGCTGATGTGTTGTGCCCCACATCCGGGTCAGTCACACGTTCTTCAGTCCTTAAGCAAAACCCTCAGTGGTTGCTTATTTTTATCTGGTACAATTTAATAATATATAGGGCTCTGAGCTTTCCTTTTTAATTTGATTTTACATTTTAGAAACAGCACCTTGCACACTCACAATTGTTTGAGAATAAACTAAGGGGGGTGGGGATACAAACTTAAGGCAGGAAAGAGGGACCTAGACAAGATCCAGGCACTAAGACACTCAGAGGGGGGTTTGGGGTGAGGAAGAGACCAGCCAAGAGATAGATCAGAGAAGGAATTGACAGAACTTACTGATCCACAGGATCGGGGGCAGAGAGATATCTAAGTGGTTGGGTACATGCTTCTGGGCTTTCATTGAAGCAAGAGATGTGGATGAAGGAGGAATAAGGGAGACAGGGATGAGGAGATGGATTCAGTTTGAGATGCTGCTTTTCAAAGTTTGTGGGACACAGAAGAGATGACATCTGGTATGACATCTGGTATACGAATGTGGAGCTTAAGAGAGAAGGCTGAGGTCCAGTTATAGAAAGGAGTTGACGAACAGATGTCTGGGAGATCTTGAAACAGAAGCCATATCCTTTAACCTTGAGACATTCCTGCCGGCAGGAGTGGCCGATTGAATGGTATTAATATCCATGTGGCTGAGATACTGCCGTCTAACTGTTTCATGAATCATGCACTTCATTGACAGTGTGATTACTTACATGTCTGAATGCCTAAACATTAAAAATCTAACGTAGACTTTATTTACAGATTTTACACGCTCCTCACATTTAATTTGTGAAATACAGAAAAGAAGAAATAAGAAATAATGCCAACTTTATTATATATTACAATACAGATATAAACTATTAAATTTTTGGTTTGGTATCTACGCACAAATATACACACACTCCTACACACATATGCTTGATTAATGTAGAGAATACTTCACATAATTTTGTGTGTACTATCTTTTTCTCAATATTATCGGAATATTTTTCTTTTGAAAAAAATTGGTTCATTAATTATATGTAATCCCTACTTTATTACAGACTAGATTATTTCTTTTTTGATTATTTTTAACAATGTTACAAATGATATTTTCATATGTGAATCTTGGTCTCTTTCCTGTTATTTCCTTTATATAGGTTATCTTTATTGAGAACTCTATTCTGAAATTTTTTAAGTATATAGAAAAATGTAGATTTATATTAAACATACAAATTATAGAAAGTACAAAAACATCCCCAGGCCCAAACCTCCCAACTCTTAATATTTTCTCATATTTGCTTCAAGTATTTTTTCCTCATAAAAAATCCACTCTTAAAGACACAGTTAAGTCCCATATGTACCCATCATTGATACCATTCCCTGTCCCCCATGCCAAAGGAAAACACTAGTGAGAATTTTTGCTTATGATTCCCATGACTGTTTTGATGGTTTTCCATTATATGTCTATATCCATGCACACTATAAAACATTATTTTGCACATTTTAAATTTTATGTAAATAATGTCTTACAGGGTATATCCTTCAACTTGCTTTTTGCTCAATTCTCTGTTTTTAATGTTTTGATAGTGTTAAGATATTCGAATCTAATGCCTTTTTGTTGTGACTCTACAGTATTCCATTTTATGTGTATGCCCTAAATCACTTACCCATTCTCCTGCTAATGAATATTTAACTTACTTCCAATATTTTGCTATGCAGCCTCTTTTTGCTGAATATTCTTATAGGTATTTCTGTATTTAACCATCCAGAAATTTCTTCAGAGTAGACACCTAGATGTACAGGTTAGCTTATAACTTTACAGCACATCATCATATTCCATTTAAAAATGTATATATGAGAATTTCTATAATGAAGTGAGAAAAACTTACTTGCATAATCACACTTTCCACCAAACTTTCAATACATTATCTTATTTGACCTTTACAATAATCTTTGGAGGCAAGAAGGAGGAATTACCTATCCCCAGTTTTAATTTGATGGAACTAATATCAGGAAGTTTCTAAAATGCTTTGGCAAAAGCAAATATCCTTGGTGGATTCTGGCTCCAGCCTAGGTAGCTGACTCTAAGAGAGTTTTGTGTTAAGCCAGGTGTTCCAGTGTTCTCAGATCAGTGCACTTTTCACTAGCATCTCAGTTCATCAGATGGAGAGCATCAGCTCAGCTGGGCCCTGTAAATAGCCTGCCAACTCAGACTGAGCAAAACAAGAGGAAGGGAACAATGTGTTTAAACTGAGTGTGGATGTCAAGGTCCATTTGGGCTCCACGTTTTGAGTATTTGTGAAACTTTGTTGTGGATCAAGGAGTTTGGGAGGAACACAGAGAGTTTTAAAACTCACTGCCCTTCTGCTGCTGATTGCATTAGGAGGTGGAGGTCTTTGGGAGATGGTCATGAGGGTGGAACCCTCATAAATGAAGCCAGTGCTTCATTTATAAAGTGGTCTCCGAGAGCCACTTGGCCCTTCCAGAGACTATAGTGAGAGCCACTTGGCCCTTCCAGAGACTATAGTGACATGAGTCAGTCTATGAGGGAACAGGCCCTCACCAGACACCAAATCTGCTGGTTTCTCAGTCTTGGATTCACCAGCCTTCCAAAACTGTGAGAAATAAATGTTTGTGGTTATAATCCACCCAGTTTGTGGTATTCTGTTAGAGAAAATTCAGCAGACTAGACAGCTTCCTGATCTTGACTTTGTCATCCCAAACTCAACCTCATACATGAATGGATTTTATGATTTCCTAAACAATTTGTGATAGCCTTACTTTCCAAAGAAGTAAAAAACACAAAAACTAAAAAGGAAACAGAGAAGGACAACAGTGAAGTTCTTCAGGAAGAGTAGCACTAATGATTGCTTATCACATTCCAAGTAGCATGTTATCTCAAAAACTCCTCACTCTGACCCTAGGAGAGACATCAATGGGAGGAAAGCGAAGATACCCACTGTCTCCACCCTCCCTTTGCACTCAACCCAGTCCACTCATTGCCTCCATCATCCCACCTAAACAGCCTCCCTTCATCTTCTAGAGATGCCAGGTCACAAAGTGCAGTGAATCATCTTGGTCCCTTCACAAAGTCTGGCACAGTTGATCACTCCAGATGAGGAAAAGGAGATAGAGGTATAGAAAAACCCATGGACTCCCTATAGCATTTTTGGGTATTTTAAAAGGACAGATGGGAAAGAGCATATGTTTTGCTAGTCACCTAGATTTCTAGTTTTGGCCAGTGTTGAAAGTTCCTCTGTGTCTTGCATCTTCTGGCTGTTCCCTTTCTCTCTGCCCATTGTGAAGAGAAATTTACAATTTATATTCCTTGATTTCTCAAAAATATCATGCACCCAACACCTTTTGGATAATGGATTTTAAAACTTCTTTATTATTATTTTTGTGTGTGTGTGGAGCTGAGATTGAACCCACAGCCTCAAACATGCTAGGCAAGCACTCTACCGCTGAGCTACAGCCCCAGGTATTGGCAGACGACTACTACAAAGAGCAGCACAGCAGTTAACCTAAAATGCAGTATTAGGTGCCTTGTTCTTAGGAAGTCTTTGTTTATGTTTTCCTCAATCCTTCATTTCACATGCTCTATTTTAGTTATCTATCTCTCTGCAACAAATCACCCTAAAATATAATGGCTTAGAACTACCCTGTTTACAAATGGTTAAAAATATATGAAAAAATGTTCAATATCTTTAGCAATTAGAGAAATGCAAATTAAAACTCCACTGAGATTCCATCTCACTCCAGTCAGAATGGCAATTATCAAGAATTCAAGTAACAATAAATTTGGTGAGGATGTGGGGAGAAAGGTTCACTCATACACATACATTGCTGGTGGGACTGCAAATTGGTGCAGCCACTCTGGAAAGTAGATGGAGGTTCCTCAGAAAACTCGCAATGGAAGCACCACTTGACCCAGTTATCCCACTTCCTCAGTATTTACCCAAAGGACTTAAAATCAGCATACTATAGTATAGCCACATCAATATTTATAGCAGCTCAATTCATAATAGCTAAGCTATGGAATCAACCTAGGTTTCCTTCAATAGATGAATGGATAAAGAAAAGATGGCATATATATACAATGGAGTATTACTCAGCCATAAAGAAGAATGACTTTATAATAGTTGCCAGCAAATGAATAGATCTGGAGACTGCCATGCTAAGTAAAATAAGCCAGTCAGTCCCATAAAAACAGTCAAATGTTTTCTCTGTTATGTGGAAGCTAATTCACAATGGGGGTGGGCAGTGAGGGGAAGAATAGAAGTGCAGTAGATTAGACAATGGGGAATGGAAGGAAGGGAGTGGGGAGAAGCAAAGGAAAGACAGTGGAATGAGTCTGACATAATTTTCCCATTTACATAAATGAAAACAACACGGTGAATCCCACCACCATGTACATTCGTAAGAACGGGACTCTAACTAGAATAAGATATATTCCATGCTTCTATAATTACATCAAATGGATTGTGCTGTCATCTTTTAAGAGAACCAGTAAATTGAGAATAATAATTTAAAAAAGAACAGCTGTATTTATAGTTTCCATGGGTCAGAAAACCAGGAGTAGCTTACCTGGGTTCTTCCCAGCTCAGTCATGTGATTATTGCAGATCCCTGGTTAGGGGCCTCCCTTGACTCCTCACCATGCAGGTCTCTCCATAGAACATTTCACATCGAATGTGGCAGCTTGCTTCTATAGAGCATGCAATAGAGAGAGAGAGGGCCAACAAGAGAGAGAACACCAGCAAGGTGGAAGTTGCCATTGTTTGCTAACCATGAAATAGATGGTTGGAATAGTCTGTTCATTTAAAGCAAGTCATTTAAAAGCAGGTCACTTTTGCTATTTTCTGTTAAAGTAAGACATTGGGTGTATCTCCCACTCAAAGGGAGCAATTACACAAGGGCACAGATCCCAGGAGTTGGGAATGACTGGGAGCCATGAAAATGTTGCCTCCTACTTCCACGCTCACAATCTTCTGTTCAGTAATTTGTATTGATTTTATATCCAACTCGGGCTCCTATCTCATCTGCATTATTAAACAACCCCCTTTTGGACATTTTTGCCTTCACAGTTTCCTACCTCCTTCCTTACATAGCAATTTAGCTCTCTGTCTCACTTTAATAGTAGAGGTTAATATCTATTATATGCTTGCTAAGTGCCAGGAACTCTCCTAAGTACTTCATATCTTTTAATTCATTTAATTCTCACAAATGCTATGAGCTATATACTCATATCAATCCCATTTTACAGAGTGGGAAGCTGAGCAACGGATTAGGAGGTATAGAAAGGGGACCAACTTGTCCCCTCCCCCACCAACACCACTTCCATCAGGCTGTTATGTTATCAAAGCTTAGTAGAGGAGTTTTGTTAAACAAAGACTATTTTTCCCTCTAAAAGGCATTCTGCTACTAACCTTTAAGTACACATGCTCTTAAACAATAGGTATTTGTATCTCCAGTATGTGTATTGGAAGGTAAAGGTTCCCATTGTTCCTTTACTTTCTCAAGTTTCTATTCTGAAGGGCTATGAACATAGATTCCCCAGAATTTTAAATGTCATCAGGAGGGGATGCTGTTCTCCCACCCAAATGGTTTTCCTCCACATGTCACTATGACAAGATTGACACACGTTAACCTTGGCAATGGTTTACATCTACCCAAATCTCCTCAAGATATTGAAATGTCAAGTGTGAACATTCATAAGCTTTTGGCTTCTCTCTCACTTCTGGCTGGAGCTTAGGATGGGAAGGGTTCCGATAGCATTGTAATGAGTCATGTGTTCGGGATGCTCATTCCTGAGGGCAAAGAGATGCTTTGCCCTCAGCCAATCTCCTGCTTCCACCTTCTCTTACACAGCAGGTGAAAGGCACTGGGAGTCGAGTGGGCAGGGTTGAATATGCCATGGGACTGGACTCCTGCCCCTCCCACTCTGGGCCCTGAATGCCTGCCTGTGTCGCAGCCCCAGTTGACCTCTTTCCCTCTGTGAGCAGCCTCTTACCCACTGTTGTGCCTAGTATGTGTTGGTATGGTCCATCCCATAAGGGAGAGCACAGCGTGTCTTAGCTCAGGGTTTTTGTACACTCTTGTCCTCTGTTCTTAAAGACCACAGCTGTCCTAGGTTCGTCATTTATTAATTTGTACATCCAAAAGTTAGTGTCCATTTTGTGCCAGGTTCTGTACTAAAAATCTAAACTCTCCTTTTTTGTATAAGTACAGTTAATTCTTGTTATTTTGAATATGTGTGCTAGTTAGTATCTTAAAAAATTGTGGATATCTTTACAAAATTGTGGATACTTTGTAAAGATACTGATTAAATTCCTCATAGAAATTAGGGTATCACTTAACCAGATCTGCCTCTGGTTTTTGTTTTGTTTTGTTTTTTGTTTTTTGAAAGCTGCTGTGGTTGTGCAGGGCAGAGGCTCAGATCCAGGAAACAGATTTGGGATCCCAGCAGGTGGAGGAAGATGCAAGGTGCAGTTGGGATAGTAGACATGCTTTATTTAGAGGTGGCAATGGCCCCTAGCCAGCCCCTAGCTCCAGCCTCAGCTCCCAGTCATTACCAAAATTTGACCACTGAGTCCTTCCATAGGCCTCTTTTATATGCAGGTCAGACAAAGAAGGCACGCTGCCAACAGGTTATGTCAGTGGGGGCATGCTCACAGCAAACGTTTATGACCCGAGTGCATACACTGAATCAGGGCATTTGTGAGCTTGTCTACATGCTGACAGTGTAGCCCACCAGAAGCCTCAACATGGGAGCCTAACTGCAGCGATTTTTGGCCTGATCTACAAGTTGAAACTCCAACACTTTCTTTTGTGGATTGAACTTCAAAATTTAATTTCATGAGTGTCATCTAGGAATGAATAAGTTGAGAAGCACCAAGTTTTGTTTTGTTTGTATATTGTTTTGACACAAACTATCTAAGTAACAGGTTGCAAAATTAATTCCAGGCATAGAAAACTTTTGGCAGTGGATGTAAGTAAGAATTATATAAGTTTTATGGATATATTGTAGGTGGACCCAATAGTAACACAATTTACTAACCCTGCCTTGGGAGCTAAATGGAAGTAAGGGAAATGCATATTGATAGCTTTCATGACATTAAAGTTTTAAATAAATAAGAATGAGGTTTCTCATATTTCCTTCCTTACAGTGCTTTTCTTATAACTTTACAAATTATAACCTTAAATGTGAGAATGCTGGCTTAAGATTTTAGGTGTTAGTACTCTCAAGAGAATTCACATTCCAAATGGAGTTTAAAAACCTATCTTATTGATAGTCTGAGGCTTTCAAATTTCATAAAATGACAATCATATATATATATGATATATATAATAACAACCATTTCAAGCATTTGAAAGAGAAGTGATGTGATACATTGTAGAACTTGGTGAGAAGAGACTGCTGATGACTAGCTGTGTGATCTTGGATAACTTTCTAGCTTACATTGGGTAAGATTGCACTTTAATAGCTAGTGTACTTTTCTCACTTTATTCATTTAAAAGAATCACATAGTGTTGCAGATCAGATATTTGTGATGGTGCTTATAAATATCACAACATGCTCACACATTTGGCACATCATTGGTGTGTAATTTCAGTTCAAAGGCATTTGAAAACCTTGTACTTTGGATCTATTCTGTGTGAAGGAATGTCCCAGCCTGATGAATTTCAGCAGAGGGCCCATAATTCCAGGACCTCAGGAGAGGGGGAAAGGACCTGGGAAGCTCTCCTGAGGAAAAAGGTCATTCATGTGGCTTTCTGAGGTTTCTAGCATTGCAACTACTTAATGCAAAATATGGGCTTAGAAAAAGAAGAATTAATATCTACATACTCACTGAATTTTTGAATTTGGAGAGAAACTAAAGTCTAGAAGAGGTTTACCTTTGTGAGTCTGTAGACTTGAAAAAAGTTTCTAAATTTTGTGGGTATTGTGTGTAGGGGAGGTCGTCTAAAAACTTCATAGAAACCAGCATTATGAGAGTTAAAGAAATTAAACAATGTTGTTCTAACAAATAAATAAATAATTTTGAGAGAAGTAAGCATTCTTGTACCTTGATCAAGGCAGTTCCCATGTTCCCCAGCTCTATAACCCAGAAGTTCTAAGAAGGTATGTTTTATCCTTTGATAATGAAACCTAGATAGTAATAATGGAATATTACTAAAACCCCAGGACATTATAGTTATAAGCTTAGAAAGGTATAAAACGAACTAAAACCATAGTAAAGCCATGAAGTAAACCAGTGGTTATAATATTTAAGAATATAATGAAGAAGTGTGAATGTAGTTGTACTAAGAGTTTTTTAATAATGGCTTACAGGGTGTTTGGCTACTCTTTAAGGTGTTTGAAATGTCCAAAAAAGCAGTGCTACTAGATTAGAAACTCTATTTTGATAAGAGGCCCAGAATAGCCAAAGCAATCCTTAGTGAGAAGAGTGATGCAGGGGCATCGCAATATCAGACCTTCAACTACACTACAGAGCTATAGTACAAAAATGGCATGGTACTGGCACAAAAACATACGTGAAGACCAATGGAACAGAATAGAAGACACAGAGACAAACCCACATAAGTGCAATTATCTCATAGTTGATTAAGGCTCCATAAACATACATTGGAGAAAAGATAGTCTCTTTAACAAATGGTGCTCAGAAAACTGGGAATCCATATGTACTAAAATGAAATTGAACCTCCATCTCTCACCCTGCACAAAACTCAAAGTGGTTCAAAGACGTAGGCATTAGACCTGAGACCCTGTGCCTACGAGAAGAAAAAGTAGGCCCAACTCTCCATCATGTCAGCGAGGAACTGACTTATTCGACAGACTCCTAAAGCACAAGAAGTAAAATCAAGAATTAATAAATGGTATGGTATCAAACTAAAAAGCTTCTTCACTGCAAAGGAAACATGTAGGCTCATGAAGAGAGAGCCTTCAGAATAGGAGAAAATCTTTGCCACCTGCACCTCAGATTAATATTCAGGATACAAAATAACTCAAAAAGCTTAATGCAAAAAGCCAAATAACCCAATCAATACATGGGCAAAGGAATTGAACAGGAGAAGAAATACAGATGATCTACAGATATATGAAAAAAGTATTCAATATCTCTAGCAATTAGAGAAATGAAAATTAAAACTACATTGAGATTCCATCTTACTCCAGTCAGAGTGGCAATTATCAAGAATACAAGTAACAATACGTGTTGGTGGGGATGTGGGGAAAAAGTGCACTCAGACAGTGCTGGTAGGATTGCAAATTGGTGCAACCACTCTGGAAAGCAGTGTGGAGATCCTCAGAAAACTTGGAATGAAACCACCATTTGACTCAATTATCCCACTCTTCATTATATACCCAAAGGACTTAAACTCAGCATACTGCAGTGATGCAACCACAACAATGTTTATAGCAGTTCAGTTCACAATAGCTAAGCTATGGAACAAACCTATGTGTCCTTCAACAGATGAATGGGTAAAGAAAATGTACATATAAACAATGGAATATTACTCAGCCTTAAGGAAGAATGAAATTACGGCATTTGCTGGTGAATGGATGGGTCTGGAGACTATCATGCTAAGTGAAATAAGTCAATCCTCAAAAACCAAAGGCCTAATGTTCTCTCTAATAAGTAGATGCTAACACACAATAAGGAGGTGAAGGGAGGGAAGAATACAAGTTCACTGGATTAGACAAAGGGGAATAAAGAGAAGGGAGGAGGGATGGGAATAGGAAAGATAGTAGAATGAATTGGGCATAACTTTCCTATGTTCTTATATGAACACACAACCAGTGAAACTCCACATTGTGTACAACCACAAGAGTGGACTCATAATTAGAATAAGTTAAACTTCATGTATATATAATATGTCAAAATACACTCTGCTGTCATGTATACCTAAAAAAGCAAGTAAAAAAATAGAAAATGTATTTTTAATTGGTTAAGAAAACATAATTGAATTTGTAGAAATTAAAACATATGATTCTATAATTTTAGAAATTATAAAATACAAATGGCAATTTGTGTTCAGTTAAACAGCCATATTTTAATCTCATGCTTTAAATCCCATTCTGGTTGCTGGCAGGGTATTGCATCTATCCTGCTGAATTCATATCTTGCATATGATTCAAAGTGACCTGCTTAGGCATTGTGTGACTTGGCTACCTTACTTAGGCTCTTAGGCAAAGAGTGGAAGGATAAAATGGAGAGTGTATGTGAAGGGCCGAATCCAGTTTTTGGAATATAGTAATGTATGTTCCAGTTATTATTATTGCCATTTCAAGACAAGTAACCCATTTCTCCCTGGTTTATACATAAAAGTGTTTAAAAATCTATACCAGACAGAGTTCCAAGCAGATAGATGACTAACCCTCAATTTCACAAAGTGATAGGGAGATTTTGGATCTGTATGATGTAGCCTCTTTTCCATTGGCACAAATGGAGGGACAGATAAATTCTAGCATCATACTGGGCAGAGACAGAGCCCAACACATTAAAAGAATAAAAAATAAGAATTTTTTCTATCAGGCTCACACCATTCACATCACTGGAAGCAGGCCTTTTCTCTTGCTTCTTGACCATGACCCTACAAAGGACAGAAAGTTACAATAACTGTTAGGTTTCTGACAATGAATGGTTACTCATCATCATTTCTCAACTATTTGCTCCTCCACTTATTCTTGCAGTCAACATCTCAGTTCATGTTGAGTGTATGGCCTACCCTGAGGTCAGGGGAGGCAGGAGGGCTGTAAAAGGGACGGTATTTATGAAAACATGCAGAGATACAACAGTATCTCTGGCAGAGAAATTCCTGCTGAATTCTCAGAGTATCCTTAGTGACTCATTCTTGTTCTGAGCATCAACACGCTCATGTGAAGTAACCCTTGAAAGTTCCTGCATTAGTGTAGGACAGTTCAGAGGTGCAATGGTTGGATTGTAAGAACTGTAACCTGATCAATCCATCCTAGTTTGAATGGACAGACTGGCTGGTAACTATAGGTAGATGGGGTGTGGCTGGAGGAGGTGGGTCACTGGGATTGTGCCCTGGAAGGGTGCATCTGCCCTTGTGGCCCTTCCCCTCCCTCTCTCTCTGTTTCCTGACTCCACCATGAGGTGAACAACTTCCCTCTGCTGTGCCCTTCAGCCATGATGTTCTGTCTCACCTTGGGCTCAGAGCAACACAGTTGGCCATCTGTGGTCAGAGTCCTCTGAACCATGAGCCCAAAATAAACTTTTCTCCTCTAAGTTGTTCCTGCCAGGAATTTTAGTCACAGAGACAAAAAATGAAATAATAATAATAATAATAATAATAATAATAATAATATTCAACTAAAACTATTCTCCTGGAACTATATGACAAGACAATAAACAGAAGCCAGTTTCACTCAACTCAGCAAATATATGGGTTTCCACCAGTTCCCCAAGTGTACAGGTCATCTATGGACCAAGAGTCTCATTGATGTAAACCTGAAGCTCTGAACCAGTTTTCCCATCTTTTATCTTCACAGACATATGATGGAGTAAGCTCTGCAAGCAACCGCCTTGCCAGGGTATGTGGAAGACAGCAGCTGGCTAACCCCATTGCCTCTTCAGGGGACAGCCTCTTTGTGAGATTTCAGTCTGGCCCTTCCAGACAGAGCAGGGGCTTCCGAGCTCAATTCAGGCAAGGCAAGTAACCTGTGGCTTCCCCAAAATGGGAAAAAAATTTTACACTTAGTGGCTTGTTGGTACTATAATAAAATGAGACCAGTCCTCCCAAACTGATCACAGCCTTCTACTCAACATGCAAAAATTTACATGGAACTCGGAAGCTGTGGCTCACAATTATTCCTACTGCAGGTACTTTTATCCTTGTCTAAGTTAGATGATATTGACTTCCTATGGATCTGCCTCTCTCTCAAAAATACAGGATATTCTCAAAAAGTTTTCAGAATAATATTTAAAGGCGCCACTCATACTAGAATCAGTGTTGCTGTCCATTATTTTAGTTCTAAACTCACTGCTTCTCATTTTTTCCTGCAAGACCTTTTCACCCATTGCCTTTCATCTGATCCTGCGTAGGGATTAACCCTTTATCCAGCTTCAGCCATAGAAAGAACTCAGGGCTGGAGGGATTGTTGATTGGCTTCTCCCTGGTGATGCTTTTTATTCGGATGACTTAGAGAATTCATTTCAAATTAAGTTTTGTTGGTTGATTCCTTACACCCATTTCAGCAGACTTGCTTGTATTTTACAGTAAAGGACCCTGGATGGGGACAGTTTCTGAATTTAGATCTCCCAGTGATGTACTGTAGACTTTGGAACAAGACATGTGTCTTGATGATGATGAAACTTTAAAAAGTTTCTAATACATTTTTTAAACATTTAATTATTCTCTTAAGTGTTGCTTCAGATTGGAAAGTCCCCACTAGCTCTTATATGGACCACTAGAACAGCCTCCTCAAGCTCACCCATCCCTTGCTCCATTTTTCTCCAAAGTTACTTGCAAAAGCCTTTCTCTACATACCCTGGAAAATGAAGGCCAGGCCTCTGCAGATGTTAACCAAAGGTCCTACAACCTGCCCTGTCCTCTTGGCTGCATCACATCTGACTCCCTACAAGCCCTGAGCCTCAGCCAAGTCTCTGCAAACACTTCCTTGGTGCCTCTTCCCAGGCAGTCCCTCTCTGGACCACCTGTGGTCCCCTCCAAGCCCTCCCTCGGGAGACTCCTCTTTTATTCTCCAGCAGCACTGCTTTCTCCCTCTCCTGGACTTCCACAGAACTTTGAGATACTGTGCTGTTGTCCTAAGGACGTCTGTTCAATCAATATTTTCCTAAAAAAGAGAGAAAGTGAGATCATTTCTATACTTATAATTTATGTGCAGAGAGAGTTTGTGAACTGGGCCAGAGTTTTGTTTGAATGACTCAGGCAATTCATAGCCATTTAATAAGCTGTTCTGTGCCTCTTTCCTGCTTCCTGTAATTGAAGAATATTGTTATAAATGTTAAGTGCGTTCCCATTTTCTGATGGTTTATGTGGCGCTTCCTTGGCAGAAAACTTCCTTGGCATGCATTTCAGAAACAAGGAAAAAAAAAATCATTTAAGTTTTCCTCCATACAGTCAGTAGACATCAAAAGTATATGACACGTGTGTGTTTGTGTCCCCCAGTGTGTGGAGGCCGCATCCTCACTGACTCTTCTGACAGTATTTCCTCTCCATTGTTCCCTGCGAGGTATCCAAACAATCAAAACTGCAGCTGGATAATTCAAGCTCAACCTCCATGTAAGTAACAAAAATGAGAAAGGAAGGGAGTCTGGGGCAGATGTGTCTGTGGGAAGTCCACCTCTGAGTAATGTTCTCGTCTGCTCCGTGGTAACAATTGGTGGCCTTCCTCTTCATCTGGAAGTCCCAATTCCTGATACGCAGGAAAAACAAGCATTTCCTAATCTGATAGGGAAGTAATTTTTACTGTTTCATCTTAATGTAAAAGTTTTTTTTTTTTAACTTTCAAGTTGTAGCAAAACATAGCAAACCTATAAACCTTGTTGTATTGACTGGTATGTGAGATTGAGAATAAGCAAAAATAATTGATAGTTTTGACATGTGTGCCTCAAGTATAGTAGATGCTCAAGACCGTTGCTCTATGAACAAGTGAAGAATAAGAATTATAGGCTGGAGAAATACCTCACAGTTTGAGAATGCAATGCCAAAAACCTATAGATCTTTAATCCAAGTGGAAACATTATAAACCTGTCTTCTCTTGCAATGTAAACATTTTAAACATTTCAGTAGAGGCCTGGCAGAAATGCTCAACAAGTGCTTCTTTTCTTTTCTTTTTGGAATCCTAGAATCTTGTTTTGTAATGATCTGTTGGCCAGGATTACTGTTCACATTTTACTGGCAGAGAAAATGAGGAGACCACTCCTGGGGACACAACAGAATGACTACCAAGGGGTGGGGCTGTTATGAATCCTGTTGCATGTGATCTCTGTCCTCCTTTAAGGTTTTCAGGAAAAATTTATTATTTCAGACACAATGTGAAAAGTCATAATTCCAGTTCTGGAATTAATGATATCACTATGAGACAATAGGCAAGTCAATTAAACTTATCAGCCCCCAAAATAATTTACAAAATGAAGTGTTTGGTGTAAATATTATCTGACACTTTCCCTAGTGGTGTTAAGAGTTAACAAATCCACAGCATCTTTGTTGATGTGCATAAGATGGCGGGGCAGTGACATAATCCTTAGCCAATTACAGACTGGAGAGGGTGGAGCCCTAACTGAATGTGGATAAAGAAGCCCCCTGCCTTGAGCTGGCAGTTTTGTGCTTACAGATTATTTTCTAATGAGTTGTAAAGCGTTTAGATGAAAGATCTCACTGCCTCAAGGACAACAACAGGAAAAGATCCTATTCTGAATATCAGGGACCCTGGAAGAACAACAAAAGGAAAATGTACCCAGGCACTTGATGTTCTGCAAGTAATTCAAAGCTTTCTTGAGAAATGACTCTGAACCTCCAGGGCACTAGCTCTGGCCTTAAAATAAACCTGAGCATGCTAGGATGTGTGTGCTAGTGAGAAAAGAATGTCTCATTTACAAGTACATGTAAAGATCTAGAGTTTCTGGAACCTGTTCTACTGAGAAAAAAAGCTTAGGAGAGGAACATGGTAATGATAGATAACAAGTCTAATGACTGGATTTTCCAGCAAAGCAGTCTCAAAGTTCCTGGGAAGAACCTACCCAAGAGTCCTGTTATTTACAACTACTAGCATTTCAGATTCTACGGGCACTTTCAAAAGCATCAATTGTGTTGCTCTTCAAAGAAAATCCTTGAGCAGAGAAGTCCCCTCCCCTCTGCTCACTCAACCGCTGGGCAAATCTGCCAAATTTCCTACTTTCCTGCTGAGAAACCCTCAACTGAAGTTATCCCAAGTAAGATTTCTCTATGATTTTTTGCCAGTAGTTTAAATGATATTCTCCTCTCTTTTTTTCTTACAGTCAATCATATTACTCTCTCCTTTACCCACTTTGGACTTGAAAGCAGTACAAGTTGCACACACGACTTTCTGGAAATTTTGGATGGCGACTACTATGATGCACCCCTCCGAGGTACAGCAATGCTGGCTCACATGCAGCTGTGGTTTTGGCTGCCTGTCATTTATGTACCTACATATTTGTAGGTTCCCACTCAAGCCTAAATGTTTCCAATAAATATGAAGAGCAGCATAAGCCAAGGAAAGATAATTAGAGGGTAGGAAAGCAGGATTTAATGTAGGGTTCAAGACACTCAGCTCGTTTGTATTCAAGGACATGACTTGTTTGTGTATTTTCTTTAGAAAATTTAAAAATTACAACTGCCTGAGATAATAGCAGAATGAAGGCCATTCCAGCATTAGAATTGTCAGAAATTGTTTGCCAGTATTGAAAAAAAAGTTCTTACATTCACATTGAGCCTGAGTCTTTGTCCTCAGTGGAAGCAAGAATGATTTTTATTAATTAATTAAATCAACAATTTGTTTAGACATCCCAGTAAAATTTAAAAAGTGCTGCAAATTTTTAAAATGTCTTCAAGTAACATAACCTAAGGTCATTTAAGCTTTCTGTGAGAATTTACTACTTTTCTTTTAGTTTTGTTACACAAGCTTCTCTCTCAGTGGGTACCAGATCCGTCAGATAAGGGATTTTGCTTTGCCTTTTCCTTACTGAGACGGTAATGGGCAATCAGTGAGCACTTGATGATGTGTGCTCACCTCTCATTGTATTGTCTGAGATAACTGTCCACACATTTGACCCAGAGCGAGGGTATGCTGTTTAACAAAAATGTATATACCATGCCTTGTCCTGACTACTGTAAGCACAAAAGGAGAGGAAGCAGATCTCCACAGATTCGGAGAAGCCTTTATTCCTTCGTGGACTAGGGTGCTGCTGGACTCATTTTCCAGATGGGGAAAATGGCCGTCAGTTACAGAGGGGATTTTGGTTTTATAGGGTACAGTGATGTAATCATTGGAAGCTGTGCACGTGCAGTTTTGACCATCAGGGGCTAGTTGTACGGGTTAAAACTTTAACTTAGGAGGGTGGTTGTAAAAAGGTTGAAACTCATTGTTCTCACTCTGGGATCCATTGTTTCCCAGAGTTTCAGTATTTGCTGTGCCTCCTTTAGGGCTAATTTGTGATGGGGGAAGGGCTAAGTTTAGGGCCCATTGTTATTAGGAAAGGGTGCCCTGGGAGAGGTTTAATGTTTGACCAATTTCCCCTCCCTCCTCCTGAGCCACACTGTCCCTCTGTTTTTCTTGGGGAGCTGTCTTTTAGGAATATTATTTTCCATAACCCTTCAAGTACTATGCTAAAAATTCTCTCTGAATAGTAACTCAGTCCTCATACCCTTATGATACAGGTTTGATTAGCTTCAACTTATCCCTTTTCATTTGGAGAACCTGAGGCACACAGCATTCAGCACTTTGCCTCATGTCAGGTAGCTGGTAAATGGCAGAGCCGGGAGTGGAGTGCTGGTCATCTGGCTCCAGTTTCCACACATGTCTCCCTACAGGACCTTGAGACTCTGAGTATTAGTGCATTAATTATGCAAGTCCCTGCTGTGCCTTCTTTTAGTACATTTGGAGTCAGATGTACTAAAAAACTTAGATATTTTTAAGTTTTTCCTCTGGCCGTCTATTATTCTTTATCTGTGTGTCACCATCTCTCCTATGCTTGTATTTAACATTTATTTTAAATTTTCAGACATTGCCTCAGATGCTAACTTTGACCTGTGTGGTTCTGGCAGTGATTTCTCTGTGTGGTTGGGTCTCTTGTGATTTTAGTTGAGTCATGCTTATGACCTCTGCCAGGTTACCCTTCATGCTTCTTGTCATCGTCTTTGTTATATAGGCCGTTACTGTGGCACCTCCGTGCCCCATCCCATCACGTCCTTTGGCAGTGCCCTGACGCTGAGGTTCGTCTCTGATTCTGGACTGAATTTTGATGGTTTTCATGCCACGTATGCTGCGTCCACATCGGGTAAGAAACGTTAGCAAATGGCTGGACTGGGTTAGCACGCGTGTGGTGGAAATCCTAGGTCTCTCGTTTAGGACTCTTTGACCTTCAAAGTTTCCTGAATCACCTCTCTGGCTGACGTGACCTTCTTCCAGTTCTAAGAAGACTGGGGAGAAGGAGCTGGAAACCTGCCTGCCTTTTTAGCCACACCTCATGATCTCACATGACTTGTTGACCTGGGTTTTGGTGATGTTTGTTGCGGTAGTCACTGGCTGCCCGCATCCGATGGCATCTCCATCTCTTGTGGATGGACAGCCATGTCTCCTGAGCCTTACTACTGGGCTCAGGCAGGGTGTGGGTATTGATGGGGATGACAGGGTGAACCAAGCACCTGGGGAGGGAGGAAGGAGGACTAGGCAGCCTTGGGCTTCTTGGCCAGTAGAGGGCTGTTCCGACTCAGTCCTTTGGTAGTGAAAAGCTGAAGCCCTTCTAGAAGGTGGGTGTGTGTTCCAGTATTCTGTCCTGGAATCTGCTTTCTCTTCCAGGCAGAAAAATGGTTCAGAAAAAACAAATGGTTGTAGAATTAAGTGTTTTATTACCCAGTTATAGTTCATGGGGAGAAAAAAGGTTTTTAGAAAAAGTGCAGAGGTCCCCTTTGATCTAGCCATTGTGTGGCCCTGGGCTTCCTGTTTCTAGAATCTTTTCCTTCTATATTGCATGGGGTTTTGTCTTGTTTTATTTTGTTTTTAACTGAGATGGAGATTCCCAGTCTCTTGATGCTGGTTTCAATGCTGTCTCTGTTTGATCTTACCTGGACTGCATCCATCTTTGCTCTGACACTCCCTTTATTTTTCTTTTTTTCCAGTTTGTGGTGGAACCTTCCACATGGCCGAAGGCATCTTCGACAGCCCTGGCTACCCAGAAGTTTATCCTTCTAATATGGAATGTGTCTGGAACATTGTCAGTTCCCCTGGCAACCAACTCCAGCTGTCTTTTATGTAAATCCTTTTTTATGGTGTATTGTTTCACCATAGTGCTAATGAATCTGCAGGAAGGAAGCACTGTTACTAATAGGATGGACAACTCACAGCACATGTGTCCAAGCAACACTAGAGAGAATACAGTAGGAACTTTAGGAAGTCTTTTTTCATATTTCCTCTGTTTTAGTCATAGTTTTAGTTATAATAGCATCAAGATTCTCTCAAAAGTAGTTCTAGAGTCTTGCCTGACATTACCAGCAGTACATTCTTAAGCTTTTGGTCCATAAATCTGGAGAATATTTATGTTCAGAGAACAATACTTTTATCTTTTCTTAGAATTCAGTACATTGGTTCTTCCAGAACATTGCTAACATTTTCTCTTCCAGGGGACAGTTCCGGGTCAATTAAACTTCTTCACTCACAGTCCTTATCCCTACCCCAATCCACTTTGCCTTTTTTTCCTATCAAAAGAATGAGTTTGGAAGTTCTTTTGGAGCTTAGTAGTCGATTGCAAAATCACTCTTATGCTTCTCTTTGAATTCTAGCACTTTTTGAATATGGACTATGGATGTCAATCAGTAGGATCCTATCATATTCCAAGTCATCTTACCTTAAATTAAACAGGAATAATAGTATTTCCCAGAAGTGGATATAAAAAGCACATGGTATGTGCAATAGGATGTTTCAATCAACCAATAGAGGGGTACTATGATATACCTCCTTGCTCATGGATGCTTAGCAAATACCTTGGTGAGGATACTTTGGTATTTAAATTGCCATTTTGAATTAAAAGCTATGAACCACACTGCAGTAGTACATATTATTGGGCTATGGTTGGAATTGCTGGTTCTGTTTTGAAAACAATATGTTACTTAATGTTGAAAGAAGAGAATTGTTTGGAGGACACTTGCCTATTTATTCAAAAGTCTGGCTCTTCTTAGAATCTGTGCAGCAAGAGCTGATTAAAAATATGAGACAACAACTTATTTCTGGACCAAGTTTAAACATCTCAGGTTCCTTTCTCTAATCCAGCACGGTGTTACTTCAGGGTGCACGTGTCATTGTGCTAAGACAAAGCCACCCTCTGCATGCCTAAAAAGCAATGTAAGTTTAAACTGCCACTTGGCAATGAGGGTTTAGCTCCTCTTTGTCTTTACTGAAGGCACAAAACTCGGTATGGGACAAATCTTTGTATTTAATTTTTACCTGATGTATATTTATCCTTTTATTAAGCAAATGCTTATCAAGACCCTAAAACACATAATGTGCACTTGCTACTCTGGTGATAGATGCTTTCTTGATAATGATGAATAAAACGTGATGGTTGTTCTTACATGAAGTCCAGGGTTCTTCCTGTGGCTTACTAGGCCTCATACTTGCAGGTGAAATAACTTTCCTCTTGGTCTTTACCAAATCACACTCTTGGCTACCCTGACATTCAGTGGTTGTCGGAACTAGGCTATGTACTAGTAATGTTTAAGAAAGATAAGATCCCAGTTCTTGATGAATTATTAAAAAATCAACATCAGAAGCTTTTCAATTGAAACCTCAAAAGATGAATTTCATCTGTAGCAGGACCACTGTTAGGATTAAGGACATCAAATTTGAAACATACAACACAAGTCTGTTGCTCAGCATGTGTTGGGTGAATGTTAATTCTCTCAGCCTCTGCCATTTCTAAAGTACCTTCTGTGATACTTCACAAATAAATCCAAATGGACAACTGTGGGCTGTCTCCTAGAGGATGGGAGCTTATAAATACAAGTGTAAGTTGCATCCATTTTACTGTTTAATGGACATTGCATCTCAAATACTATGTAGAAAAATCATAGCAACTCATCTGTTTCCTTTCTCACCTATAAGAAATTAATTTTGACTACTTTGTGTTTCTTGTTTGAATTTTATTGTTCAAATGCATTTTGTAGAAGGCAAGATGTCTCTTTATGTGTACATGGTAATGAGAATGGTTTCATGGCAAGGTTTGTGAGTTATTTCTGCCCTGATCTAAACTGTATCCAGATGGGTACTTAGAAACTTTTCCCTGGAGTGTGTGAGGAGCACATGAGAAGCATATGAATCACATCAAGTTCTAAAACACAGGGTTTGGATTGTGGATACTGTGGTGGTGAAATTGAATAGGGAGAAAAACTGGAGAAATTATGGTCGGATTTGCAACAAAAAGAGAAGGGAGAAATAAAACCTAAGAAGGAGGTTTTTTTTTTTTTTTTTTTGTAAAGCAGATATTTAAAGGAATTAGTAGAAATTGTATTTTCTGCTTGCAGAGTGCTTTTAGAAAGCCATTGGTCTTGGTTCAAGAATCAGCATGAGATAATGAGAAACAGTGATTGTATTATTTTTGTTCACATTGTATTTTTAACTAACGAATCTTAGCCAAAGGGTAGATTTGTTGATAAAAGGTACTGGCCTAAAGCAAAGATTTACAGTAAAAATAAAGCTTTTTAAAAAGTTAGTTTAATTCTTATAGATACTGACCTACCATGATTTCTACAGTGATTCATGAAATGTCTTACTTTGTTTTGTTCTTGCTATTTAGCACTAGATTATAGTATAGTACTAGAAAAAACCTTCACTTCATGATCTGGACAATGAGGCAAAGCTCTAATATGCCAATTGATCATGTGGAATCTTACTAAAATTCGTATTCTGATTCAGTTAGGTAGTGGGGCCTGATTGTTTATTTCGAACAAACTCTCGGGTGGTACTGATGCCACTGGAACATATATGGTACTTAGAATAGAAAGATTTTAGAGGTCATTTCATGCAATTCCCTTTCTGAGGAAAATAATCTCCCTTTCTTCCATTTCTGCTTTCTGAGAAGCAGAGGAAAACAATTTTATCACGTCTTGCATTGTTGATAACATTTATAGGTAGCAAAATTGAGCATGAATTTAAGCAAGAAATTGGCAGTCTCCCTAAAAAATGGATTTAGGTCATTTTCTTGCAAAAAATGATTGTAGGTATACATTTCATATTGGAAACACCAGACTGTGAAGGAAATAAAGGGAGGCAAGATAAATATATACTTGGCTTTGTAGATATATCCTGATTTCTTCTGCTTCTCAGTTATTAGTCATAGCTTGCTGCTACACCTGCATCTAGAATATAGTCCAGATGATCTGTGCTCTAATGACCCACTTACTGGGATCATGAGAGCTACCATCTCTGTTTTTCTGGTTAGAGATTTACCAGTGCTGGTATCTGATTTGAGAAGCGAGGGTGTAGAACACAGCAAAACAATTATCTTGCTCCTGTGCTCTGGTTAGCCATGAACTCTGGAACATGAAGCTGATACATGGATTCAGTGGAGAGGCCTCAGGTGGCCAGAGCCTCCCAGCTGGTTATCCCTAAGCATTTTAATCCATTAGCTGGATGGAGCCCCAGGGGAGCACTGTGCTGATCACAGTATGAAGTTTTACCACACATCATTTCAGCATTGACTGAAAGATACAGCTGTACAAATGTACAGAAGTACATTTTCTGTTCTTGAAATATTTTAGGTGTTTTTTTTTTTCCTTCCTGATGGATTTTTCTCTGTAGTCTTATTAAACCATTCTTTCTTCCTGTCTTTGTCTTAGCAAATCTCTTAGCAACTTGGAAAAAGAATAGTTCGTACTTGGTTTCCTCTTTTCTTTTTTACTAATTGAATTACCTTTTTCCTTAAAAATTACTTTCATGTAAATAAAATATTACAAGGCAGCAAAAGTTCCCATCCTTATCCCTCTAGTTTCTCATCACAGCTGTAACCCAGAGCTCGGATTTTGTGTGTATCATTTCCATTTGTATTTTATACCTCTAATATGTATGTGTATATCCAAAGCCACCGCATTGAGTACTGCTTTCTGTTTTGCATTTTACATACATGGAATCACACTTACTGATTGCACCAGAATTGCACTGAATTTATAAATTAATTTTGGAAGATGTACCATCTTTATGATTGTGATGCTTCACATTCTTGAACTTGGGATAGCTGTCCATTAATTTAGGTCTTTTTTAGGTTCATCAATAAAATTTCGTGTTTTTTCCATAAAGGTCTAATAGGTCTTTGGTTACATTTATCCCTAGGCACCTTAGTTTAAATTGCTATTGAAAACGGCGTCCATTTTTAAATGACAGATGTAACCTGGATGTCCTACCTAAAATAACCCCTTCCTGTACTTTATTTTTTCCTGCTAGAACTTACCACTGCTTCATTATTATTATATTTTTATTATTGTATCTTTCCTCCTAGAACAAACTCTCTAAAAAAAGAGGTGCATTGTCTAATTTTCTTTGTTTTTCTCTCCCTAATCCCAATGACAGTATCTGGCAATATAATAGGAGAGTCAAAATGTGTGTGTGTGTGTGTGTGTGTGTGTGTGAGAGAGAGAGAGAGAGAGAGAGAGAGAGAGAGAGAGAGATTTTATTTATCAGTTTGTTGATGAACGTTTGAGTTGTTTTTATGTTTTGGATATTGACTAGCATTATCATGTGTTTTTCTTTTTCTTGGGTAAATATCTAGGAGTGGAATTTAATTAGATGTGTTTTTAATTTTCCTTGAAGTGTTTGTATGTGTATAGTCTCACCAGAAATAGATGAGACCTCCAGTTTCTCTGCATGGTTGTCAACATTGGATCTCATCAGTCTTTTTTTATTTTAGCCATTCTGATCGATGTAAAATAATGTCTTGTCACATTAATGGCTAGTCTGATGAGTAGCCATCTGGTGCACTTTCACTTTCTCATTGACCAGTCATGAACCTTCTCTTAAGAATGTCTGTTCAAGTCTGTCCATTTTAAATTCCTTTGTTTTTTCATTGCTTGGGGAATTCCTTTTATATTCTAGTTTTTAGTCCCTTGATAGATACATGCTTTGCAAGTAACTCCGCTTACCCCACCTAGTCTGTAAGTTGCCTATTCCTTCCCTCTCTCTCTCTCTCTTTCACACACACACACACACACACACATACACACTTCTTTCTTTCTTCTGCGAATAGAACCCAGGGATGCTTTACCACTGAGCCACATCCCTAGCCCTTTTTATTTTTAAGGGTCACATTAAGTTGCTAAGGTCTTACTAAATTGCTAAGGTTGGCCTCAAACTTGCTATCCTCCTGCCTCAGCCTCCTGAGTCTGGGATTTTAGGTATGCATCACTGTGCATGGTTCCTATTCATTTTCTTATGTCTTTAATGAGGAGACAAGTTTGATGAAGTTAAACTTAGCAATTCTTTATCTTACGATTATTTCTTCTTGCATTCTCAGAAATATTTGCCCAACGAGGTTGCAAATATATTCTTCTGTTTTCTTCTGGGAGTTTCGTGGTTCTAGTTTTTATGTTTACATCTAAGAAAAATATTAAATAATTTTCCACATATGAAGAGAGGCAAGAGTTGAGGGGTTTTTTTCTTTTTTCTTTTCCCCCTATTCATAAGGATATCCAGTAATTACAGAACCATTTTTTGAATTAAATTGACTTGGTACCTTGCATTCTATTGTATTGACTCTATATTTTTAAATCATCCTGTGGAATGTTTTCTTTTTTCCTATTTCATTCTACTGTTTGTCTCCTCTTACCCCAACATTGTTTTTAAATTTCCTTTTAAGTGTTAAGGTCAAATTTTAAAAGTATTCATCTAGCACCTATGTGTTCCAGACCCTTTATCTACATTGCTTATAACAATCATATAAGGTAACTGTCATTTCCTATCTGCCAGCCCCCATCATCATCATCATCATCGTCGTCATCATCATCATCATCGTCATCAGGGTTGCAGAATGTAAGACAAGTTCAATGGGCCACATTTGTTTTTTGTTTTTTTTTTTGAACCGGGATTGAACTCAGGGACACTTGGCCACTGAGCCCCATCCCCAGCCCTATTTTGTATTTTATTTAGAGACAGGGTCTCACTGAGTTGCTTAGGGCCTCGCTAAGTTGCTGAGACTGGCTTTGAACTCACAATCCTCCTGACTCAGCCTCCCAAGTTGCTTGGATTACAAGCGTGCGCCACCGCGCCCGGCTAATGGGCCACATTTGAACCCCAGCATGTATTATTATAAATCCTGTGATTTTTCTACCAGTTCAGAAATTAAGTACACATGCCTTTGCAAGGAACTTAAACTCTACCAATATTTTCCCTCATGCCACTCCAGTTACATCTCTTAATGTTTCCTTGGTAGTGCTCAATTTTTTAACCAAACCGGTTCCATAGCATGCTCTACCCTTTTCTGCATGGATGCCTTTGTTGGAAAGCCCTCTTCACCCACCGTCTGTACTTCTTAAATAGGCAAATATTTACGTGTCCATCTCAAAAGAATCTCTTCATCCATTACTGAACCCAGCAATCAGATGTGATAATTCTGCTTTAAAATTCTTCTGCCAGTTTATTCATTCATTTATTTAGTTATCTGGTGCTGGGAATTGAACTTAGGGGCATATACTTCACTATTAAGCTACATTCCGAGTCCCCTCTTATATTATTGCTTTATAGCTCCAATGGTACTCGTGATATTATTATTTTATTATTATATATTCTTGCCCATTTTTCTCCACTAGGAGGAAAATTCTTTGAGGGCAGCATATTGTCTTTGTGTCTCTTGTATAGGCATTTCAACAGATTTGAGTGAAAGAAATATTTTGATGTAGCCAAAGGACCTTTGATCAGAGTTAAAGAAAGTTTAAAAAAGTGGACAAGTTAACCCAGCATGTGATTCAGGATAACCCCAAAGATTATTCTCTCAGTTTAATCCCTATTAACTTTGTTTTCTCCAAATCAGATCTTTCCAGTTGGAAGACTCTCAGAACTGTAGCAGAGATTTTGTGGAGATTCGAGAAGGAAATGCCACAGGTCACTTGGTGGGACGATACTGTGGAAACATCCTACCATTCAATTATTCATCTGTTTTGGGGCATATTCTGTGGATCCGATTTGTCTCAGATGGCTCAGGCAGTGGTATGGGCTTCCAGGCCACATTTGCTAAGAGTAAGTTGCTCTCTTTTAGTGATGGCTCCCAGAATATGTCCTATAAAGTAGACATGGTAACAAAACTTTCAGTAATGCATTAAGCAGGAAGAATCCTTAACTCTACACTCTTCTTCCATATTGTTTAGGGAATTGATTTGTTATAAAGTATGTTAGAAGAACTAAACCACATGTGAATGGTTTATTAAGAACAAGAGAGAACATTCTCGGTAGTTCAAATCCCTTTATAAGCTTTAGTTTCTATCTAATGTTAAATTGAAATTTTTATGATATTGTTTTAAAGAGTCTTCTAATATAGTTCAGGTTGGATATATCATTCTACCAAATGTGTTTCATTTGATCCCATAAACTCTGTTCTTCAAACTAAAGACAGTTAGTGTTACTTTGGTATGACTTGAGTGCTTAGATATTTTAACTACAGGGTATTCTTCCAATAGGATTAGAATGTTAACTGTTTTTACTTTTTTAACTCAAAATTTTCATAATGGGCTCTTCTGTTTGTTCAGGTTCTCTTATAGAATTTAAAAAAGAAAAGCATTCCCTTCTTTTTTAAAACAAAGCAAAACAGGTAAAGGACCTCCCAGTGTCCCTGAGGTCTGGGAGCTCCTTTTCACATGGGAAGTTGTCACCTCTTTTCACACCAGGCAACCTTTCAAGGAGATGGAATTCCATTCACAAAGTCTCCCTTCTCCAAGGAATTAATAGATAGTCCAGAAACCAAAAGGGAAGCTGTATTTCTTTCAGTTGTCAGAAAGGAAATCACAGTCGATTGGAAGTCTATCCTTTTCAGCATCCCTTGTGTCTTTTTTTGTTGTTGTTGTTGTTGTTTTCATTTGATTAAAGAGCTATTCTAAGTAGGTCTGATTTATTACTCTGTTTTCCCTCCTAGTATTTGGCAATGATAATATTGTGGGAACTCATGGGAAAATTGCCTCTCCCTTCTGGCCTGCAAATTACCCCCACAACTCCAACTACAAATGGATAGTAAATGTGAATGCATCTCAAGTCATCCGGGGTAGAATCTTGGAGATGGACATTGAAGCAACACAGAACTGCTATTATGACAAACTCAGGGTGAGTTTCTATGTGCAATGTTTATAATTTTGATTGGTTGCTATTGGTCTCTTCTAAATCATGATTGCTACCTCTATGTTTACCTGAACAAAGGTGACTCCAGTTTTATATTTACTATTTTCTGTTCTGTATCTAAAGATTTTTTTGTTCAGCATTATTGTAATTATTGGACTTTGTCTAAGCATGCATGTAAGGAAAATTAATTTTTCTGTCTCATATTCCATAATCCTGTTTGTTCTTGCATTGGAGTGTTGAAGATGTAAAAGATCATGGATACTTAAATCAATCCAAAAATTGGATGACAGTTGCCATTCAGACATCAGCTATTGTAGCAATAACAGAAACACTGTCATATCTTCCAGGTCAGGATCCTATCTTCTTATCTTGAATACTCTATGCCTTGAGTAGGACCCTGAACCTGATAGGTGTTCAATATGTAAGGAAATAATGACTACATTATTTGAAAAAATGAGATTCAGGAGAGGATTTTATAATAACTATTGCAAATGAAATTGTGGCCAATTATTTGGAAACCACAAAATGTGTCTCTACGTAAGATATTTTAATATTTTAAACCAAATGGAAGAGATCAAGTGCTTTGAACAGGCTGAGCGCTGCAGGATGTGGTTCTCTGTTGTCATTGATTCTCTTTCCTTCTGTGGAGACTCTTTAGGATACTCACTCACTTTTCTCTCATTAAATCTTTCCTTTTTCTTCTTTCTTCCTAATTGCTCCCTTTGAGGCCCCCAAACACATGAAGTATGGCCGTTGAGTAACTTTCCTAGTTTCTACTTTTCCACACACAAATTTTACTGTGAATCACCTAATAAGCTATATCCCACAGAGCATGTTTATTAATATAATTCTGCAACAAAGCTATAAATATTTTAAGACACCGTCCTTAAACTATTTGTAATAATATTTACATTAATGGCACTTTCTGTTATAAACTGAAATAAAATGTTTAGTATTTTTCCACTATAATAAAGTGGTAAAATAAAGTAGCAATACAAGGCATCTTCTAAATTTTTCTTTTTTATGGAGAAAAATACAGGTATTTGTCTAATTACAATATCTATTATCTTTTTTTTTTACATGCAGATTTTTGATGGGTTGGATATTCATTCCATCCTAATTGGAACTTACTGTGGCACCCAGACTGAAACTTTTAGCTCCAATAGAAATTCTTTGACTTTTCAGTTTTCTTCTGACTCTTCAGTCTCAGGGAAGGGATTCCTCTTGGAGTGGTTTGCAGTAGATGCTCCCGCTGGACCTTTACCTACCATTGCTGCAGGTCTGTTTGGTAATGAATGGCATTCTACTCAGGACTGATATGTATAGGACAATATTTCAAAGGATCCTATCATAAATCACTAATGAATAAACCCTGATGTCCTTCCTTTATGTGTTCAGATATCTTTTAAAATTCATAAATACTACATTTTGTAAAAAAAAAAATGCATTTTTTCTTGAAAATGAATGTTTCTTGTTATGATTTTCATATAAATTAGGTGCTCACTATCCATGAAGATAAAGTACTTATATTTTCTAGAAACTACTTGATTCACAATACTGCTCCCCCATGCACACACACATTAAGGATCAACTAAACAGATCGTAATTTTTTTCTCTAGATTTTATTTCATAAAAAACACATATTAAAAGTTTTAATAATAAAAATTAAAATAATAAAACAATTTTTTATAAGTACTAACATTTTGAGCATTGTGTCATCAGCATTTCTTACTCATGCAGTTTTGGCCAATGAAGTCAATTCAACATATATTTATAGGTGATTTATTATGGATACGGTGAGGTCACTGAGAAATGAAACCAATATATATCTCTACCTCCAGGGGTTTAAAAGTAATTGGGAAATACAAAGTACTTATCTAATAGTTAATAATAGTTGAGTAATTAAATAATTAGGTAACAAAGCAAGTGGTTCTGTCAGCGAATAAGCAACCAGGAAAATGAGTTTGATGTGGACCTAGGTCATGTGATAGAAATTTAACACGTTAGTTAACTGCAGTGGTGCACACCGGTAATCCCAGCTACTTGGGAGACTAAGACAGGAGGATCTCAAGTTTAAGGCCAGCCTAGGTAACTTAGCAAAACCCTGCTTCAAAATAATATAAAAAGGGATGGGGATACATCTCAGTGATATAGTGCTTGCATAGCATGCACAAGGACCTGGGTTCTATCCCAGCACAGCAAAAAGAAAAAGAAAAAGAAAAAAAATTCAAAAATTCGTCAAGTAGGAAGACATTATTCACTATATCAGTCAGGAAATGCTCAGTCATGTTGCAGAAACACATAATTCCAAACTCTTAGTAACTGAAAACAGCAAGGTTTCTTTCTTGTTCGCTGTACAAATCCTCCATAGATTGACTGGGTGCCTGTCATCATCATTACTCCCTAACTCAGGCTGTTGGAGTTGCTGTCTGGGACATTGCCTGTGACCATGGAAGGAGGCAAAAGAGCCTGGAACGTCTCAGTCGGAAAGTGCTCAGTGTAAAAGTAACACATATCTTTTGCTCATAATTATTTGACTGAAACTGGTCAAATGTTCTCACCCAACCGTAAGAGAATCAGGGAATGCAATTCTAACAAGTATTTGAAAGTTGGAAGAAATAGACTATTTGGCAGACAACGTTAATGACTCTTGGTCTGTTATTGTGACAATTATCTTTTATAAATTCAAGATAAGGAATATTTCATAAAAAGGAAAAAATTCGAAGGCACCAGATAGCATTCAGCATTTGGATGTTTCACTTCAGCATTACTCTTTTTAAAAACTACTATAGCCTGTATAGTACTAGGATAGTAGGATTAGGACCTAGTCCTAGTGTACTTTATGTTTTCCTTCTGAAAATCCTAGTAACATTCAAACATATGGGATTAGAGTCATAAATTTCTGGAATGGCTAACTATATACCTCTGGGAAATCTATTTATCTATAAAAGTGATGAAAATACTGGGAAAAAATTGTCAAAATCAACTTTTTGAGGACTCTAGAAATTAACCAAAGCCTTACAACAAGCTGAGAAGGTTTTATTCAAGACAATAGCAGATTCTCAGTAAGAATGGTCATCTTTGTGGTATCTTAACTTCTCTAGTGCCATCCTTCCTCCTCTTCCTAGCTTTGCAGGAACTTTACAACAGCCTCACAACAATGGTAACTGTGAAAAACACAACTTAGCAGAATAGGAAGAACAGGGTAGAACAGGTTTGGATCTCCAGAAAACAGGCTACCTCCAAGGAATTTCCATTATCTGACCTGTCTGCAAACTTCTTGGAAAATTGCTTTCTCACATCTTGTCTTCACTTGACCTGCCTAAAGAGCTCCCTGTATAAACAGCCCTACCCTTAGGGTACTTGCTAAATACAATCAGCAGCAGCTGTTTAACATCAGAACTACTTGAGAAAGTGATACCAGTTACAGCTAATGAGAAACTGACCAAAAAGCATGAAAGGAAAAACTGAAGAATTAGATATGTCTCTAAGGCTTTCAAAAGCTCTGGCATATTTCTTGGAGTCTAGAAGACCACAAACATGTACATGCCTATTTATATTCCCAAGAAAAGAACCAAGAAGATCCTAATTTCTCACTTCCATATGAACTTGAGTTTCTGTAAATGTAGGAAGTAAAAGCTAAGGCAGAGTTGTAAACTGTCTATTGGAACCATACAAAATTCCTTAGAAATAACTGGGAGACTTTTTGGTTCAAAGTACTTAAATCTCTATCTAATGATTAGTTGACCAGTAATTTGAACAGAAACTCAGTGGTTACATACAACAAAGAATACAAATACTATATAATTAGTGCAAATAGTCAATACACTAACAGTAACAGCAAACCTTGGAAAGTATTGATTTCCAAAGTTCCCAGTTTTACAAATGTCCAATTTTCAACAACAACAAAATGATGAGACACAAAGAAACTGGAATGTATAGCTCCCACAAAGGAAGAGAATAATCAAAAGAGACTATATTGGAGGAACCCAAGAGGTTGGCCTCAATTAACAAAGATTTAAAATTAGGTATCATAAATATATTAAAAACCTAAAGGGAATGGTGTCTATAGATTTAAAGGAAAGTAAGAGAATAATGTCTCACCAAATGGAGATTATCAAAAGTAATAGGAAAAGCATTTTTTAGAGAATCAACTAGAAGTTTTGGAGTTGACAAGCATAACTGAAATGAAAATGCATCAGAAAGGCTAAATATTGAATTTGAGCAAGCAAAAAAACAAAAACAAAGACAAAAACAAAACAACAACCAACAAACTTGTAGTTCATTGAGATTATCCTATCTGAAGAAAAGGAAGAAACGAAATAAATTGTACAGAGCCTCAGACACCATCAAGCATGACAACATATGTATAATGAGAGTCCCAGAAGACGAGAATAACATGAAAGAGAAACAAAGAATATTTGAAGAAATAGTGTCTGAATTCATCTAAAATTTGATGGAAAATATTAATCTATGCATCCAAGAAGCTTAACAAACATCACTCAAAAAGTTCTATGCCTAGACACAGCATAGTCAAAGTATGAAAGCTGAATATAAGGATCTTATCTTGAAGATTCAAACACCAAAATAGACAGGCAGACCAATGGTACAGAATAGAAGACACAGAGGCAAAGCCACATAAATACAGTTACATCATACTAGACAAAGGAGCCAAAAGCATACAAAGGAGAAAAGATAGCCTGTTCAACAAATAGTGGTGGGAAAACTGGAAATCCACAGGCAGCAAAATGAAATTAAACCCCTATCTCTCACCCTGCACAAAACTCAACCCAAAATGAATCAAGGACCTAGGAATTAGACCAGAGACCCTGCACCAAATAGAAGACAAAAGCCAAATCTTCATCATGTTGGCTTAGGATCAGATTTCCTTACCAAGACCCCCAAAGCACAAGAAATCAAAGCAAGAATCAATAAATGGGTTGGATTCAAATTAAAAAGCTTTTTCTCAGCAAAGGTACAATCAATCATGTGAAAAGAGAGCCTACAGAGTGGGAGAAAATCTTTTTCACACACACTTCAGACAGAGCACTAATCTCCAAAATTTATAAAGAACTTACAAAACTTTACACCAAAAATACAAAGAACCCAATCAATAAATGGGTCAAGGCCCTTGACAGACACTTTACAGAAGATATAAAGGCAATTAATAAATATATGAAAAAGTGTTCAACATCTCTGGTAATTAGAGAAATGCAAATTAAAAGAATTATAATATTTAATCTTACTTCAACTAGAATGGCTATTATCAAAAACACAAACAATAATAAATGTGGGCATGGCTGTGGGGAAAAAGGCACACTTATACATTGCTGACTGGTGTTGCAAATTGGTGCAGCCACTCTGGAAAGCAGTGTGGAGTATCCTTAGAAAACTTGGAATGGACCCAATTTTTGACCCAGTTATCCCACTCGTCAGTTTATCCCCAAAGGACTTAAAATTGGCATACTACAGAACGCAGCTGCTCTACCATGGATGAATCTCAGAAACATTATGTTTAGCAAAAGAACCAATCACAAAAGGTTGCTTTTTATGATTCTGTTTATGCGAAATGCCAAGGATAGACAAATCTAGAGATGTAGAAAGTAGATTAGTAGTTGTATAGAGCTGGTAGAGCAGAAGAAGAAAGTGGGGGAGATCGGTAGGACTTGCCAGTGGTGCGGGTTTGCAAATGAGTGGTGACAATTTGAACTGGGAAGACTGTCAAATACCTACAGTGCTGTGGGAGTGAGAGTTGGTAACACCTTTTCAAAGGTGTTACCCACCTTTGAAATGCCCAGGAGAAGACTCCTGGGCAAGTCCCAGCAAATCAAGCTCCAAAAAGTTATTATAATGAAAAAATAAGAAACTTCCTCAAATATGTAAGTATAAGAATGTTGGCATTGATAATGATTTTAGTCATGAAAATGTGGAGAACATAGGACTTATCGACCCTGGGGTGAATTTAGGATGGCACATCGACTTGTTAGAATTTGATATGTGCATTCATAAAATGCTTTACAGGACCATCTCATCATAGGAAGTGCATGATGCTATGTTTTGTTAATCACAGTTGGGTTATGAAAGATTGTGCTCAGTATGATCCCAACTAATGTTTAACAGTATATAATCACCTGTAAAAAGAAATATAGTAGTCTTTTTACATATAATGTCTTTTTAATTTCTTGTGTGTGCTGCTTAGGTTTTTCTTAGAAAAGTCTAGAGAATATATTTGTTTTATAATTTGAAAACAAAACAATGATAGGTACTTTTAAAATCAGAAAGCCTTAAGCTCATGTGTTTCTTTAAACATTGAAAATGGCTGGTCAAAGTAGTGTGGCAATTCCTCAGAAAACTTGGAATGGATCCACCTTTTCACCCAGTTATCCCACTCCTCAGTTTATACCCAAAGGACTTAAAATTAGCATGCTTCAGTAATGTAGCCGCATCAATGTTTATAGCAGCTCAGGTCACAAAAACTAGACTGTGGAACCAATCCAGATGCCCTTCAACAGATGAATGGATAAAGAAACTGTGGTATACATACACAATGGAATATTATTCAGCCCTAAAGAAGAATAATATCATGGCATTTGCAGATAAATGGATGGAATTGAAGAATACAAGGCTAAGTGAAATAAGCCAAGCCCCAAAAACCAAAGGCCAAATATTTTCCCTCATAAGTGGATAATGATGTATAATCAGGTTGGGGGGTTGGGGGTGGGAGAAGAATGGAAGAACTTTAGATTACGTAGAGAGAATTGAGAGGGGGTATGAAAAATGGTGAAATGAGACAGACATCATTACCCTATGTACTTGTATGATTACATGAATGGTATGAATCTACATCATGCACAACCATAGAAATGAAAAGTTGTACCCTATGTGTGTACAATGAATCAAAATGAAGTCTGCAAAAATAAAAAATAATTTAAAAAGGAAGGAATTGTGAATAAGAACCTAGAGTCACGTAGAAGAAATGATAGATAAAGGATGGAGGCGAATGTGAACAATCTGATGGGCAAGAACCCAACTAGGATCCAAAATCACAACTGGTTGTGGTGTGGTGGACTGAGAAGCAGCATGTGGCATCATCTGACCAGAAAGTCAACTTTTCTGTCTGCTGGGTTTCCATCTTTTGCAGAGCTCAAGGGTCAGTGCTGTATTTTTGAGGTAACATACATCTTAGTTTCTCAAGGTTTTCTTTTTTTTTTGTACTTGTCCACAGCAATAATGAACAGCCCCTCCAATAAACTAGCTAATAATCATTATAAAATAATGAAAAGAAAAGACTATGACTTGTCATGTAAAAAATGCTCAATAAGATTAACCAAATCCATGAAGGCCAGAAGACACATTCAAAGTGCTGAAATAAAAAGACTGTCAATCAAGATTTCTATATTCAGCAAATGTATTCTTTAAGCACAAATCAAAACATTTCCAGTTAAATGAAAACATGGAATTCATTGTTAGCAGTCCTGCCCTATGAAAAGGAGTGAGGTTTTTAGGCTGAAATGAAAGGTTCTTGTAGATACAAGAACCTACTAGACAGTAAGGTAAAGATAACTATATGATTAAATAGAAAAGACAATATAAATGTATTTCTGTTTGTAACTCTTCTACCATCTGATTTTTAAAAATACCCTCATAAAACAAAAATTGTAAAACTACATTAATGAGCTTATAGTATTTAATGATATAATTTGATGACAATAAATTTCATAAAGAATGAGATGGGCAGGAATGGGGATACACAGGTTAAACATCTGTAATTTGAAAATCTGAAATGCTGTGAGACCTTAGACTTTCTGAGCTCCAACAAAGCACTTAGAGAGTTTAGATTTTGCAGCATTTCAAATTTTGTATTTTCCTTTCTTTTCTTTCCTTCCTCCCCCTGCTCCTCTCTCCCTCCTTCCCTCCCTCCCCTCTCCTCCCTCCCTTCCTTCTCCTCCCTCCCTCCCTCCCTCCCTCTACCTTTCTTTCTTTTTTTTCTCCTTCCTTCCTTCCTTCCTTCCTTTCTTTCTTTCTTTCTTTCTTTCTTTCTTTCTTTCTTTCTTTCTTTCTTTCTTTCTTTCTTCTTTCTTCTTCCCTTCTTTCTTCCTTTCTTCCTTCCTCACCAGGAATTGAACCCAGGGTGCTTAACTGCTGAGCCACATCCCCAGTCCTTTTCATTTTTTAAGTTTGAGATAGTGTCTCACTAATTGCTTAGGGCCTCACTAAATTGCTGAGGCTGCCTTTGAACTTATGATCCTCCTGCTTCAGCCTCCCAAGCTGCTGGGATTACAGGCACTTGCCACCATGTCTGGTCTCAAATTTTGTGTTTCCATATTAGGGATGTTTAGCTGGTAAGATCTATGCAAATATTCCAAAATTCAAAAAAACTTCAAAATCTGAAAGATTTCTGGTCCCGAGAATTTTGGGCCTTGTCCACATACTTACTTATGCTTACCTAATAATCAACACTCCATAATAAAAGATTTATACGGCAAAATTAGGGCAAAAAGTATAACATGATACATACATAAATGGTGATTTCATCCATAAAAGGTGAAATATAGAAATCATGGCTATCTGAATCAGTGAGTTTAATAAAATATTTATTGATTGAGAAACTTGTTCCAATTGATTTCAGTATAGAGCTATCAATTTAAAGTGGAAAAATGTGGGTGTCTTTCCCTCTTTAGAGGTATTCAGAGGTGCTGCTCTTTATTCTGCAGGTGCTTGTGGTGGGTTCCTGAGGACTGGAGATGCGCCACTCTTTCTTTTCTCCCCTGGATGGCCTAGAAGCTACAGTAATGGGGTGGACTGTACTTGGCTTATCCAGGCTCCTGATTCTACTGTGGAATTCAACATCCTCTATGTGGATGTTGAGTCTCACTCAACCTGTGGCTATGATAGCCTTGTGATAAGAGATGGTGAGAAAAATTAAAAGGAAAACATTCAGAGTTATATTCAGTTCTCATACTTGTTTGCAGCCTCTATCCATTTTGTATGATATTTCCTAGATATTATGATCAATGAAGTCATCAAATACAAGAATTGGCCATCATTTTTGGAGAATGTATGGAAAACATTAAGTTGCCCAGTACCAAATTTCAGGAATAACACAACATTCCTAAGAGAAGACAAATAGATTTGAGAAGCCTGAGTAGGAAATAATAGTACGAATTTCCATGTTGTGTTACTTTCTTTAGATGCCTTGGGGATAAATATCAACATTCTATATCTATGACTTTAAAATCTAAGGGAAAAGTACTTATAATTGTGATGTATTGATTTCTTGTTGTCTCCTCAATCTCTGGTAGAATAAGTAGAATTAAGGAATAATAGGTCTGCATATTTTCCTTCATATGCAAGTATGGTATTGCTATACAGTGACATTATTCATGAGGGACATAAATAATGCCGATAGACAACATGCACAAAATTGTGCTTTACTATTTGCATGGGCTGCAATGCAGGAAGACAATAGGAAGTTCATAACCTTCACATCAGAGTATCTCACTGTGGTCCTCAAATCAACGCCTCCTGAAAACTAGTTAGAAAGGGAGATTCTCAGAGAAAAAAAAAAAAGTTATGGTTGCTTTTGACCCACAGTTTATTAATATGTGGGGTCTTTCTACCCTCAACTCTCATCCCTAGCCCACATCCCCTTCACCCTAGTGAGAAAAATCAAATGGTGGAGGTCCCCATTAGACATTAAGACTTACATCAGTCGTACAAACATGAAGCTAGACATTAAGACTTATATCAGTCGTATAAACATGAGATGATAAACTCCTCCCCTCTCCCCCTACTTTTTCTATCAATATTCAGCTATAAGCACATGCCTCTGAAAAACAAGTCTTTCTGATGTTAAGGAATTCCTATGGATATTAAAATTTAAATTTTTTGATGTAATAGGTGAATTTTTGTATTCATAGTCTGAGCGTTCAGCATCTGGTGGAAGCCTTTTAAAAATCTTCAGTAGGAAATTCCACCAGCGAAGTAAATTATGGTTGTTCTTTAAAGGTTAGATTCTAGTGGCTTAGCTTTCTGTTCCATCAATAACTCCTCTTGGAAGCTTAGACTCTAGGATTCCTAGTGTTCTGAGAAAAATGCGTGGCTGGGTGGCAAAGGATGGAGATTCTTAAGACATCACCTTTTCATGCTAATGTTCCCTTTCTTCTGTCACAGGAGACAATAACTTGGCTCAGCAGCTAGCAGTCATCTGTGGCAGAGAGATCCCTGGGCCCATCCGGTCTACTGGGGAGTACATGTTCATCCGCTTCACCTCTGACTCCAGTGTCACCGGGGCAGGCTTCAACGCCTCCTTTCACCAAAGTAATGTGTTCAGACGTTTGTTTCCTTTCATCTCCTCTCATCTCTGTCTTCTCTCTCTCAGGTATACTCTGCTCATTTTCCCATGCCAGGACACAAGTTATAGTCAGAGGACACAGGTCTTTGCCACCTCTGGATGCTCGTCCGTATGTCAAGGACTGAGTCCTGATATGAAACCCTGGGACTCAGTTGTACAAAAAAGCCTTCTGCCTTCCGGTCATTGAGTGGGGCATCCCATCCCCAAAGGAGGTGTGTTCAAGGTGGACATCAGAGTGAGATCTCTGACACAATTTCCCAGCCTAGCTGAGGGCTGGAACTCCAAGGCAACGCATATCAATAACACATCAAAGGAGAAATAGGTCAATATTATCTTCAATCCAAGAAATGACCAGTAAACATGATATAGAAAATATCTTCATAAATGCCTTGGTCGAAATCATCCATTTCAACATTGGCAGGAAGAGTTTGTTGCTCTTGAAATTTAAGTTTAATGAATCAGAGACTGTGTACAGTATAGGAGATACTGTTACGTGAGTTTGATCAAGGCTTTCAGAGCTTGACACTGAGGTCTCATAATAACTTCCTTCCTTCCTTTCTTTATTTTGGCACCAGGGATTGAACCCAGGGGCGCTTAAACCCTAAGCCACATCCCCAGTCCTTTTTAAAATTTGATTTTGAGATAGGATCTCGCTGAGTTGCTTAGGGCCTCGCTAAGTTGCTGAAGCTGGCTTTGAACTTGTGATTCTCTTGCCTTAGCCTCCCAAGCCTCTGGGATTACAGGCGTGCACCACCACATCAGCTCATAATTTTAAATCCAAGTTAGATTAAAGTTAAAGAAGCAGTCTATGGAATATTGACTCTCATGTGTGAAAAACATCCTCTTAAAGCAGATTCTCAGTTTAATATTAAAAAATCTATTTCCTTCATTATTGTATATAGCTTTTTAACAATCAGGAAAGCAGTCTGTATGGTGGTTTAAAAGAATAGACTTTGCAATTTGATGGATTAAAGATAAATTTTCGCCTCTATGTTTTAACTAGGTGTGTGAGCTTTCCTCACTCACTCACTGATGAGCTGTGGAGTCCCTGACAAATGGCAAATTAATGGCTGCTCCAACCACTTCTCACTCTTTCTCAAATGTATGTGTGTGACAACTCTCCTGTGTATGTATATATGTCATACATGATGACACACATTCTACCTGTTGCCAAACCCAGTGATTGTACCCTCTAGATGGAGTCCATCTAGATTCCAACCACTTGGGTTGGGGATATGGCTCAGTTGGTAGAGTGCTTGCCTTGGAAGCACAAGGCCCTGGGTCCAATACCTAGCACCATCAACCATCCTTGTCCAGGTCTGTTTTCTCCTCATACTGACAACCCCCTCTTTATTAGATCTTAGATTATGGTTTCCCTTGCCTGTACCCCTTATAGTCTTAGTATTGCAGACAGTGATCATTTTATAATTTAAACAAGATGATGCTGTTCTAATCACAAAACCTTCAATGTCTTCCTCTTCTTACTTGGAATAAGTCCTTTCTGCTTCCTGTATACCCTGGCCATGCTGTTCTCAGGCTCTCCCTTGGATTTCCCTGGTGGTCCTCTTAACCTTTACACCTTTCATTCTCTGGACCAGAATATTCTTCTCCCACAAGGCCACCTAGCTCCATTCCCCCTTTCTTTCAAACTCCTGCTCAAATATTCCTCCAGGATCTGTCATCTAACTTCCCTGGATGAGAGAGTACCCGTCACCCTCCAACACTCCTATTTTCCTCAAAAGACACTCATATGTTATATATTTGCTTGTTGCATGTTTCCTCCCTCTATAAAGTAAGCTTAAGCTAGAAGTGATGGTGCTCCAGGCGATCTGGGAGACTGAGGCTCCTAAATCACAAGCTGGAACACAGCTTGGAAAATTTAGAAAGCCTGTCTCAGAAGAAAATTTTAAAAGGTCTGGAGATATAGCTCAGTGGTAGAGTGATTGCCAGCATGCATGAGGTTCTGGGCTTAATCCCCAGTACTGCAAAAATAAACAAACAAAAATGAAATAAGTTTTATGCAAGTGTTAAGTAATTTGTTCCCATTGCTTCCCCCACTCCATCACAGATCTCGACTACAACAGCAGCACAAAGTACCCATCAGTGATGCCCATTCTCATTCTGCCAATCCTTTCCCCTACTTTGATCCCCTTTAATTTCAAGCCTCATTTCTATTCCCTGTCCTTTGAAACTACCAAGAAAAAACAGGCAAGCCTAAAAACCTGATTGTCAATGTCCTTCTAATAACCTACCCTTCTTCCTTCTTGGAAAGGCTGTGGTGGATATTTGCATGCAAACAGAGGGATCATCACATCCCCCAAGTACCCAGAGACCTACACTCCCAACCTCAACTGCTCCTGGCACATCTTGGTCCAGAGTGGACTGACCATCGCTGTCCATTTCGAACAGCCCTTCCACATTCCAAATGGAGATGCTTCTTGCAGTCATGGGGATTACCTGCTGGTAGGTCTGGCTGGCTGTCCTTTCTCATTCCTGTCTCTGCCGACTTCATTTAGAAAACACAGAGATGATTTTTCTCTCTCGGGACACAAATCAATAGGACTTTTCCACTCCGTCTTTCCCAATGTAAAGGACTCATGCAATTTTAATATGCCTTTTCAGCTAAGAAATGGACCCGATATCTATTCCCCTCCTTTGGGACCCCATGGAGGAAATGGGCGTTTTTGTGGGAGTCATCCTTCATCAACTCTGTTCACCTCAGATAATCAGATGTTTGTTCAGTTTATTTCTGACAGTAGTAATGGAGGGCAAGGATTTAAGATCAAGTATGAGGCAAAGAGTCTGGGTGAGTATATCTACTGAGATTGTATTTTCACTTTTCCTGCAATTGCTTGACTTTCTTTGTTTACATGGATTGGAGGAAAAGTCATGTAAATTTTTCTTTTCTGAACAAAGAATAAACCCTTAATAAGAATGGTGATATAGCTCAGCTGGTAGAGTGCTTGCCTAGTAAGCACAAGGCCCTGGGTTCAATCCCCAGCACCACCAAAAAAAAAAAAAAAAAAATAGCTATCTATTATCAAGCACTTACTATATGCTCAACACTTTCAATCTCTTAACATGAATACTCTTTAAGGAAAATATCATTATTTTCATTTTTCATGTACATAAAATAAAAAAGTTTGGAGTCTTCTCTGTTAACTTTTTATAGTTAGTGACCAAAGTGACATTCTCTGTGTGTACAAAATGAACTGATCGTATTGATCCCTGGAATATCTTAGACCTTTCCATTATAAAATGTCCAGTTAAACCTAGCGATAGAAACATTGAAAAGCTTATTATTGCTTTGTTTAATAATTTATATGCTTCCTTTTAAAAGAACACTAATCCTATTTCTATTTTTACTCATTTAATTATTCTACATTATAATAGCAATCTTATTTAATCAACTTTAACTGCATTTAATTATAACTAATTCTGTTGCAATAATTTGATTTTTGTGATATTTACTTTTTAATAATGTTTAATTGAATAAATAAATAGTCATAGCTTCAAAAACAGGAAGTAGTGTTAACAGAGAGCAATAGCAATAATATCTTTGCTCGTTCCCCTGAAATTAAATAATATGGATTTCAGGATGATCTTGTGATCTTAATCCCAGATTCTTGATTACATTTCAAAATACATATTGTTCTCAGTAAAACCATAATTGTGCATTCTCCCAGATATGAGAATGTAAAGCATCAACTTCATTTCTTTCATTTTGGGAAAGGAAAGGAAATAAAAATCTCTATCAACTATCATAAAAAATCATCTAATAGATTGAGTAGAGTCCAAGGCAACAAGTGACATACTTCTGTCATTCCCAGTACACGTGGCTGTGGTCCACAGCTTTAACAGCTCTGTGAGCTGCAGCTTCAGTGCTTTATGAGTTGTGAACTCATTCTTCCCTGCCCCCATATTGAACTTCATGACTGTTGTGAATGGCTGGATTTCACCTGATATGGAAGCATTGTCAGAGTAAGAGAGTCTTAGGTCTGGTGAATAGACTTCAGCCCAACCTTCAGAACTGTATTGTCCCATTGATTGATATTTTCTATAATTATCATGATAATTCAGATGCACTAAGGTTTGCTTAACAACATTGCTTTTCTATTCTTTTGTGGACTCACTATTCATGTATGTATGGTTGTGGCCATTATCTCCTCCCAATCTGTCTTCAAGCTTATAACTTCTCTTAATGTTAAATTTAAAGAAAAATCTTTTTGTCTCAAAAACTTTTGTTAGGGCTGGGGTATAGCTCAGTTGGTAGGGTGCTTGCCTTGCAAGCACAAGGCCCTGGGCTCAATCCCCAGCACCACAAAAACAAAACAAAACAAAACAAAAACCAACTTTTGTTGTACAGCCCCAAACAACATGATCACTCTTGTTTCTTCCTCCTAAGTCAATCATTTTCCCTGACTACGATGCTTCTTCTCCTGCCTTCCTGGCTACTTTCCACTGTATACACTTCAAGGCCGCTCCCATTTCTTTAACATACATTCCTGTGTGAATAATGTTTGACATCAAATTTGACTAGTTTCCTCTTCACTACGGTTGATTGAGATGTCTTTTATTCTCACCTCATTAACTGTCCCTTTAACTAATTTATAAAGTTCTTCTTGCTGTGCAAGCTTCCAAATTCTGTCAAAAAGTTCAGTGCAGTGGAGAAGACAGGCTAGCAAAGGCATAGTTAACATGCTGCATGATACATGCTAGATGGAGAGATACATCAGGAGCCATGTAAACACATAGAAGAAACAGCTAGTCTAGCTGATGGGATCAGAGAAGACTCCCAGAGGAGGTAGATGGCTCGAGGGATCTGTCAACTAGTGAAGAAAAGATATGACAATGTATCACATCTCAGTGTTAAAAGATAAGGCAAATTCAGTTTTGAAAGAATTTAATACTGTTGATAGAGTGAAAAGGAGGTAAATATGGTAAAGAAGCAGGCAGGAATCATTATGTTAAGAGCCATGAGAACCCACCCTAAGGACAGAAGATGTTAGCCAGGAGTTTAAAAGGGGACACTGAAAATTTTAATCCAAAGCATGCATGGCACGATCCGATTAGAAATATCAATGTGACTGCATCATTGAAAATATTTTGGAGGGGAAAAGGCTAAAGAGAGAGACCTAATAAAAGAGTTGAATCAGGAAAAAAAATTATCAAGTCCTGAATGAAGGCAGTGTCAGTAGCAAGGCAGAAGAAAGGGTATACTGACAGATTTACAAATACAGAACTGAGTGGATTTGGAGGTCATTTGGATGTGGAAGTTGAGGGAAGGGTTGGAGGAGCCATGGATAATTGCGAGGTTTCTGGTTGGGTAGGTGCATTTATCTCACAAACATCTATTAAAAGCTTTCTATGTGACAAATATTGAACTAGGTCCTGGGGATATAGCAGTAAACAAATGGAATCCATGTCCTCTTTGAGCTTAATTTTAGTTGTAAAGTACAGGCAAGAAATAAATAAAATAAGTACTATGTCATATGGTCAAAAGTGTGGGGCTGGGGATGTAGCTCAGTTGGTGGAGTGCCCGCCTCCTGAGCACAAGGCCCTGGGCTCAATCCCCAGCACCGCAAAATAAATAAATAAATAAAGTGTGTAGAACAAAAACAAGGTAGTGAAGGTGGGAACAGAGTGTCAGTAGGGGAGGTGATGCTGTCACTCTTGGGTGTGGAATTCTGGAGGGCAATTAGACAATTCCAGATTAAGACATGTTCAGTTTGAAATCTTTCAGTTTGAAATCTCTGAGTTACATCCAGGGGAGATGTCCAGGAGAATGTGGGAACATGAGTCTGGAGGTCAGAAGAGGGGTCTAGACTGAATCTATAACTACAGGAATCATCAATAGACCATTTGTAGTTTAAGACATGAGGATATAACATTAACCAGGGAATTAGAGGGAGAAGATGGGAGGCCTACAGAAAGATTCCTGGGAATCTCCAGCAACGTTTGTGAAGGAAAGAGGCACCTGTAGGCCAGAGGAGGACTGGTCATAGGAGCAAAAGAAGAAGAGCTTGGTGTCTAAGAAGCTGAGGGACACAAATGACAGGAGGGAAGTAGTCAATCATGTTAAATGCTATGAATATAAAATAAGTATCAAAAATGATCTTTGGGTGATTTCCAGGTGATTGAACAAGACAGCTTGAACAAGAGAGCTTGATAGGTTTGAAGAATTAAGTGGGGAATGTGAGGGGCTGGGTAGAGATTAACAGCACAGGAGAAGAGAGGTAAAGTACAAGATCCCTGAGGGGACAGAATGGGATGGGGTCCTGATCCAGATGTAGGAAGATAATGGAGAGGAGGTTTGAGAGGAGGAGGGCAGAGATGTAGGTGAATTTTTTTAGGATAGTAACAAATAGGAAATTACAAATTGACAGTATTTTTATTCGGAATTTCTTTTATTTTCTTTCTCAAGTAAAACTCCATGTAGCATGTTGAGAATCAAGAGGGAATGGGGTAGAGCAGGGTAAGGTGGCGCAATCCTATAATCCCAGGGGCTCAGGAGGCTGAGGCAGGAAAATCAAAAGTTCAAAGCCAGCCTCAGCAACTTAGTGAGGTGCTAAGCAACTCAGTGAGACCCTGACTCTAAATAAAATACAAAAAATGGGCTGGGGATGTGGCTCAGTGGTTGAGTGCCCTGGGTTCAATCCCTGGTACCAGGGCCTGGGCAGCGGGGAGAAGGAATGGGGAGAATAAATGGATTGGGGAGACAAGTTTTACATGACTGTTATCATTTTTATGAAAAGTTTATTTGAAGGAGTAGTAGGAGAATTGGGTAACAGAGTTGAGACTAGGAAACAGTATTTTCAGTGGGACCATTTGCATGAATGACTTGAATGCAACCATGAAATCATCATTTTGCAAGGGGAGTCTAAAGGAAAGATATGGAGCAAAGGAGTTCAAAGCTGTCAAAGGACTTTGCAATTCAGGCTTTCACAGGTGAGGGGAGTTCTGAGTAACAGCAAAATTCATGATGTGGCTATACACAGCTGAATAGCAGTGGAAGTATATATATAGCTTGAGTTCAGTAGATCAAGTACGTGTGGCTGGGTCATTGAACAGATTAATTTCATTGGCACAGTAAATGGGTTTATTCTTGCCTAGTTTGTTTGCTGAAATTGTCAAAGAATAATTACTGATAAAAGAAATGTATTTTTATATAATCCTTTGGTCTTTTAGAAAAGACCCTTTGTCCTTTGTCTTCTTGCAGGAAAAAAAAGACTAATAAATTCTTTTATGAAAACTCTCTCTTGCTCTTTAAATGTATCTAAATCCTGAAGATACATAATGAATGGATGTCCAAAAAGTTGTATAAATACATATGTGCTTAGTTTTTAAAGCATATCTAGATCACGGCTCTGCTCCACTCCATTGAACTGAACAATAACTGCCAGTCTATCTACATGTTCATCCAAGTGGTGGATTTGTATGCATGCTTGTACCATGCTGCACAAACTGTGTCTGTCATTTTGTTGACCTTAAGGAGGAATGAAGTTTCCAACAAGATCAGATGACCTGGCAAATTAAAAAGTGACACACCTGGAGCTGGATGTGGTAGCACACACCTGTAGTCCCAGCACTCAGGAGGTTAAGGCAGGAGGATGGCTTGAACCTAGGAGTTCATGATCAGCCTGGTTCAACACACTGAGGCCTCTCTCAAGAGAGGGAAAGGAAAAAGAAAATTCCAGATGATAGGAAATGGAGATGGGAAATGCAGATAAATTAACTTTAGAAAATGACTGCGGCAATTGACTGTCCTTCACCAGACTGTATATTGATTTAACTGTGTTTCCTGACAGCCTGTGGGGGCAATATCTACATCCATGATGCTGATTCTGCTGGATACGTGACCTCCCCCAACTACCCTGGCAATTATCCCCAGCATGCTAATTGCATTTGGATCATAGCCGCTCCTCCGGGGAAAGCTATAAGGTTGCAGTTTGAAGATCAATTCAGTATTGAAGCAACACCCAAGTAGGTCACCTCTGTTTTTAGTTTTCTCTTACCCAAGCTCAGTACTTTTTAGCTGGCATGTCTCAGAACCATTCATTTCTTCTTTTGTTAGCAGTACTTACTGGATAGGAAATCTAGGGACAAAGGGACAAGCTTAATGCCTGGAGCCTGAAAACCATGCCTGGCAGCCACTCTCCCATCAGCTGAGCAGATTATGAAAACAGATATTGTCCCTCATGACCCTTGACACATCCTCCAAAAGACATTGACGGTGGCTGTTTGGGATTTATGTTATCTGTTCTTCCTCCCACGGGAAAAGCATAGTGCTGCTAGTAGATGAGTATTTATTTGCTCAGCCTCATATTCAATGTCATGGATGATAAAATCTCTATTTAACAAATGGGAATTTGTGTGAGGTGGTACCAAGGGTCACCAGAGTCAGAAACAGCACTAAAGCAAATATAGGATTCTTAAAGAATTACAACCCAGAGTATGTCTTACTATGTTTTCAACAAAGGAAAACTACATAGTCCATAAGAAACCATCTATGGTTTTCTCTCTCATTTAACAAAGGTGTTTATACACTTGCAAGAATCCATGTGTGTTATGAAACTTGAGAGAAGAGCTTTTGGTCCCTATTTCTGGGCACCAGATATACTCTTCTCCCACTCACTGAGCATTAATTGGCTGCTTTGACTTTCTCAGGAAACATTAGGTAAAGACTTGACCTCATTTTATGGACAGGGAAAATTCCAGCTGAGGCTCTCCATTATCCCCTGTCACAGAGCTGCCAAATAAGAGTTCAGATTTCTCATGTGAAATGTATCAAATTATCATGTGAAACATAACTCCAGTTATCTTGAAATCCATAGGAGCTAGTTTGAAAATGACTTTTATATTTGTAAAACTAAAACAGAATATGGAAAGGCAAATAAATATTCTCTAGTGTGGTACATGTAAAACCTGTCTTTCCGAGCTATTAATGATTGTATTATTATCATCAGAAAAATACACAGCATTTAAAAATGGCATGAAGCTTAATGAACTCTAACACGGTATCATACACTATAGAAATGATGCTTAATAATCTTCCTCGAGAAAGTTAGTGAAGTCTTCATTATTTAAATAAGTCAAAGCTATTGTCTGGCAAATAAATCTAATATATTTTTCCCCCTTTAGCTGTACTTCCAGTTACCTTGAGGTGCGGGATGGAGTTGATTCAAATGCTCCAAGACTTTCCAAATTTTGCGGGATATCTCTGCCCAGCAGCCAGCTGTCCTCAAGTGAGGTTATGTATTTGAGATTTCGGTCTGGCAATAGCTCCACTCACATAGGATTCAAGGCCAAGTATTCTATAGGTAACATTTTATTTTTACATTAAATAGAAAAGTGATAAAATGGATGTTACATCTTTTAATATTCCTTTTAAAAAATAAGTCTGTCTAATTTTAAGAATTATTTTAATGATAGAAATAAGAATATAATGTTTAAAACTGAAGTCACTTATCAATTTTAATTTCTCCATTTATATTTTAAAACACTATTTTTAGTAAACTAGTCTACTTTATGTTTTTTCTAATTTGTGAAAAATGTGTTTGGTTAATTTGTTTTCCTTCTTTTTATTTTTTTATTATGATACATATATATATATATATATATACATATATATATATATCCACACACAGCATAAGTTTAAATGATAAAATCATTTAGTAATCAAGCCATTATATGTAGAACAGTGACTGAGCATCTCATCATTAATAGAAAATTGAGCTTTTTTTCCCCCAATATTGAGGGCCAAATCAATCACTGAATAAAAAGCAAATATATTTTTTCAGTGTTTTGATTTCCTTATTTTAAAAATGCACAATAAGCATCCATATTGAAAATTCACTTCAATATGATCATAATGACATACGATTTAGTGTCTGGGGGGTCTGGACTCTATCCAAACAAATATTTCATACAGCGAGAACCTGGAAAGCCTAGTTCTAACAGTATTTAACTTACACCATAGGTTATTTATTATTCTGAGTCAAGTTGTGTAAAATTCAATCTAGAAATCTCATCTACCTGATAAGAAATAATTGAATATGGGTTGGGGTTATAGCTCAGTGGTAGAGCACTTGCCTAGCATGTGTGAGGCACTGGATTAAATTCTCAGCACTGCATGTAAATAAATAAAATAAAGGTCTATTGACAACTAAAAAAGTAATTTTTAAAAAGTAAATAAACTTACATTTTTAAAAGCAAGAAAATAAATAAGTAATTGAATCGTAATTTTCAAGACCCTGAAATACCAGTTACTACCATACAATGTTGATTTGATAAACCAGAAATAAACTGGAAATGGCAGGCATTACCAATCAATCACAGTACCCCTTCCAGCTAAGTCTGGACAGTCTCTAGAATCATCTATCAATCTATCAGTTGGTTCATGAAATGAAATTTACTTGAAACTAATAGCTCTCACATAGTGTCCCAATAGAATTAATGTGACATTACAGAATACTCCATTCAATCGTCGTCTTCCATTTCCCATTATTGTTGGCACTTGAAGTATTATTTCTCTTTACGTCAACAGTACATTTTGAATAATGAGAGATTTAACCACCACACATTTTCACGATTTTAAAACTTCAATTTATATTCACTTGACACCTAAGAGTTTTTGAATATGCTGGTTTAATTAGAAAAAAAAGATCTAATAGAATATTGCCTTTTTTTTTTTTTTAAATAGCCCAGTGTGGAGGAACAGTGACAGGGCAAAGTGGCATCATTGAAAGCAATGGATACCCAACACTTCCCTATCCAAATAATGTGTTCTGCCAGTGGCACCTCCAGGGCCTCCCAGGACACTATCTCACCCTCCATTTTGAAGATTTTAACCTTCAGAATTCCTCTGGCTGTGAGAAAGACTTTGTGGAGATCTGGGAAAATCATACTTCTGGTCAGTGAAATACATCTGCTGTCTTGTGGGTTGTTTATTTTCACCTTTGCTTATTCAGCCTCTGAAGTTTCTCTACTTCTGAGAAAGGCCAAAGAGGAGTGCAGATCAATCAGCTCTGGGCAGCACCAGCAATTCCCTCCCTCCATTCTGTCCTTTCACAGTGGATGCTCCAAGCCCCCCAGTGTGTCTGTAGCTCATTCAGGAGATCACACTGAGAGAGCACTGTACTGGGAGGGTGACCTCTTCCTGCTGAGACTCCTCAGTGTCACATGCAGTTATTTCAGGGGCTTCCTGGAGCATAAGGAGAGGAGAAGGGTGTGCATGCCTCCTGGTAATTAAAGGTGCACACTCGTCACTGTTGATTCAGGCCATATCTCTAACCAAATGAGCAAGGCTTCTTCACTGTGCTGAGAGCTTTGCTCTAATTAGTTGCAGTTTTTCTTTTTGAGCATCTTCATGTATTTGAATATGTTGACTTTAATTCATGATTTTTTGCTTTTCTGAACAAAGGTTACTATTTCTTCATGGACAGGGATTTGTCTTTTGTTATTTTTTAAATGCATGCAGAATATCTCAAACAGGTTAAATGAAACTAATCACCTGGAGATGTATAGGTATCTAATTCTTTGTCTGTCACAGGGAATAGTTTGGGCAGATACTGTGGAAATGCCATTCCTGAGGACATAGACACTTCTAGTAATGTCGCTTCCATCAGATTTGTCACAGATGGCTCCGTTATTGCCTCAGGATTCAGACTGAGGTTTGAATCCAGCAGGGGAGGTGAGTTCATTGATTCTTTTTTTTTTTTTTTTTAAGTATTGATGACTTACATTGGACAGACACTATGCTAGGCACTGGTGTTAAAATAGTTTGAAAAATAAAACATGACCCCATCTTCATGGATCTTATGGTTAATAGGGAGGCCTATGTTAATTACCAGTCACACCAATAAACGAAAAATTTCCACTGTGATAAGAGCTACAAAAAGAAGTAATTAGGATCATAAGAGGTGTACTATGGGTACTAGAATTATACTGTGAGGCACATTCTAAGAAAGCTAGTCCATCAATCCTAGAGTTATTCAGAATTAGCATTCCCAAATACTCTGACAAACCCAGGTGAAATAATGATCTTGTCTAACAAAACTGAATGATCACTTTAACCTGCTTGAGTTCAATCTTTTTTGTTGTTGTTGTTGTTTTGAGTTCAGTCTTTATTGGTCCTTCATGTATCTTGGGCCTTGGTGACAATTAAAATGCTACTAGTGAACTATCATCCATGAAAGCAAATTAAATGTTAATAGAGATCAGAAGTGAAATCAAATATTCTCTAAAAGTGTTCACAACATACAACCATAAATTAGTAATGACAATAATTTTGTTTAGAGGGATAATTAAAAATTAATTTTGAGAGCAAAATTATGGAAGGAGTCATTTTGATTTGATTGAAAATTGTCTTGTTCTTTCCCCTGTTTCAGTGTGTGGTGGGGATCTACAGGGCTTGACTGGAACATTCTCTTCTCCCAACTACCCAAACCCAAATCCTCATGCCCGAATCTGTGAGTGGAGGATCACTGTGCAGGAAGGAAGGCAGATCAGCCTAACTTTTAACAACCTGCGGCTGGAAGCTCATTCATCTTGCAACGCTGAGCATGTGACTGTAAGTGCTCTGTACCGTTGGGGATATTATATCCCATTGTGTAGAGAGTTTATTGCCCCATAAATCAGAGTCTAAAAACTAGGTCAGAATATTGCCATCTATGCAACTATATCTCAGATGAATTCTAAGTATTTTAGATAGAACAAAATCACCATAAACTGCCAAAATAATTCTAAGGGTTGCTTTGGGGGTTGTCACTAGGGGTATCAGGGTCATAGGATAAATTTTTAGATCAAATGCCTGTTACATATGGCAAAAGAGTGTAGGCAGAAAAAGCTGGGCCTTAGGTAGCACACAGCTGGATGGGACCAGAGTTCCAGCACAAGCCACCACCTGAGGTCTTAAGCAGCTGTATGGTTTTGTGTGATTACTGTTCTCTGCCAGAGTTATGAGGGACTCTTAGTGGAAGGCCAGGGCTGCCTGCCCTCAAATGGTTAGAGGTGTCGCTTCTGCAGTCTTTGTTATCTTAGTAAACAGTTTCAAATTCTATTTGCTCAAATCACAAATAAATTCCTTCCTTCCTTCCTTTTTGCAGTGTGAGGGTCTTGTGCTTGCTAAAGGACTGTGTGTGTGTGGCAGGGTGGGGACTGGCTCTTGAATCCAGTGCTTCGCACATGCTGGACAAGTCCTCTGCCACAGAGTTACATCCCCAGCCCTCAGTTCTTAATGTCTATTTTGGAGCCCTTTCTGTCACACCCTATGTTGCATCTAGATGTAAGTCCCATTGTCTATATCTTTAAAAAAATACCCAGAATCCAAAAACTCTCCTCATATTCACTACTACCACTATCACCATTCGCCTGGATGATTTCACCAAAGTCCAACTGGTCTTTCTACTGGACCTTGTCTCCCTACAGTCTCAATACAGCAGCCAGAATGAGGGTTTCAAACCTGATCAAATCATGTTTTCCCATTCAAAATCCTCTAATGTCCTCTCATCTCACTCAGAGGAAAATCACAAATCTTATCGAGGCCCACCCAGCCTGATGGTCTCTTTTCTACCCATCTCTCTCATCTCGAGCTTCTCTTCTTTCTGCTCACGAGGATCCAGCCACCTTGGCCTTGCTCCCCTTGCTTGAGCATGAGATGCTCCCACATCAGAGCCTCATGTTTGCTGCCAACTCTGTGTGGTTCCTCCACAGATGGCTGCTGGGTTCGCATCCTCACTTTGTTCAGATCTCCATTCAGATGATCTTGATCCACAAAGATTTCCCTAAGTAGACCCCTCCCAGACCTCTCGTGTCCCTGCATTTTTTTTCCACATTTCCAGCTGACATATTTCATACTTACTTGTTCATCTGTTTATTTTCTCTTCCCCCCCAGTAGAATGTAAGTATTTCCATGAGGGGAAACACTTAATTTCATTCATTACTGAATCCCCAGCACCTGCCCATCATAGAAGTATAAATTATTGAATGGAAGACAAGTAGAAATAGCATTGTTAGTCTTTTAAGCCACATTCTTGGTTATCGGTTTAATCATCCCCTGTTGGATCATGAATTTCAAAAGTGTAGAACATCTTGTGACATCCCATTATCACTGTGGATTGCCCTAAAATGATCACATTCAACTTTGATCCCAACTTCAAATACCTAAAGGACTTGAAATGTCTTTTCTCAAATATTGAAAATATGGAACCAGTATGTTTCTTTCTAATTTGAGAGCTAGGGAACATTGGACTATGGTTGCTAATTTTAAAAGACATTTTTTCCTATTATTGATTGAATAAGGATATAGACAAAAAATGAAGTAAAAAAAAAAAGATTAACCACTCCCAATGCATGTTTTTATGCATTTTCTCATCTCTTCAAGGCAATGCATAATTTTATGTAGTTGTAATTATCACATAAATTCACTTGAAATCTAATTTTAATCTGTTTTTCTGATTACAAATATAATGGGTATTTATTGAACAATTTTTGATGAGTTCAGAAAATAAAAATGATAACATTTTTATTAAACTTGTATTCCTAATATTTCAATGTATATGCCAACAGTTGCTTTTTCTCTTGGAAATTATTTTCAGAGTTTAAATCAAATTGAATATAATGATTATTAAGAATCCAGAATATTTGTATCCACAGGAAAGATAAAATGAACAGTTGTCATTTTTGAACTCAAAGAATAAAATAAAAACTCCAACAACTACCACAATTTCTGAGCCAGGTCTTACTTGTCATGTAATCATTGATGCCAAAGGATCTGCTTCCCTACCCCTTTAGCTACTTCTGACATTTGTGCCATTATTTATAAGTAATATTCCTACTCTGCTGCTCCATAGTTTTTTGATCTTGAACATCCAGTTATGGAGGATGAGGATTCAGCTCTCCACCACCACCAGTGTTCATGAGGGGGGCACGGTTTGCACACTCTACCAGCTTCCTCCCCCAATACACACGCCACCCCTTTTGTTTAAATTATCATTCAGTGTTTGTGACACATCACTGTGATCACGTGAGCACCATTCAGCACTAAGCCAAGTAATGTAATACAGTCCCATTTGCTTCTGTTTTTCTAAGTAATAATGATAGCTGTATCCTTTTTACATTTTCTGGGTTTTTTTCTGCATTGATCACTAATTTTTCCACACCCTTCATCCCCTGGGTATGCACTCCACCTCACATAAAAAAAAAAAAACACATCTTTCCGTAGTTCCATTTATTTTTCTTTATCCATCAGCTGTAAACCTGATGCCAGCAGTTATTTTGGGATTTCTCTCCACTATTAAATTTACGAGTCCCTTTATTCCTTTTCTGGGTGGGAGTTCCTGTCTCTATGATATGATGCATTGCTTTTCTTGGTTAATTTACTGTTTTGGGTGAGGTAAATATTCTTGTTCCTTAAGGAATTGACAAATTTTTTGAGAAACTGTATGTCTGAAATCTTATTTTATCCTCATTTTTGGAATGTACATGTTCAAATATTTCCTATATTCAATATGTTTACACATGACTGTATTAATCATAATTTTGAAGTTTTATGCTGCTTCATTTGGGATTAATTTTCAAATTCCTGCCTCCTACTTACTTATAGGGGTCTCTTCTTTTTATAGTAGGCATTTCACTAAGTGTCTGATGATGCTGGGCTGTTCATTCGTATGAAACATTCTTGCCAAGAAATAGAAAGAAAGAAAAATGGAAAGGAAAGGGGAAGGAAGAAGAAACCCTTTCTAAGATCTGCAGATGGGGTGGGCAGCTTTAAGTGCACTCAGCTTTCCTACACCTTACCCAGCTGGACTGAGCATAAAGAGCTGCAAACCCAGCCTCCTCTCTGACTCTGTTCAGATGGGGAAGATGAAGGCCACGCCACTGAGTGTGTACCACAATGAGCCCCATGTCTGACATTGTTCATGCTCACAGCGAATTTTATAGCCTGTCCTGAATCTCATTTACCTACTTCTACCCCATTGTCTTCTAGGAGTTGTAGTTTCTGACTACAGAAGGGATTAGAGGGCAAGAATGGAATAGTACTCTCCTTGCTTCTAAAGGCAGAAATCCATGTGATAAATGGATGGCTGCACAATTTTGAGTCATTGTGATTCCACACCAGGGGAAGACACAGGCAGGGATAAAGGCCATTTCCAACATGTCCCATTAGCCTTGTAGTTGGTTATAATCCCTTTTGATTCCAGAAATGTGTTACTCATTCCTGTTTCTAGTATTATTGAAATATTTGTCATCTTCAGTTTCTTTGTGCTTTGCTTCAGCGTGTGAAATCAGAGTTTGAATCCTAGTTCAAATATTCCTAGTTCTTTGAACTTCAGAAAACTTGCAAATCTCTCTGTATTCTTGTGCCTCAACCTGGATCATGGGGTGCTAGAACATGCCTGAGAGGATGTTGTACTGATTGAATGATTAGCAGAGTCTTCTCAATATAGTAGAAAATTCTTCATCTGCTCCTATAAGCCAGAAGACCTTTTAGATGAGTCTCCCAAAGAGCTAAATTTAATAATCAGTTATAGTAAATAAAAAATTTTCCATCTTCTGTAATAGAGCACTTTTTCATCTTGTATAGCTTTAGTGTCAGAGTGATTTGAGTCGTTCTTTTAATTGTGAGCCATTCAAATCCTTTTTAAAAACAGGGATAGCAATCATTCAATCAGTGAATTATTGTTTATTTATTTCTTCTGGCTCTATTTTGAACTCTGAAAACCAAGCATGCTAAAAAATTCACTTGGTCTTGTATAGCAGCTGAATAATATTTTCCTACTTATTATAACTTTGCAAATAGTAGAGATATTGTTTAATATTTTGAAGTCAATATTACTCTAATTCATTTTTAAACAATCATGTGAGTGAGAAAATTGAAGGCTTGAATCCATAAGTAATTAAGAAGGAGACATTATATTTACACTGAGATTGATTTTTAAATTACTTTTCAAGGTGTTTTAAAATATTTGAGTTATTAAACATTATGAGTCACTAGAGACTAACATTTAAGCTTTCTTTCCAAATATCAAAGGCCCTGATGCATTTTTAAAGAAAAATTGTCCATCAGTGAACTCTGAGATCTATCATGTAAGCAAGTAGCAAATCTATTTCACCTGTACCACACACATTCCTCTTAAAAAGTATGCAGCAGTTGGTCACTGGTCACTGCATGGTAGGGGGCACTACTATAATACTTTTGCTTTAGTGAAATGACCCTGAGGTCACAAAATGTGCTGGGGTAACACAGTGGCATGTGGTTCTGAGATAGAGTCTGTTTTGTTAAGCAATTCATTTTAGCACAGGGTTGCCTTAGATGGAAGTGGCCTGGGCTATAGTGTCATCTCCTAGAAAAATTCAGTGACAAGGACTGCATTGCTAAAGGTTTAATTATTTTTCCAACAGGTATTTAATGGCCTTAGGAGTAACTCACCCCAGCTAGAGCAACTGTGCAGTAGTGTGAATGTAAGCAATGAGATAAAATCTTCAGGAAACACAATGAGAGTCGTGTTTGTCACGGATGGATCCCGACCGTACGGAGGCTTCCTTGCTTCGTACACATCCAGCGGAGATGCAGGTAACTAGGATGCTTCCAGGGCACCTCCCCTTAGTAGGAAGAACTTCAGATGTCCCACAGACTGCCAGGAGCAGAGGAACTTTCCATGTTCTCTTTCCTGGTTATACCTGAGATCTTCAACATAAGACTAACACTCATAAACAGATAAAAAAAATTCACTCCCAATAGAAAAAAAAAAAAGCTTTCTGATTTCAGAAAGAAAACTGCTATTATGAATTACAAACTTTTTAAAAAATGCCATCAGATGAGCTGCTAGCACAATTCCATATAATTCACATCACTATTAGAATTAGATCCATATCCACAATCCCTGGTCAATTGTTTTGTGCTAAAGAGACCATCCATCTCTTAGAAGGTCCTAGACAGTAATTAATTTTATTAGGGCAGAACATATTTTATTATTTCTTGGTTATTTATCCACATACCTATTTACAGCAAAAATGAATGGAGGGGTTCACATATTTGATATAGAATGTATCAAAATTAATTAAGATGTGGCCTTCGATTATAAATATCCTACTACATTTTGGATTGGTGCTGTTATCTAAGGGTTTTTAAATTTAGGAGAATTGGAAGTGAATAAATATGTGTATATGCGTGTGTGTGTGTGTGTGTGTGTGTGTATTTATAATCAGAAGCCATTGGGACCTACCACCAATATATTTGATATTCCTCTAAATTAAATGTCAATGAATGATAAACCCTAATTTAGAGGTATAATTCCACAACCAAACCCAAGTAATCTGCTTTCCACTAACAGGGAAATGAAGAAACTTTAGTTTTGCGGGTCATTTCTTTATAAGCCCACAGAAATGGCTCCCATAGTTTGCATATCCTATATGCACAATCCTGAGTGCATGAGAGGAAACAAATCAACACAGCCATGGTGCTCTTATTCTTTTGGTTACTCTTCCTGGAGTGTTGGCATCTGGTAAGGGTGGAATCTTACTGCTCCTTTCTCTATTGCCTTTTGCTCCTTAGTGTGTGGTGGGTCTCTTACCAACAACCCTGAAGGAAACTTTACTTCTCCTGGCTACAACGGAGTCAGTAATTACTCAGGAAACCTGAACTGTGAATGGACTCTCAGCAATCCAAATCAGGGAAATTCATCCATTTATATTAATTTTGTGGATTTTTCGCTTGAAAGTCATCAAGACTGTCAATTTGATGTCCTTGAGTTTCGAATGGGTGAGTTTAATCAAAGATCATGCCCTCATTTATCTGATTTTCTTCTTGTGCCTGGAGAACACCTATCAGGAAGCAAGTCAGATGGCTAGCTTGCATAGTTACATAGGATCAAAAAGAACTTGGTTGAAATAAAGTCATAATTCTGTGTGTGCCCAGATGAGGAAAATGTGCCTTATGAAGTAAGATGGATCTATGTTTACAACTAGATCCTACACCATAGTTGATTGGTTTCCTAGTATGTGACATTCACCCAACATAAATTCTGGATGAGTTTGTTAATGAGTTTGAGTGTCCCCTTCAACTCTCATATACTACTCAAGACTCCTTCCCTAGGAGACTGAAACTTAGCTCATCCAGAATGTGTTGGCAGCTTACTGAACTTACAGAACTCACAAGGAATCTGTCAAATTCCGCTGAGTCCTTAGAAGCTAAAAGAAGTTTGCAATGCTCCTGATAGGGAAGCACATGGAATCTATTTGGAGAATTGTCTCCAAAGCAGTTAGGTTTGTCTTGGTTTTCATGATAGAAAAGGATCAAGGTGTATTTGGTAAACCATAAGTCTGTTAAGAATTTTAAAAACTGTCTTCATGGAAAATTAATCATCTCTTAGCATCAAGGCAGAGGTTATCCACTAAGTTGCTCTTACTGTCACACTGACTCTTGTTTCCCAGTAAACACTAAATAGATGGAAGAGGGAAATAATATTGTAGACAAATAGACTGTCAATGGTTTGCAAAGTTTGACTTTATCCCAAAATTTAAATAAATGAAAGCCAAAATGAGAAGTCAGTTTATTGGTACAGATGTGTTGCAACTACGAAAGTCAGTGGTAGCTGCCTTTGAGAACCTGAAAGAGAATTTTCAATGAGAATATGGTTAAGTCTATGGTGACAGACCAAGGACTTCAAGAAGAAAATCAACTGAGCTCTACAAAGTCAATGAGCTAGAAAAGGCTTATGAGGGAAATGCAAGTTGTAGTCTGAGAGTATTCTCTATGAACCAGGCCTGGTGGTGCATGCCTATAATCCCAGAGGCTTGGGAGGCTGAGGCAGGAGGATCACAAGTTCAAAGCCAGCCTCAGTAACTTAGCAAGACCCTGTCTTTAAATAAAAATACAAAAAGGAGCTAGGGATGTGGCTCAGTTGTTGAGCACCCCTGGGTTCAATCCCTGGTACCAAAAGAAAAGTTCTACCTGACATTCTGACAAACCTGACCTCTTCTATTTAGCTCTAAACCACTGACCTCTAGAAGCAAGAACAGTTGTGAATTAAATTTCCATCAGCTAAATGCAATCTTCTCTTTATTCCCTCAGATTTAGACATAGCTAACATACTAAACTTAATTGATTTATAAGGTCAGTGGTATTCATTTGACAGAATAAATAGAGAGGAGATGATTGTGAGCTCTCTAGATATTTTGTAAATCTGAATCAGATTTCTCTGAAAAGAAGTGTTCATAAAACATGTTCAGCTCAAATGAGATGGGTCTTCACCTGAGCACTAAATATTCTCTTCATTTTAGTGGATTGAATACAGTAAAGAAATCTTTTAAACTTTGGGCAATTATCACCTTCATATATTTTTATCATTGTTGTACAAATTTCTTATGATCTAAGAAAAGGCATTTTTGAATTCATTCTCTCTGTTTAGATATGCTGAAATGATTATGAAAACACAAATTGGAACAAAGTGGCACCTATGGTAGAAATATGTCTATACAAAAGCAGCACTTTTTTGTTGATGGTTTTGCTTTACTCTGTTAGAGGAGCTCCTTGTAATCGACAAGATGGAGTGGAACTTTGTTCAATATCTATCTACTACAACCTCAGAATTTTAATGTGTCAATTAATATCTTGAAATGTCTTTATGATTTATTCCTACTGAATTCATTAAATATGTTTTTCAAAAGTTACAAATAATGGCACTTGGTGTATTATTTTGTTCAGGTGATGCTGATGGTTCCCTCATAGGGAGATTCTGTGGCTCCAAACCTACCCTGCCTCTGGTAATACCTTATCCTCAGGTGTGGATACACTTTGTTACCAACGATCGTGTAGAGCGTCCTGGATTCCTCATAAAGTATTCCTTTACAGGTAAGACTAATGATTAAGATCTCAATATCTGGCAATAAAATTATCATTAAAATTTTATTAAAATAAAATATATGAAATATCTTTATTAAAATAAAATTTTTCCATAATGATGTTTTATATATTTTGCTAGATTTATTTCTAGGTAACTATTAGCTTTGTTTCTAATGTCATCAAAATTTTCCAAATTATGTTTGTTAATTGGCTGTTACTGACACCTAGGAATTTTATAAATTTTATATGTTTATCTTTATTCTAGAGATCTTGCTATAATCTTATTGGTTTTAATATTTTCTCTTCGAGTCTCCTTGGGTTTCTTTCTGTATTCCTCCAATTCTGAGTGTACAAAAAGTATTTTTTAAAGAATAAGAAATGTATATAAGATTTTATCAACTTTTTCTGCATCTACTGGAATGATTCCAGTTTTTTCTTCCTTTCACATATTAATGTGACGAATTTCACTGAAATATTTTTTTCTTGGTAAACTGTTTTTGCATTGCTGTGATAAACTATATTTGATTATAATGTATGTTTTGTTCATATTATTGCATATTATTGGCTAATATTTTATGTTGCATTTGTGTCTATGACATTCAGTGGTTATATCCAAGAAATTCAGCCTGAAATGAACGGCACCACTTCTTACTTCTTCCCTTGCTTTTAAAACTTTTCTGGCCCCTTTTCACTAACATGGCTGTCCTTTTAGATTCCCAACTTTATGTAAACATCTCAATGCCAGCTCTTTTGTGGACGTCACCAAAATCTCTTATCCAACTGCTGGGCCCACGTCTTCATTGTTTAATCTCTCAGACAGTCACACTGCCTGATTGCCTGCCTGAATTTGAGCACAATTATTGCTGATAGATTTTGAAGACCTCTTTTCCTTTCCATTGAATTTGGCTATGGTTTGGTTATATTTTTGTCTACTGTGTCTTTGAGTCATATCCAAATGGCTGCTTAGAGGGAAAGAGTGACATTGATTGTGACGGACTCACTCAATCATCTTGCCAGTTGATTTTTCTATATCAGATTAAAGGAGAAGAGTCAGGCTTCAAGAAGCAGTATTATCTGTGTTGACCATCAGGTCATACTCTGCTTTGCTATGATTTGCTAATGTGTAATTTGATACCTGACCATGTGCTTATTATCAAACGACAGGTATTTCATTATGGGACTGGTCATTTCTTCAAGCTTACATATGTTTCCCTGACCTAGTCTTTCCTGGCAAGGTGATGTTACTTACTTTGTCTCTAGTTCAGTTACTGTCAGTTATTGTTGTCCTTTGAACTAAACCTGGGGTTGTCCTCACTATGTGATTCTGTTTAGCTAACACAATTTGGGAATCTGTTTCTCTTCTTTCTTTTGTCCAATGTCATTTATTTATTCATTTATTATATTTTTATCATAAAGTATGATAACTATAAGCACTACTTTGGCTTTACAGGTTTCCCCTCACCAACTTCTATCTTATGTAGAGGGTTGAAAATCTATTTTCAGATTGTGGTGGAATACAGACAGGTGAGAGTGGAGTGATTACAAGCCCCAACTACCCAGACTCTTATGACAGCTTCACCCACTGTTCTTGGTTGTTGGAAGCCCCACAAGGACACACCATCACTGTGAGTTATTACAGTGTAAAATATTTCCATGTCTGTATCATGAAAATTGGCTTCTTTAGTATACAAGTGATCAGAGTAGGCTTTGATTCTGTAACCAGATCATTACTTCTCTCTAAAATCTCCTGTTACAGTGTCTACAGGTCGACAGGAAATGAAGAATGCTATCATTTTTCAAATTTAGGAGATGCTGTCCATAGAAGATAATTCTACAGGCAGAAAAGTGGTATATTCATTGAGATGTCATCCTACCCTGCAGGCTACTGGGGTTCCAGATCATCTCCACTTCCTGGAGAAATACCCATTTAAATTTTCAAGAGAACCTTCAATAAGGAAGTAGAAAGGAGGGGAGAGGAGAATGAAAGAAGAAGCAGGAATACAAACTCATATGAATTAAAATAAAATAAAAAGATTTGTAAGGACCTTATCTACCTTGAGGTAGACAAGGTCATTCACAGGGCAGAGTGCCTCATCATTTCTTTCCTCTTCCACAGCTTACATTCAGCAGCTTTGATGTTGAGACCCACATAGCTTGTGCCTGGGACTCCGTCACTGTCATGAATGGTGGCTCCCCTGGATCACCCATCATAGGACGATACTGTGGAGAGTCAAACCCAGAGACAATACAGTCGGGTTCCAACCAGCTCGTGGTGATGTTCAACTCAGACCACTCAGTACAAAAAGGTGGATTTTATGCTACATGGAGCACACAGACTTTAGGTAAAAGAAACTGCACTTGTTGTCTTTTTGCAGTGCTGTCTAAATTAGTTTAAATACTGTAATTCCTTGGTAGGACTGAGAGGGATTGGTTCCTGGACCTTCATAGATACCAAATCTGTGGATGCTCAAGCCCCTTACATAAAATGTTGCAGCACATGTGTATAACCTGTGCGTATCCTTCTGTGTACTTGAAATCATGTCTAGATTACTTATAATACCTAATATAATATAAATGCTATATAAATATTTGTTATGATGTATTATTAGGAAATAAGGACAAGGAAAATAGTTTGCACATATTCAACACAGATCCTAGTGTTTTTTTTCCAACTTTTTCTGATCCATGGTTACTTGAATCCATGGAGGCAGAACTGCTGATCCAGAGGACTGACTGTATGCACATTTTGTATCTCCTCTATGTTGGGTTCACTACTAAAAATTCCATGTACCAACTCTGGAAAGATAACAGAGTATTGATACATATCTTCCCTCTTTTGCAGAGGCAGAAACTGAAGACAAGATAGCTGATCATTTGCTCAGGGCATATAGCTGTTGATTTGAAATCAGGATTTGAAGAAAAACATTTGAGCCCAGATGTTTAACACTGCATGATGCATGCTCCATTAGCAAAAGTGCATGGTACAGAGGGAATCTCAAGTACTAGAAATAAGGGATGGAATCACAACCTGTTTAAAATATTTGGCGCTTAGAGGTAGAATGCTGAAGGAGTTCAGAGCAGGAAAATAAGTGGTCCACATTATGATGAGCCTCAGCTTATGTATCTTCCCATGAGCAATGGAGAACTACTGAAGGGTTTTGAGGAAGAAGGTGGCAAGATTAGATTTGTGATTTAAAACAAAAGCTGTAGCACATGGGTAAATGAACCAAAATATTGTAGATTTTATTTAAAAAGAGTGAAATTGTTGTACCTACAAAATTTCAACTTTGTAAGAATCCTCAGAAAATAGGACTTACGTATTTAGGATTTCAGAAATCCTAGGATTTCAGCCAATCCTAAATATCACACAGGACCTTTTTTTTTTTTTTTTTTTTTTTTCCTAGTAGAGTCAGAGTTACTAGGAAGATCTTTGTAGAGTGAGTTGAGCCTTCCTTCATTAAACTATTGCCTGCTATTGAAGTCATAAGGAATAGATGAAACCCTAGGTTCCTAGAGCTTAAAAACAAGATTCAGGGAATATTGTTTGATTAAACTTAATTTTGTTTTGAGTTCATTTTTAGTTATTTCTCTCTCTCTCTCTCTTTGGTAGCAGGGGTTGAACCCAGGGGTGCTTGAACACTGAGCAACATCCCCAGTCCTTTTTATATTTTTATTTAGAGACAGGGTCTCTCTAAGTTGCTTAGGGCCTCACTAAGTTGTTAAGGCTGGCTTTGAACCTGAGATCCTCCTGCCTAGGCCTCCCGAGCCACCGGGATTACAGGCTTGTGTCACCATGCCTGGCCTGGTCTCCTCTTAAGTATACATTTTAAGAGTGTGAAAATAATTCTAAATTTTTATTTCTTCAAATTCTTTATCATTTGTTTATACCTATCAGTCAGTTTCCATATAAAAAAGCCAGACTGCTTAATGGAAGAATTTTCCCCAACTCAAGATTACATTCTCTAGTCCTGTATTTAGAATAAAATGACAAATGAGTGGAGAGTTGCATCCCCATGTATGAGTGGTAATAAAATACAGAACTTGGCATTGACAAGCTATACACTCTAGACTGAGATCTTGTAGTGTTTCTTTTCTAGTGATCTTCAGTTTCCAAAATTGTTATTGCATTGCAGATTGATGACTTTTTCCATTAAAAATTTTCAGGTTGTGGTGGAATATTGCACTCAGATAATGGAACAATCAGTTCCCCTCACTGGCCTCAGAATTTTCCTGAAAACAGCAGATGTTCCTGGACAGTCATCACTCACGAAAGTAAACACTGGGAGATCAGCTTTGACCACCACTTCCAAATCCCCAGCAGTGATGGACAGTGTCAGAACAGCTTTGTGAAGGTCAGTGCATTGGCATATTTAATTGGAGTCAAACTGGTTTTTGTGAACAAAAATGTTTAGGCTACACATGATAAGAAGTCACTTCTCATAGTGAAAAAGGACAGATTTGCTGCTTGGATTCTTAGATGTGAGAAATCTCAACTTATTAGGAGTTAAATTTTGAAGCACAGCACACAGGTCACCATGCCTTTTCATTTGCTAATAACTAAGTAAAGTAACTCAATTAAGGAAATTTTTGTCTGACCTTAGTAAATTTTCATGACTTAATGGTTCCTCCTTTCTGTGGAAACTAAGAAAGCCAACTTCCTTCCTTCCTTCCTTCCTTCCTTCCTTCCTTCCTTCCTTCCTTCCTCCTTTCCTTCCTTCCTTCCTTCCTTCCTTCCTTCCTTCCTTTGTTTTTTTTTCTTCCTTCCTTCCTTCCTTCCTTCCTTCCTTCCTTCCTTCCTTCGTTTGTTTTCTTTTCTTCCTTCCTTCCTCCTTCCCTTCCTTCCTTCCTTCCTTCCTTCCTTCTTTCCTCCTTTCCTTCCTTCCTTCCTTTGTTTTCTTTTCTTCCTTCCTTCCTTCCTTCCTTCCTTCCTTCCTTCCTTCCTTCTTTCCTTTTTTCTTTCTTTCTTTCTTTCTTTCTTTCTTTCTTTCTTTCTTTCCTTCTTTCTTTCTTTCTCTTTCTTTTTTTTCCCTTTCATCCTAAAAGACAAATACTCTTTACAATGTAAGGCACCATCACAAGCAAAATTAACATGTGCTATAAAAATTAGGGAAGGTTGGAGAAGTAGCTAATGTCAGCCTTCACCTTGGGCCTTAAGGGCACATGAGCTGAGAAGACCATGAGAGGCCCAGATAAAAATGGCGGCAGTCAGCAGGGTTCTCTTTCAAAAGTTATAAACACTGTCCACACAGCACTGACTGTTCACTTCCCATCAACATGACCATGATGATTGAATCATTGGTGTGTTTGATCTGTGCTATTTTGCCTCTTCATGTTTTATCTCTAAGAGAACACACCTTTTAGTAGAAAGAACATTGGTCTTAAGGTCACATTGGCTGGCTTGGACTTTATTCCTCTTTCTCAAACTTATTACCTGTCTGTTTTATTTATGAGCTCATTCAACATTTGGGCTTCAAATTTTTCAACTATAAAATGAAGAGAAATATTTCTACTTCAGTCAGGCTGTTTGAAGCATTAGAGTTAAGATGATATGTAACATACATAGTACATGGTTATAAAATTACCTAATGAGTAAAAGTAGCCTTTTTTTGTGTGTGTGCACAAGGCCTTGTGCATGTGAGGCAAGCTCTCTACCAGCTGAGCTACATCCCCAGCCCTAGAAGTAGCTTTTATTGTCAATGTTATCATTTCGTATCATCTCTGGAATTATGTTTTATAAGTCACTGATCCATACTTCCCATTTAAATTAAAATCTAATACTTACAGAAAGCAGATGCACAATAAACCACATTTAGTATATACTTTTCCTAGTTGCTTTTTTCATGAACCAAGTGAGCTCTCTTCTCATGAAATGAGTCAATATAATGGGTACAAACTGAAAGAAAAAGGCTTGTAAGTTCTCCAGTTGTCAAAATGAAACCTGAAAATGACCTGGACTCATTCCTAATCTGGAGAGAAGTCCCTCTGATGTCATGATGCAAGCCCAACACCAGTGGCAAATGAGATCAATTGGGAACCTTGTCAACATAATTGCTAGAGGAAGCTTTCTTTTTCTCCTGGGGGGCCTATGACTACTGTCCGCCAAAAGAGGTCAGTCTGTATGGAAAGAACTAGTAAAGGAATGTGGTACTAGCAAGCAGCCTGATGTGGGTAGCCCTTTGTGCCTGTGAGCCCTGTACTCTACTCCCTACCCCAGAGACACAAGGGCAGAATGGACAACTGTCCAAGAAACCTCTGTCTCCACAAGCCAGAAAGACTGCTATCCCACCCAAAGACACTGGGGCATGCAGTAACCATACGTAAGGGAGTTGTCCTAGACCCTTATGCTTCAGTTGAGAAACACATGGAATCCCAAACAGATAAAATATCCTCTACCTATTCAGGTAGCCCTAGGTGCCCCAGCAGCACCCAGTAAACCAAGCAAACCAAAATTACACTGCAAAAATTATGGAAATTGAAGAGTCATTGGAACCATAGCCCATAGAATATGTAAGATTGCATACTAAACATAAACAGATATAAATAAGATCCAGAATCTTCTAACATAATAAAGTGTTCAGGATACAATTAAAAACAACCCATCATAATAAGAACTAAGAACAACATCACAATTTGAGTGAGGAAGACAAGTGATACCAACACTGAAGTAAGTCAGATGGTTGAAATTATATGGCAAAGATGTCATAAAAATACTTCAGCAGCTACTGACATGTTCTCTTGAAACAACAAAGAGAATTTCAGGAAAGAAACAATAGTTACAATTAAGGGCTAAATGGCAATTATAGAATTGAAAAATACAACAATAGAAATAACTAACTGGTAGGTTCAATAGCAAAGTGGAGATTACAGAGAATAGAACCAATGAGTTTGGGGACAAAAAACATAATTCACCCCATCTGTACAGTAAAGAGAAAATACACTTAAAAAAAAATACACTTAAAAAGAAACATGAACAAAGCCTTCGAGACCCATGAACAATAACAAATGGTCCAATATTCCTATCACTAGTGTGCCACTAAGAGAGACAAGACATAATGAAGTGCTAAAATGAAAGAATGGCCACTCATAAATTTTATATCTGGAAAATTATTCCTCAGGAATAAAGGAAAAACAAAAACTTGTCAGATGAAGGAAAATGAAAATAAATGATTTCTAGGGGACCTCCCACTAAAGACTGTCTAATGGAAGTTCTTCCAACAAAATGAAATGATACAAGAAGTAATCTAGCAGTTTCCGGAAGGAAAAAGGGCATGTGAAGAGAAGAAATGTGTACCTATAATAGAATATCCTTTGTAAGTTTTATGAATGATAGTGAATTTTTTTTTAAAAATTAATGCCCTCTGATACTGAATACAATGAAAAATTGGTAAAGTAAAGGGACCTAAATGGAGGTCACATGACCACGCTTCACTCAAAGTGGTCCAATGTGGAAGGAAGCCAGTAGACTGTTAAAATCACATGTGTATGTTGTAATACCAGGAACAATAACAACAACTACCAAGATTATTTAAAGAGATATACACAGAAACAACATTCTTCAATCAAAATGAAATCCCTAGGAAGTCAAGAAACAGAGTAGTAAATAGAAAGCAAACAATTAAATGTCAGTCATAGCATAAACATATATCAGTATTTTAATTACAAATAGCTTAATAGCACCAATATAATACAGGGATTATTGGAGTCAAGACATGGTCCAAGTGCTAATAAATTCAACTCAAATTCAACCACATAGTTAGGTCAAAAGTGAAATACAGAAAAAAAATACACTATGCAAACATTTATCAAAAAAAGCAGGAGCTATATCATTACCTGATAAAGTAAACTTTGGAGTATAGAAAATTATTATAGAAAAAGAGGGATCTTCCATAATAACATAATCATGAAGACATCATGGTTCTAAATATGTGTGCATCAAACAACAGAGCTCCAAAATACATAAAGCAATGTCTGATAGAGCTGTGATGAGAAGTACACAGGTCTTCAGTTATAGTTAAGGAGTTCAATACTCTTCTATTAGCAATTTCTAGAACAACTGAACAGATTTAGCAAAGATCTAGAAGAATCAACCAATTCTATGTAATTTACCTACACAGACTAAGCCATAGAATAACAGAATACATATATTAGGTGCCCTTGGAACTTACTGTTGATCTACCATATACTGAAATGTCAAAAAATCCTCAAAAAAATTAAAGAATTGAAATAAAACATTTTCTCTGATCATATTACAATCAAACTAAAATGCAGTAACAAAAATAATATCTTGTCAACAGCAGAACTTAGCTGGAAGAACTGACTTGCCATGTGTCAGAGCAGTCAAATAACAGCAGCAAAAATGAATGGAAACAGTCAAACATTTAATAATTTACTGCAGTGGTATAAGCAAAAGGCTATACAGGCAGAACTGCTGTTTTCCCCAGTCTTTTTTTCACAGAACAGCACCTGATAAGGGCCAACCACATCAATGTAGATGTGGGGATTGTCTCATTACCAAGTGAGACTCCAAATAGAAGTGGAGAAGTACTGAATACTAAGAGTGGAGAAAAATGCTTTAAGGTCCCATGATCAAAGAGGTCTTTGCAAAGGTGGCTAGAAAGGCCTTTGCTGGGGGCCCTCAAAAAATGAGTCCTTCAATTGAAGGTGCCCAGGCTAGGAATACGGATATGTGTAAAACTGTAGCTGATCACAGAAGCCTGAGTCCTTGACTGCAACTCTTTTCTGAGACTGCAGTGTATTGGCTGTGTGAGAAGCCGAGTGTGAGAAGGGCACCAGTGAGACCTGGCAAGTAAAACTTTTACAACTCCCTAAGGCCAGGCCTGAAAACTCACAAATTCATTCTTGGCAAGGAGCTGAGCTCCTCAAATCTCTGAACACATGGATAGCAAACACTTTTAAATAATACATGTGTCAAAGAGAAAGTCTGAAAGAACAAATTTAAAATGCATAGAATGGAATAAAAATAAGAATAAGAACTATCAAAATAAGTACGTTATGGCTAAAGCTGTACCAAAAGGCAAATTCATAACAGCCAAAGCTTACAGTGCAAATAAAGCAAGGTCTAAAATCAATCACTTAAGATCTTACTTCAAGTAACTGGATAAGAAAGAATAAAATAAATCCAAAACCAATTGAAGGAAGGAAATAACCAAGATGAAAACAAATTAATGAACTTGAAAATAGGAATGCAGCTTTAAAAAATCAAGGAAATAGAAAGCTATTGCTTCAAAAAGATCAATGAAATTGATCAACCTTGAGCAAGTCTGACAAAAATAAAGTGAGAACTCACACATGACTACCATCAAGGAGGAATGAAATATCACTAAAATGCCATTAGAAAGGTGTTCAGAGAATGCTATGAACAATTTCACATTCATAAGTTAAACAACTTAGAATAAACAGACCAATTCTTTTCAAAGCACTGCATAACAAGCTTTCACAAATTTGGTGGCTTTAAACAACAGAGATGTAATCTCTAACAATTCTGGAAACCAGAAGTTCAAAATAAAGGTGTTGGCTCCTTCCAAAGATTCTGTGGGACAATTCATGCCTTCCCTCTTCAGCTCTGGTGACTCTAGGCATTCCTTGGCTCGTGGTCACATCATTCCAATCTCTGTCTCTAGGGGCTCCTTGTCTCCTCTCCTTCTCTGTGTGTCTCTCAGCTTGTCTCTTATTAGAACCTTGTTGGATGTAAGGTCCATTCAGATGGTTCAGGCTGATATCCTTATCTCAACATTCTTAATTGGATCACATCTACATTTCCAAAAAAGTAACAATCATAGGTTCTGTTGATTAGGATATGGACACATATTTTAGGAACACTCATGATAAGCCCATGATAAGCACAAACTACCAAAATGCAACTGTATGAAAGAGATAATCCAAATAGCCCAATACCTACTGAAGTATAATTTTAAAAAACTTCTGTGAAAAATATATTCAGAAATGGTTTCACTAGAAAATTCTACCAATTGAAGAATTTCTTCTGAAAAACAGAAGAGTAAAAGACTTTTCTCAATTTATTTTATGAGTTGAGAATTGCCCTGAAACCAAAACCAGATATAGTTTAAAAAAAGAAAAGATTAAGAGGAAAAGCAATTTAATTACAGACTGATGTTTCTTATGAACTTACATAAAAATGTTCTTAAAATTTTTTATTTTGCAAACCAGATTCAATGTATGAAAAGAATTAGACATGAGAAAATAGGATTTACTCCTAATATGTAGATGAATTCAAAACATGGAAAATTGATCAATGCATTGACCACATACATATACCAAAGAAGAAAACTTATAGGCTTATATCATATTGATACAGAATAAAAAATTGACAAATCAAGCACAGGTTTGTCATAAAACCACCAGAAAAGTAGGACTAGATGGGTAACACCTTAATGTGATTAAAAGCATCTTACAAAAAACCTGCAGTTAATATCATTCTCAGTGGTAAAAGACTGAGAATCTGTTCCATGTAACGTCAGTAAAAAGATCAGATGTTCATTTTCACCATTTTATTCAACATAACGCTAAAGTTCTAGATCCTTCATAGCAGGAAATAAAAATAAATTTTAAAAAGTACTGATTGGAGAAGAAGAAATAAAAATGTCACTGTTGCAGGTGACATGATTGTCTTCAAGAAAAAACATTTAGACAATATTTTGATATGGCAATAAGTAAGAATTGGAGGACAGATAGTCAGAGGTTGGACAGACTTCTGATCTGGAATATGACAGTCAATTGTACGTAGTTAGAGAAGAGCAAATCTAGGTCTCTTCATGGTCTTGGAACTGTACTGTATCTTGAAAGTGCCTATATATATAACAATACACACACACACACACACACACACGTACAGGTAGGAAATTGAGTATGATTGGTGTTCCATGTCAATAACCCGTTGTGATATTACAGTGTAGTTTTGAAAGATATCAATATTGAGGGAATTAAGAAATATGTAAAAGGTATTTCCCAGCATTATATCTTATAGATCTATGTTAATCTGCAATTATGTAAATAAGCTTGTTAACATTGATAAAATGTAAACTACAGCAAGACTGATTGTATAAAACTATAAGAAAAGTCAGAAAGGTTTTGCTCTAATGGCAATTTAGTAACATCCTGTAGATTCAAGACAGTTTTGAAGAGTCTGGGGTCATACAGTCAATGAAACAAGTCCTTGAATGATAAGTCAGCAGTGAATACTTAATAATTCTTTACCATCTTCATCATCATTATTAAACTTATGTCCTTGGTCCAAAGAGTAAAGATGTCAGATTCATAATTGATGATTTCAGAAAAGTATAAGCATTTGAAAATTCTCAAAATTGTTCATTTAAAGAATTTCGAGTTCCTCATGAAAACGAGCTCCTTACTTTGTCTAGTTAGTAATGTTTGAAAATAATAGTACATGCAGATATCTTTCTCTCAGTAAGTTATGCTCATAATTTTATAATATGTGGATATATAACTATATGCTGTTTCCCTGGATAGTTAAGAGGGAAAAAAAAAAAAACTTAAAGGAGTCATTAGATAAATCAGGGGTGATTCGGTAAAATGTATTTTTACTGACTTTTTTTTGGTCTTAGGCACTGAGCAGAATATCTGCACTTTTGTTGCCATTAGCTATGGTGCCAGGCACCTATTATATCTAATAAATAACTAGCATAATTTGTGTGGAAGTAAGATGACTAACAGCTGGATACCAGTATTTGAAAATCAATTGAAATGATATAGCTTTAAAGAACAGAGAAATATTAAATTGGTGCTATGGATGAGTGCTATTTTACAGTTCTTCCCATGGACTGATCTACAAATTGAAATCTTTTTATGACTTAATAGGATATGGCTCTTTTTGAGGAATATTCTCAAAAGATATGATTTTGGAATGAATGATTTTGTATATTTTGATGTTGATGAAGACAATGTTGAAGAGTGAAGTGAGTCTAATCCATAGCCACTTACCTTCTTGGGCCAGATCATTCTTATTTATGTGTGTCGGGGGGAGGTATGTTGATAAACATCCCTGGCCCCTCCCAACTAGATACTGCCCTCACACACCCAATGTGATAATCAGAAATGCTTCCAGACATTGCAAAACATCTTTTGGGAAACTCAACCCCAGTTAGATAAGGTTGATTGAAAGTTAAGATAAAACTAGAGAGTGATTGATTTGTTTTTTAAATCACTGCCCAGCTACACAAAAATAATCTCCTTAGAGGTGTCAGAATGGAGTAGAGTTTTTTGTTGTTTTTTTTTTGGAACCAGGGATTGAACTCAGGGACACTCGGCCACTGAGCCACATCCCCAGCCCTATTTTGTATTTTTATTTAGAGACAGGGTCTCACTGAGTTGCTTAGGGCCTCGCTAAGTTGCTGAGGCTGGCTTTGAACTCACGATCCTCCTGTCTCAGCCTCCCAAGTCGCTTGGATTACAGTCGTGCACCACCACGCCCGGCTGGAGTAGAGTATTTTTAAAGCAGGTTAAAGAACTATTCTCAAAAGAAAATATTGCAGATCTGCACGTTTTATTTACTATTGTTTTTTCCGTAGATACCTGAGTATCATTATTTTTGAGCCTAAGCACATTAAAACATTGATGGGGGAAACTGAAGACACTAAGTCGTGTTTATGATCCTGCTAGGTGTGGACAGGCACTGAGGAGACCAACGGTGCCCTGTTGGCCACGGGCTGTGGGAATGTGGCTCCTAGTTCCATCATCACACCGAGAAACGCCTTCAGGGCCGTCTTCCAGTCTCAGGAGGAGCCAGCCCCGGGGTTCTCTGCATCTTTCGTAAGCCGTAAGTAGCACTGAAAATCAAATCCAGATGTTATGGAAAGAGTGGGGGTGCCACAGGCAGCCTTGGGAAACGGTGGGAAGGCTATGCCAGGGGTGGCTTGAACTAGGGTGACCATGGGGAGAAGCATGGGTGAGTCACCTAAGTCTGAAGGACACCCTTCCTTCAAAATTCAGTGAGACTACAACTGAATTCAACAGTAGGTCAATTGAGAAACTGTGTCAAAGACATGCGTGCTACTAGCCAGATTCTAAAAATTAGCATAAAATCCAAAGTGAGCGTGTATTTGGTAGAAGCTCAGATGGCTGGTACTTAGACAGCCATGGGGGCACTTTGATCACCTGTTTCAACATCACCTGAGGGGCTGGAAGAACATGCAGATTCGTGGGCATCACCCTAGACCTGTCTGAACTGGCAGTTTCCCTGGGCATAGGGCTTCCCTGTGTGATCTTTATCCAGAGTGCTCACAGGACTATCAACTTTGAGATCTGCTTCTTGGGGCTTCTCCCTTCCTAAGTGGGTGCGTGGGTCTGCTTCTCTGACTACCAAAAGCAAATTAGGCCAATGGGAACTGAAGGAGTCTTCAAGTCTGAGAAGCAATGGGGTTGCCTATTGACTGAAATGATTAAATCAAGTATCTACTAATTGCAAACCACTGTTCAGGGAAAAAAATCCAGAAGAATTAGAGAGACTAATAATAAACAGGTATTTCTGACATGAATAGAATGAAGGTGATGGAAAGGAAGTCATGAAAGGCAACTCTGGACCTACTAAGCGCAGGTCTTCAGATGGTTGGTGTTATGGTGCCTATGTGCACAATAGGGTGTGTTTTAATACCTGTTTAATAGAATACAGGTATTTTTGTGCTTCATCTGCTAAGGAGTGATATGAATTAACTAGCTAGTGATTATATGAAAACCAAATGCTGTTTTAATAGTAAAAATATTTTTTTCTTTATTTCTGACCCAAGGATTCATGTGAGAAATTCATGAGAACTGTGATTAATAAATTCTACTTGTTTTTAAAAACACTAGCATTATTCTTATGGCTGGATTATAATAGTAACAAAAATAACATAATTCTTTAATTAGACATTTCAAAAACATTAAATGTACAAAGTTCTCAGTTGCAAATCACTTTCAACAGTTTTCTTTATCTATGTGAACCACATTCAATCCTTAACAACATCCTTTTTTAAAGAAAAAAATCTCAATATTAAGGAACTTACAGTGTATATGTGATAAATTTTACTACTCATCACCTAAAATTCTGCACATTTTCTAAAAACGTGTTCTCTTTTGCATTTGTTTATTTTTAAATAAACTCTCATGCTCTTAGTTATTGTTTCTTCCATTTGGAGTCTCCCAGGACACTGTCTCTAGAGAATTTGTGAAATGACATCCTTCCTTTGCTGATAAATAGACACCAGGCGTGAGAACAAATGTTCTGATGATGCCCTTTTGCTCCCACATAGGATGTGGACGTAACTTCACTGGGCCTACAGGTTACATCGTTTCTCCCAACTTCCCAAGGCAGTACGACAACAACATGAACTGCACTTACATCATCGAGGCTGATGCTCACACTCTGGTCCTCTTGACGTTTGTGTCTTTCCACCTGGAAGGTTAGTGTATCCTTTTTGAAAAACTTAAGCAATTTTAATTGAATAAAAACTGTATGCGTAAGGTACACAACATGAGGTTTGAATAGCTGTATGCATCATGGAATGTCTAGATCAAGGTCGATAACATATTAATACAGTACTTGTCAGTCTGGGGTGATGAGAACATTTAAAATTTCCTCTCACCAATTTTTTTTTTTTTTTTCGGCAGTGCTGAGGATTGAATCCAGGGCCTAGAGTGCTTGCAAGCACTCTACTAACTGAGCTATATCCCCAGCCCCTCTCAGCAACTTTAAAGTAGACAATACATTGTTTGTAATTATAATCGCCATGTCCATACAATAGATTTCCTCCTACAGAAAAATTGAAATTTTGCATCCTTTGTTCAGTATCTCACCATTCCTCCTTCCCCAGAGCCTGGTAACCACAGTTCCATTCTGCATCTCTGCGTTCAGTTTTTTTGGATTTCACATAGAAGTGAGATCATGCGTATCTTTCTATTAATGACTTCACTTAACATAATGTCTTCCAGGTTCATCCTT